>OZ024845.1:1320835-1644609 GCA_964017145.1 Agrocybe praecox | reverse complement strand
CGTAGATGATTCTTGAAAAGTCGAAAATAATCTACCTGTACCCCTTGTTGTGTTATAAGTAAACAATTCTAATATTATTATTATTACTGGCATGGATGGATGGATGTGCTGACTGACTCTGTCTGTCTGTAGATCCGGTTCGACGTTGCTTACGTCGGTCACTTCAAGTGCAATATCACGACCATCCGCGATGGGTACCCGGCCATTTACAAGTTCGTCTTCATCTTCTATATGGTTTGGTGTACCTTATCAAGCGCGTATCTAACACACACACTCTATCTCTATAGATGGCTCCGCAACCTCTACTAGAACAACCCCGCATTCAAAGATAAATTTCAACTCACCATTTGTTGTTCTACTCTAAAGCTCTTGAACCTCGACAGATCAAATCTACGGATGTGGTACCCATTGTACTTATCCCTTATATTCGCCCTCTTTAGTGTTGATCTTCAGCAAAATTTACTTTTTCTACGTGCGAGAGAGTTAACTTGTCCCGTAATACAAAAGTGATGCGTCGAACCGTTCAATTTTCTTTTTTTAAAACCAATCCTTCATGGCCGAGTCGCGTAGGGACTTGATACCTGGAGAAAGACTGAGTATTAGATTACATGGTGTTTTGCGAGCTGTTTTCCAACTGACAAAACCCACAAGACATCCATGGAATATGAATGTTGCTAATATTGAGGAAAGTCTCAAGTCTGAAAACAAAAGTCGCTCTCAATTGATCGAACGTTTGAACGTGCGTACTTCCGTCGTGCGAAAGTTCAGACGAAGAAGTCGATTTTTCAATTCGGTGTAAATCGTGTATTTGCATCCGGAGCGATAGGCAAACAGCCTACCTTGACGAACCGAAATGGAACTTTATATAATTGCGATGATCAAAAGAGTGAAATCCCAAAACCGCATGACTGGCCAATGTCCGAATCTTATGTAAATATAGTAACTCAAGCAAACCTCAAAGAGCTCATGCTCATCGATCAGCACTCAGCGCTCAAGTCTCAGGCTTCGTTGGTTCAGCCCAATCTATATTTTGGCCACCTTTCCATCAACAACATCTAGGATTGACATAGAACGTGGCACCAAACCTGTGTCAGTTTGCATCTGCAGGCAACGGTGAACGAGGGTTTTGTAGAAGCGGAATGCTCATCGACATAGGCGTAGGGTGTATAGATAGCAGGGAGACACTTACAAGGCCCCAATCCAGCGATGTTCTCAAATGTTGTTATATCAGGAGGCACATTCCACCATCACAATGTCAATAGTCTCCATCGTACGTGTCGATCCTCTCTAAAGTTTGAACGGAAATCGTCTTACTTACGCTCTAATAGGCGGACTTGATTTACTGCAGCAAGCAACAGCATCGGGCGCATTCCACAATTCTGGGGAAAGGTATGACCCTCCGAAATGCCATCCCAATACACGGCTGGCCGTGATGAAGACTATCATGGACTGGACGCTCGGACTTGACGAAGAAAATCGAGGAAAATTCATGATGTGGCTCACTGGCGCTGCCGGTGCCGGTAAATCAGCCATCTTGCAGAGTTTCGCAGAGCAGCAAGACTCTGAAGGACGCCTACTCGCCAGCTTCTTCTTCGGAAAGTCTGATTCCAATAGAAATCATGTTCGAAAGCTCGTCGCGACGATTGCCTATCAGATACATGCAAAGATTCCGGATGTTCGACAGTATATGTTCGTGGCCATCGAGCAGGACCCGTTGATTTTCACTCGATCCCTCATCACACAATTCACAACTCTCATCATCCAACCTCTGCGGGACTCTCTTTTACTTGAATCAAGATTTTTCGATCAGCCTCTTGCTCCTCGAATTATCATAATAGACGGCCTCGACGAATGCATCGATCACAGGGAGCAGAATGACATTTTGTTGACCATCTCCAAAGTCACCGAGGAATACCAACTCCCCATAATATTTCTCATAAGCAGTCGCCCCGAGCATGACATCAGCACAGTCTTTTCCTCCTCACAAATGCAGAGTATTTTCACGCGCCTGGATTTGGATGAAAGATTTTCTCCGGAGAAGGACATTAAGCTATACCTACGGCATGAATTCGACAAAATCAAAGCCAATCACCCATTTCGTCGGTTTCTTCCATCCTTATGGCCATCTGACGAAGATGTAATGCTATTAGTCTGGAAGTCCTCAGGTCAATTCATCTACGCAGCTACTGTCGTCAAATATGTAAGCTCTACTCGACATCGACCTCATCATCGACTTGAGGTTGTGCTAAGCATCCGGCCTCTTTCGCGACCTGGTGAACAGCCGTTTTCTGAGCTCGACGCACTATATACTCATATACTTATGGGAGTTGCCGAGGATAGTGTTTTTGTGGTGCTTCGCGTGCTTTGCTTCATCTTTTACTGGAAGCTTGACCACGTCCTGGTTAGCGTTGATCATATTGAAACGATCCTTCAATTGGAGTCTGGACAAATTTCTTTGTCTCTTTGTGATTTGGGCGCGCTGATATCCGTGGTGGACTACCCGTCTGGTATTCATGCAATCAAAATTTTGCACGCTTCCCTACGTGATTTTCTCCTCGATCCGCAAAGGTCACATCAATTTCATATCTGCCCTGAATATATACACGAGAATATGATTTCGTGTGTCCGATTGCTATGTAGTAAGTGCCAATGAACTAATTTTTTTAATGAGAAATGACCAGAGACTGGTTGATTTCAGCGAATGACAATCGATCAGAGTTCGAGGACGATGAAGTCCGGTTCATTGCAACAGAATTCCTCAGTGACAATATCAAATACACCCAACCCTATCGCAATTAGTCAAGGAGGATGCCTATCATTTCACAACCTCATCCGACGCACACTTTGCTTTAGACCTTGCTCTTGTTTGCCACTATCCCAACTTGGTATTGGGCCATCGTCGTAGCAAACTCGGAAAACACGCCACTGTTCCTCTTGCTTCACTGATATTTGAATTCAGGTTGTTCGGTCCGATATTTCCTGATGCAGGCGAGGATCATCTAGATCTGTACTTGTTAAAACAAAATTTGGTATACAGTCCAGTACAATGCAACACTACATCTCGGGATTATATCGACTTACTTTCGCACATTTGTCCATTTGGTCGACTGGACAAGTCTCAATTCGAGAGCAACCCAGCGTTGGAGGATTCCTGGTGCAAATTCGGCAAAGAAGTCTACGCCGGCGCAGCGAGATGCAGCTTTGAATATTTATGCGGCATCACAAATTTCGACTATTTCGTTCCCTTACCACAACGAAATTTCAATGCATATATCTCATTTTTGAGACGCAACTCTCCTTGGAAGTGGCGCCGCAATTTGGGTGCAAAGGTTCATGCAGGGCTAGACAAACCTACCGATTGGTCCAGTTAATGGAGTATTGTAACTATCCCTGGAACGGGGTCGATCCTTCCTAGTTGGCCCCAGACGTTCAACCTTGCAAAAATTGAGAAGCAGGCCAATTTATTCTCATGTTTATTACCCGCTTCCTGATTTTGATAGGGTCGACCCCATTGTATGGGAGCGCATCCGATCCGAGAAATACATGCTCGCACTTGGATATATTATCCTCTTCTTGCCTATGGCAGGACAGTCGGAGTCTCTTCTCCAATTATTCCGGACGAAAGCGTTTTCTCAACGATGTTGCGAGTACCCAAAACGCACCAAGAAAGCTTGTCGTGCCATTAACGATTACCTGGCCAGGATGGAAGTTGAACCCCAACTGGGAGAGTAACCTGTTGTGTACGTTTCCTAAATATCTTTGAATATCTTTGCGGCCTCGCAAATTTTGACCTTTGGATTCTTTTACCAAAGCAAAAGATCAGAATAATGCCCTTTTCTCGACTTTGAGACGCAACTCGCCTTGGAAATGGCGCCACAATTTCGGGAATAACGGCTCATGCGGGCTAGAAAAATCATCGATTAGTCCGGCTAGTGGAATATGATTACCATCCTCGACAGGAGGTCGATCCCTTCACCATTCTGACTGAATGGCGCTGCTGCCGAATAAAAACAAAACTCGGTCGCGCTTGAATATCTTATCCTTTTCTTACCAACGGCGGGAAGTCTGAGTCTTTGCTCAAATTATTCCGCACGAAGGTATGCTCTCAGATATGCTGCGAGTATCCAAAACGCACCAAAAAAGCTCGTTGACGATTGATTCGCTGCTGCACAAGAGCCATACGAAATCACTTTCAAGAATTTATTTAGGGCACTAAACAAAGTTGAGAAGATCCTCGAAGGGAAGGATTACCTCGTCGCAGACTGTCTTACAGAGGCGGACGTTAGGCTTTTCGTGACGATTGTGGGCATTTTCATTTTCTCGTCTTCGACTCACCGGCATGATGGATGTGCTGATTTACTGTGTCTATGCCTGTAGATTCGGTTCGACGCCGCTTACGTCGGTCACTTCAAATGCAATACACGACCATCCGCGATGGGTACCTGGCCATTCACAGGTTCGTCCTCGTCTTCTATTTGGTTTGGTGTACCTTATCAGGCGCGTATCTAACCCACTCTCTCTATCTCTATAGATGGCTCCGCAACCTCTACTGGAACATCCCCGCATTCAAAGATACGACTGACTTTCGCCATATCAAGATTGGATAATATACTTCTCAGACTCATGTACGTGTCTGAATCTTTTTCGACGACCTCTTTATTGTGCTAAAGCTCTTGAACTTCGACAGATCAAACCTACGGGCGTGGTACCTGTTGGACCTGTCCCTCATATTCGCCCTCTCTGGTGTTGATCTTTCGTTTGGTTGTTGAGGCTTTCGCGGATATGTACTAAACATTTATTACTTCCTTCAAGACATTTTCATTTTTCTTACGTGCGACAGAGTAAACTTGTACTGTAATACAAAAATGACGGGTCAAACCGTTCAATTTCCTTTTTTCAAAACCAATCCTTCCTTCATGGCCGAGTCGAGTAGGGACTTGATTTCTGCAGAGTATTAGATCATGTGGTGTTTGGCAAGCTGTTTTCTGACCGATAAAACTCACAATACATCCGCGGAACATGAACGCTGCTAATATTGAGGGAAAGTCCTAAAAGAAAAGTCACTCTTGATCATACTTTTGAACGTACCTTGAGAAACGTTGAAGAAGTCGATTTTTCGATTTCGAATATATCATGTGTTTACATCTGGAGCGATAGGCCAACAGGCCTACCTTGAGGACCGTGAAGAATCTTTCTTCCTTGCTCCTACTTAAACCCCCATGAGGAACTGTGGAATATCAAGATCGACAAAGACGAACTGAAAGTGAACTGTACGTGCGAGGATGAAAAGAGTGAAATCCAAAAACCGAATGACTGGCCGATGACCGAATCTTAAATAATATAGTACCTCAAGCAAACATCAAGCGCTCGGGCCTCGCTGGTACAGCCCCATTCCATATTTTAGCTGACTTTCCATCAAGATTCAACAACCGCTAGGATCAGCATAGAACGTGGCACCGAACCTCTCTCTGTTTGCGTCTGCAGGCAACCGTGAAAGGGGGTCTTTCAAAACCAACAACGCAGGGTTTTGTAGAACCGGATTCTCATTGATGGCTGGGAAATACTTGCAAAGCCCCAATTCGTCTATGCTGTCGAATGTTGTTGTAACGGGAGGCACATTCCACCAACACAATACCCACAGTCTCCATCGTACGTTTCAATCCTCTCTGAAGTTTGAACAGAAATTGTGTTACTTACGATGTATCAGGCGGACTTGATTTACTGCAAAATGCAACAGCATCGGGTGCTTTCCACAATTCTGGAGAAAGGTACGACCCTCCAAAATGCCATCCCAATACACGAGTAGCGGTGATGAAGACAATCATGGACTGGACGCTCGGCATTGACGAAGAAAGTCGAGGTAAATTCATGATGTGGCTCACTGGTGCTGCTGGTGCCGGTAAATCAGCCATCTTGCAGAGTTTCGCAGAACAGCAGGACGGTGAAGGACGCCTCCTCGCCAGCTTTTTCTTTGGAAAATCCGACTCCAATCGAAATCATGTTCGAAAGCTTGTCGCGACGATTGCATATCAGATTCATGCAAACATTCCGGATGTTCGACACCATATGATCGTGGCTATTGAGCGGGATCCGATGATTTTCACCCGATCCCTCATCACACAATTCACAACTCTCATCATCCAACCTCTGCGGGACTCTCTTTTACTTGAATCAAGATTTTTCGACCAACCTCTTGCCCCTCGAGTGATCATAATAGACGGCCTGGACGAATGCATCGATCACGGGGAGCAGAAAGATGTTTTATTGACCATTTCCAAAGTCACCAAGGAATACCAACTCCCCATAATATTTCTCATAAGCAGCCGCCCGGAGCATGACATCAATACAGTCTTTTCCTCCTCACAGCTACAGAGTATTTCCACGCGCCTGGATTTGGACAAAACATTTTCTCCGAACAACGACATTAAGCTATACCTACAGCATGAATTTAACGAGATCAAAGCCAGTCATCCATTTCGTCGGTTTCTTCCGTCCTCATGGCCGTCTGACGAAAATATGATGGTGTTAGTCTGGAAATCCTCAGGTCAATTCATCTACGCAGCTACTGTCGTCAAATATGTAGGCTCTACTCGACATCGACCTCACCATCGACTTGAGGTTGTGCTAAGCATCCGGCCTGTTTCGCGACCCAGTGAACAGCCGTTTGCTGAGCTCGACGCGCTGTACACTCATATACTTATGGGAGTTGCCGAGGATAGTGTCTCTGTGGTGCTTCGCGTCCTTTGCTTCATTTTTTACTTGGGGTATGTCCCCCGCGACTTGCAGCTTGCTCCAATCGAAACGATCCTTCAATTGGAGCCTGGACAAGTTTCTCTGTCTTTTTGTGATGTAGGCGCCCTGATATCCGTGGTGAACGACCCGCCGGGCTCTGGTACTCATAAAATCAACATCTTGCACGCTTCCCTACGTGACTTTCTTCTTGATCCGGAGAGGTCGCATGATTTTCATATTCGCCCTGAATATTTGCACGACAACATGATTTCGTGTGTCCGATTGCTATCTAGTAAGTGCCAATGAATTGATTTCTTTATGTAAAAATGACCAGAGGCTGGTTGATTTCAGCGAGTGACACTCGATCACAGATCGAGGACGATACAGTCTGGTTCATTGCGGCACAATTCTTTCAAAAAAATATCACAGAAACCCAACCGATGTTCGCCACTTCACTCATACAGGAGCTGAAAGATTTCTCCATTCCACGGTTTTACGACTCAGCGCCTCGTACCCAAATCTTCAAAGTTTTCCATAACTCATTCCTTCCCACGATGTTGTCCTTCCTAAAAGATTCTGTGAGTATCCATTTATTCTTTCTGCGCGTGGTTAATTTATGCCACCGCCGTTTCAGGATCTGGAAGAAGCCCAGGAGATCTACAGGCGCCATTTACGCGTGTTCAAGGAGCATTTCCTATCGCAGTTAGTTAAGGTGGATGCCTATCATTCCAGGACTTCATCCGACGCACGCTTTGCTTTACACCTTGCCATTGTTTGCCATTATCCCAACTTGGTATTAGGCCGTCGTCGTAGCAAACTCGGAAAACACTCGGTACCTCTTTCCTCGCTGATGCCTGAATTCAGGTTGTTCGATTGGATATTTCTTAATGCAGGCGAGGATCCTCTAGATCCATACTTGTTGAGAGCAAATTTGGTATACGGTCCATTAAATTGTGGCGACGCACCCCAATATCGCAGTTATGTCAACTTACTTTCGCACATTTGTCCATCTGGTCGACTGGACAAGTCTGAATTCGAGGGCAACCCAGTGTTGGAGGATTCCTGGCGCAAATTCGGTAAAGAAGTCTACGCCGGCGCAACGAGGTGCAGCTTTGAATATTTATGCGGCATCGCAGGTTCCGACAATTTGGTTCCCTCACCACAACGAAATTTTAATGGATATATCTTATTTTTGAGACGCAACTCGCCTTGGAAGTGGCGTCGCAATTTCGGGTACAAAGGTTCATGCAGGGCTAGAAAAAAATATCGATTAGTCCGGTTATTGGAGGATTGTAACTATCCGGGGGGTATCTTGCCAGTTGGCTCCAGATTTAAAACCCTGCGAAAATTGAGAAGCCCGCCAATTTATTTTCGTGTTTATTTCCCGTTTCTTCCTTTGGATAGGCTCGACCCTATTGTATGGGATCGTATCCAATCCGAGAAATACCTGCTCGCACTTGGATACCTTATCCTCTTCTTGCCTATGGCGGGAAAGTCGGAGTCTCTTCTCCAATTATTCCGGACGAAAGCGTTTTCTCAACGATGTTGCGAGTACCCAAAACGTACCAGGAAAGCTCGTCGTGCCATTGACGATTACCTGGCCAGGATGGAAGTTGAACCCCAACTGGGAGAGTAACCTGCTGTGTACGTTTCCTAAAAAACTTTGAATATCTTTGCGGCATCGCAAATTTTGACCTTAGGATTTCTCTAGCAAAGCAAAACATCATGTTTATCTAATGCCTATTTCTCGACTTTGAGACGCAACTCGCCTTGGAAATGGCCCCGCAATTTTGGGAACAACGGCTCATGCAGGGTTTGAAAAATCATCGATTAATCCAGCTAGTGGTATATGATTACCATCCTCGACAGGAGATCGATCCCTTCACGGTTCTGACTGAATGTCGCCGCTGCCGAATCAAAAAAATACTCGCTCGCACTTGGATATCTTATCCTTTGCTTACATATGGCGGGAAAGTCGGAGTCTTTGCTAGAATTATTCCGCACGAAGGTATCCTCCCAGAGGTGTTGCGAGTATCCAAAACGCACCAAAGAAGTTTGTCGTGCCATCGACGATTATATTGCCAGGACGGAACCTCAACCGGACAAGTATAACCCTTCGTGTATAGTTTCCTCAAGCGTGTAGTTGAACCCGGTTACCCTACGCAAGCACAGCGTCCAAAACATTTCCCGCAGAGGGGATTTTCAATACCTATATTTATATCGCATAGGTTTTGTGGAAGAGGGGTGTGGCAAGATTGGACTGCCCATATTCTCTGTAAGAGAGAACTAAGCCAATTCATCATAGCGGAGAGTAGACGTAGATGATTCTTGAAAAGTCGAAAATAATCTACCTGTACCCGTTGTTGTGGTAAAAGCAAACAATTCTAGTTTTATTATTATGACTTACTACAAAGTATACAGCTTTACTCTTGACGTGCATCGCTTTTCCCAAAATTTCGACGCTCCGTGCAGCCTTCGCCCCGTTGACCACAGAGAGAGGTATATGTAGTTCAAGTATTCGTTATGAAATCTTCAGGGGGTTTGAGTCATGGAGGAATATATAACTATTGATGTTTGATGGAGGATCGCTTGGACCAAGCCGAATGGCGAATGGCCGTTCCTCATCATTTTTAGCCGTTGACGGAGGTGTGAATTCGTGGGCATTCAACTCAACAACCCCGTTCTCGTCGTTACTTGCCATTTCTTCAGTTCAAAAACCAAAGCTTGTAGCTTCCCTCACTCTCTTTCTATAACTACCTTCCTTTGGGATCCGTAATCGACCTCTTCTTTTTTCTGTGAGTCCCCTGTCTCTTTGTTGGGTTCTAGCGCTGCTGACGCTATTCACGGAAGACGAAAAAAATGTTCTCAGCACGAGTTTTTTCTGTCCTTCTTGCCGTTGCCTCCCCTCTTTTGGTGAGCGCAGAGGTGATACCCAGCGCGCCCGGTCCTGGTGATGTCTTCAAAGCTGGAGAGAATTGCCAGACGACCTGGACAGGGGACTCTGTGTCGACCACGAACTGGAAGGATATGTCCATCGAACTAATGACTGGCAGTGATCTCTCAATGGTGCACATCACGAGTAAGTTTAAACTTCAGTTAACGCCTTGCATGCTAGAAATGAGCGCTGACGATGCCGCGCAGCTGTTGCCACTGGTCAGGACGGTAGCGTTGGTGGGTCATTCACGTACCCATGCCCTGAAGTCACCCCCTTCTCCGCCATTTACTTCTACCAGTTCTCGAGCACCCACGTCTCCAACGTGACATGGACCACCCGCTTCACCATCGCCTCCGCTTCTGGAGAGACTGTCCCACCCCCCAATGCCACCCAGGTTAACCCTGACGGCTCAATCAGGAACGTTCCCTGGGGTATCGGCGCCCTTGCAGATCCCACAAAGGCAACTGCCGCCCCCGTCCGTGGAACAGCCTCCGACGCGGTCGACAACTCAGGATCTTCCTCCTCCTCCTCCTCCTCCTCCTCGTCTTCCTCAGCTGCCGGCGCTGCTACCGGTGGTTCAGCTAACAGCGCTGCATCTCAGAAGCCCACCTCGTCATCGTCCTCATCTGCCGTATCATCCCAGACCGCCAGCGCCAACACCACGACCACCTCCGACAAGCCCAGCGGTGCCGTCAGCTCGATCAGCTCGAACGGCGCAATGTTCGTCAGCGCCCTCGCTGTCATCTTCACCGCTCTCATGTGTTAATCTGTTAATGTCACGTACCGCTCATCCATACACGTTATATCATCGTATATCCGTACATGACCACTTCATAACGCATAATTAATTACATACTGACATGGACGTTAGAGTAGTCGATGTTGTTGTTGACCGGACTTGCTACATAGTTACATCCTCTTTTTGCTTGTGGGCTTGGGTTGTTGGTTTATTCGGTATTTATACCCATGCTATATCTCATGATGTTTTCTTGGAAACACAAAGCAACTTTTGCATGACAGTTTTCGAGCCCTATTTAGTGGGACATAGCGAATGGGTTCAAGATTAAGGTGGTTTAGGGAGAAAAGAGCATTCACTGATATACTAGTGGGGATGGGGAGCTTTCAGGAACCCAGAGACGAGCGTTGGAGAAAATCTAGCTCATATTTTTCATCCCCATTTACACCTTGAGCAGTGCCCTATACCTTGTCGCGATTTTTTGGTTGCAAGCCCCGAGAAAGCTATGGGTTATTACTAGTCGAAAACTGGCGATGCGGTGGATAGTGGACACAAAACTATGGAATTGCGCAGGTCCTACTGTATATCTTAAACATAAAATCTCTTCCGAAAAACCTATGTTCCTGAGAACTCATTTCCACTCCCAAAAATCAACTCTGCGTGCTCCAGCCAGGTGGTATTCAACAGCGCGTCTTCGAAAGACACGATACACGATAGAAAATCGCAAGGTCGCTTTAGCGGCAGTACGATGGTTTCGACAAGATTAAGCCAATCTCTGCGGGAAATGCGTTTACGTTGGACGATTTAGGATGGCGATGTGGAGTTCGATTGCAAAATCGTTGAAAACATAAACCACGGATTACTCTGACATTCGAGCGTCCATCCTGGCCAGGTAGTTGTCAATGACACGACGAGCTTTCTTGGTGAGTTTTGGATACTCGCAAGATCTTTGAGAAAAGGCCTTCGTCCGGAGTAATTGGAGAAGCGACTCCGACTTTCCCGCCATGGGTAAGAAGAGAATGAGATATCCAAGCGCAAGCCGGTATTTCTCGTATCGGATGCGGCCCCACATAGAGATGTCGAAATTAGAATAAGGATCCCAGAAATAAAGTTGGGGGTAAATTGCCCTGGTTTTTAATTTGAGCAAGGTTAAAAACCTGGGGATTGAGTAGGGATTGTCATTGACTATGGTGCTCCAAGGATTCTTCAATGACTGGACCAATTGCCATTTTTTCCTAGCCCTGCATGAGCCTTTGTCCCCGAAATTGCGGCGCCACTTCGACGGCCAATTGCGTCTCAAAGATGAGAAGTAGGTATTAAATCCGATCTTTTGCTGCGGTAATGGACTCCAATCCTCAAAATTTTGGTTGCCGCATAAGTATTCAAAGCTGCATCTCGCTGCTCCTGCGAAGACTTCTTTGCCGAATTCGCGCCAGGAATTCTCCAATGCTGGGTTGCCCTCGAATTCAAACTTGTCCAGACGACCAGATGGACAAATGTGCGAAATTAAATTGATATAGCCCTCATATTGAGACACAACGGATTCGAATGGATCGTACACCAAATTTACTTTCAACGGGTAGTGCACATCTGTAGAATCCTTGTCTCTGTGAGCATAACGCATATTGTGCAACTTATACGCAAAATCCAGCGAATTAGAAGGAACGGTGGCGTATTTTCCGAGTTTGCGACGACGATGGCCCAACTCTGAGCTGGGATAGTGGCAAACAAGGGCAAGATGCAATGCAAACTGTGCGTGGCGTCGCGTCTTGGAATGATATGAATCCACCTCCATTAACTGCGATAGGAAACATTCCTTGAAAACGCGTAAATGGTGCTTGTAGATCCCCTGCGCTTCTTTGAGATCCTGGAAGTCCTGTGGCATGAATACATTACTTGCAGAAATAATAGGTAGGTACTCACAGAATCTTCCAGGAATGATAATATGGCGGGAAGGAATGTGCTATGGAAAGTGTTGAAGATCTGGGTATGTGGAGCTGACTCGTAAAACCGTGGAATTGAAAAATCTTTCAGCTCTTGCAAGAGCGAAGTAGCAAACATTGGTTGGGTGGGATAAAGATTGCTTTCAAAGTATTCTGCTGCAACGAACCAGAGTCTATCGTCCCCGACCCCAGATCGAAAATCACTTGCTGAAATCAATTATTCCCTTGTCATTTTAAAAAAATAAAGGAGTCAATTCATTGCCACTTACTGGATAAAAAACGAACACATGAGATCATGTTCTCACGTGTATATTCATTGCCAATGTGAAAATCGTGCGACCTCTCCGGATCGAGAAGAAAATCACGCATGGAAGCGTGCAAGATTTTGATTGCATTTTCCCCAACAACCCGGGGGTTGTCCACCACAGATATCAGGGCGCCCAGATCACAAAAAGACAAAGAAACTTGTCCAGGTTCCAATTGAAGGATTGTTTCGATTTGAGCAACCTTCAAGTCGTAGGAGAGATACGTCCAACTAAAGATGAAGCAAAGGACGCGAAGCACCACAGAGACACTATCATCGGCGACTCCCATAAGTATATGAGTATACAACGCGTCGAGCTCAGCAAACGGCTGTTCACCCGGTCGCGAAAGAGGCCGGATGCTCAGCAGTACCTCAAGTCGATGATGAGGTCGATGTCGAATAGAGCCTACGTATTTGACGACAGTAGCCGCGTAGATGAATTGACCTGAGGATTTCCGGACTAACCGCTGCACATCTTCGTCAAACGGCCACGAGGATGGAAGAAACCGACGAAATGGATGATTGGCTTTGATGTCGTTGAATTCATGCCGTAGGTATAGCTCAATGTCTCTATCCGGGGAAAATCTGTCGTCCAAATCCAGGCGCGTGGAAATACTTTGCAGTTGTGAAGAGGAGAAGACTGTATTGATGTCATGCTCCGGGCGACTGCTTATGAGAAATATTATGGGGAGTTGATATTCCTTAGTGACTTGGTAGATGGTCAACAACACGTCTTTTTGCTCCCTGTGGTCGATGCATTCGTCGAGGCCGTCTATGATGATAACTCGAGGACGGTCGAAGAATCTTGATTCAAGTAAAAGAGATTCCCGCAGAGGTTGGATGATGAGAGTTGTGAATTGTGTGATGAGGGATCGGGTGAAAATCAACGGGTCCTGGTCAATGGCCAAGATCATATGCTGTCGAACTTGCGGAATTTTTGCATGGATCTGATAGGCAATCGTCGCGACGAGCTTTCGAACATGATTTCGATTGGAGTCGGATTTTCCGAAAAAAAAGCTGGCGAGCAGGCGTCCTTCGCGGTCCTGCTGTTCTGCGAAACTTTGCAAGATGGCTGATTTACCGGCACCAGCAGCGCCAGTGAGCCACATCATGAATTTACCCCGACTTTCTTCGTCAAGCCCGAGCGTCCAGTCCATGATTGTCTTCATCACCGCCAGCCGTGTATTGGGATGGCATTTCGGAGGGTCATACCTTTCCCCAGAATTGTGGAAAGCACCCGACGCTGTTGCTTGCTGCAGTAGATCAAGTCCGCCTGCTACAGAGTAAGTAAAGCCACTTCTGTTCAAAGGTGATTGAAACATACGATGGAGATTGTTGACATTGTGTTGGTTGAATGTGCCTCCCGCTATAACAACATTCGAGAACACCGCTGGATCGGGGCCTCGTAAGTGTCTCCCTGCCATCTATACAGCAGGCCGCGCCTATGTCGATGAGAATCTCCTTCTGCTGGACCCTGTGCCGCTAATTTCAAATCCTAGTTCGCCGTGGCCTGCAGACAACAGCAGATTCCAGAACAGAGAGAAAACCTAGGTGTCGGTACCAGGCTTTATCCTATGTCGATCTGAGCGCTTGTTGATGGAAAGGTGGCCAATACCTGGATTGGGGCTGAGGCAAAGAGGGCTGACCAAGGCCTGAGATACTAAGATCCTTCCTCCTCTTGTTTTATCCGAAAAAGGCAAGTCCGTATCAAGATACACTATATATACGGTTCGGTCATCGGTCAATCGTGAGTTTTGGGGATTTCATGTGCCAAAATACAGTTCAATCACGGGAAGAAGAAAGGTTTATTTATTTTGAAGTCTTTGGACACCCTTTCTTCCGTTCCAACGAGTCGACCTCTTTTGCCGATGAGTTGAGCAATCATGCCGTTTCTCCTGTATTTGGCCTTTCTCATTAATGTGGCATTGGCTAAGGTCGTTCCTCGATCTGGGAAGACATATATGCTGGAAAGAGGCCCCCGTCGGAGTACTGGTCTGCTGGCTGCTGAGCTTGCTTAGGTTTGCGCAAGTTCCATCCCGAATAATTCTAAGGAAGTAGGCATTTATATTTCTGGGTGCGTGGACTTCAACAAAGAACAGCGATACAATGGTGGAAGGTGAAAAAGAGTCAAGAGTCAAGACCGCGGACCGATCGCGAACTCGGATAATGACCACAGCCACCTGTCGGTTTGTATATGTTTTGCACATCTTGTCACAAATAAGCGCCGTCACAAGGCACCCGCGCGCTGATATGCCTCAACCTTTCTCCGATTCCATGGCCGTGTGGCGAAATGGCATCGCGTCTGACTACGATTTGTGTCTCGCGATTAGGAGATTGCAGGTTCAACCCCTGTGTCGGTCATTGTTTCGAATTGATTAGATGTTATTATTTTTAAAATTGTCACGCACTCCGTTTGTGATCCGATACACTTTTCGTCTATTCGCATCTTCCATCTAGTTATTTCACAGGACAATATTGTAGAATTTTGAAAACGAAGTAGTATTGAAAAATGGTTAGAATTCGACACAAAATATTTTTTCACAGGGTAATTTTGAAGAGGTGCCACGAGGTTGGGGAAAGGCTCAGCGCTAGTCAGCACCCAGGATTACAAAAGGTATTAGAATCCCCTATATTTGTCTGGATTATTACGCAGTTACAACTTACAACTACTCTAGGTTACTTTCTGTGCATCAAATCAACTTGGGGCGCTAATTTATAAAGTTTAAACCTGACTCGTAATTTGAATTTGTGCGCGCGTTACATGATGCTTTAAATTCAATCATAAAAAGTAGCAAATACAGTATGAAGAAAGTCATGGTCAGAACTCCTAGAGTGTAACTCGACGTCCCTCTTTAGCGCTGAGCTCGATCGCATCCAAAAGCTCGTGGTGTCTGATTGCATCTTCGATCGTCGCATAGTCTCCACCATTTCCATCCGCAAACTCTTTCCACGCGACGCTCACGCTATCTATGGGTCCTCCAAGGTTTTCCAATTCCACCTTTTTGCCATTCAAATATAAAGTGGGTTCGATCATCCCAGGCAATGCTCCAATGGAAGCATTGGACTCGAGCCTGATCGTTCCTTCCTCGCCGTCAATTTCCCAGACGTACTGACGCCTGCCCGTCTCCTCGCCCACAGCGTATCCCGCTCTCCAGAACAGGTTAACTAGCACACCGGTCTTGAGGAATCCGGTTATGCTATAGTGATCCGGAATCTCAGACTGGATGGTCTTCCCAGTTGCCTTGCCATCTGCGTCAAGGAGGGTACCCACAGGGTATAACATGGCTTCCGTTGCCGTCAGCGATGCAAAATCACCAAGTAGGTGAGTCAATTGATCTAGCTGGTGCGCGACTGGGATGCTCAAGCGTGTAGCACCTTTAAAATGTTTAGTGGTCAGTAATCATCCAAGTTGTAAGTGCGTTAGCTTACCATTTTTCTTTTCGAGACTATATGAGTTTCTTGAGTCAGAAATGAGAGGTGCCCAGAATGTAATATCCCTTCCCAAATGGGCGAGCTATAGCTTTTTTTAGTGAAGAAGAAGGCAGTGGATTTTACCATAAACGTACTACGTTGCTCGACATAACCTTTCCAATCACACCAGAGGCGAGCAATTTTTTAACCTTTGTAAAAGCATCAATCATAGGTAATCTGTATGCGTACAAACAACGTACCTTGAGAATAGTTGAGCTGTGCCTTCCTTGCAACCCGATGATTGACTTGACTCCGTTCTTGCGAGCTGCTTCAGCGATAGCCTTGGTCTCTTGCGTAGAGCGACCAGCCGGCCATTCGAGGAAGAAATTCTTCTTCGCCTCAATTACAGGCATTACGAGCTCTTTATGAAGTGGTGCCTTCACAGCAATAGCGATGAGGTCGATATCAGGGTCCGCAGCGATCTTGGAGCTGTCGCCGTAGTATACTTTGATGGGATGTCCGACCTCTTTGCTGTATTTGTCGGCGGAGGCCTGAGCTGATGCTTCGGAGGTGGTGGATACGGCGACCAGGTCATACGCGCCTTGAAGTCGAGGGTGAAGGAGAGCAGGCGCCAGAGTATCTGCTGCCCATCCTTGAGCGGAGAGACCGATGAAGCCTACTTTAATTGGTGTAGACATGTTAGAGACAAGAATATAGTCGACTAAGGAAGAGAGTCAATGTGATACCCACATAATGAGAAAAGTAACCAGTTAAATATTAGATGAAGTTTCTGACTTTGAGAGGCAGATAAATGCCCTGATGACATCATTGATGCAAACACACATCAAAAATAGAACAAAACATCCTGGATTCTTCATAAGCTAGATCTTGGTAAGGTGGAGGTAGTTGATTATAAAGTCTGCATACTTTCTGCTGTGCGGTTTAGTAATAAAAATTGATTGAAATCTTCTCAAACTTTTCTTCAACTTTTGGCTCAACTTTTCTGCCAACTTTGGACGGGTTGACATCAAAGTCGGACGAGATCCATGGTGTGAATGGCCCGCTAGCCGCCCATTGATCGAACTTACTGGCAATGGACCAAATGATGATTAATCGTGAGCTTTTTTTACAGTCATATTAGCAAGACTACAATACACAAAGTTCGAAAATATCAAGGGGAAAGTGTGATAATTGAATGAGATAGAGGTAAAACAGTCAACCTAGCTGTAAAAGCTGGCCATCAAAAGTTGGCCAACTTTTGGTTCTCAACTTTTTATGATCGGGACAACAATCGGAATCCAAATTCGGGCCAATAATCGGCTACCGTGAATCCCCCTAAATGTCTTGACTCTTGAAGCTTGAAGGATGGTCATCGTCATGCGTGCCATACGACTCGCCGGGGGTGTATACTGCCAATCGCTGTGTTTCAATAATCGTTCTGTGTTGATGCCATATCTTATTTGTTTTCGATAAGCTTCCAAGTCCATGACGCCCATATGTATCAAGGTAGAAACTATTCGTTCACCATTCCCTCACACTACCGTCTTCGCCTCTCCAGACTGAGTTCCTCCATGCTTTCTCGTCCTGTATGTAACGTTTGGAGGTTTCCCTTACCAAAGCTTCGTTGATTTCAATTCCAAGTCCTACACCTGATACCGATGCATTTTAACTTTCAGCTCAAGCAGATAGATAATACCAACAAACCTTGCGGTACATCGACGTGTCCATCTTTAACTTCAAAAACCTTCGCGTCGACGACATAAGTATGGAGGTCGGCGACATTCGCTTTATTGTAATGAATCTAAAGAAACAAAATCAGCTGCTTTTCGTGATTGTATCACGCCAGTGGAACTAACCTCCCAACTCATTTCTTGTATGAAAACTACGGTAACGTTAGCTCATGCCCAACGAGTGAGCTAAAAGCGCATACAGTTAGGAACAGTAGCGTCTACCTGCATACACGCTGCTAACGCGATGGGGCCGAGAGGGCAGTGAGGAGCCAGCCCGACATCATAAGTCTCTGCAAAAGATGCGATGCGATGTAGTTCGCTGATACCACCGCAGTGCGATACCTGGTGGGTGGTTAACGGGAATACTATGGGGGAAGATGGTTTGAGCTCACATCAGGTTGCGCAATATCGATAGCTCTAGCTTCGAAGTATGGCCTGAAGTCCGAGCGACTGTATAGTCTTTCGCCCAGTGCAATTGGCGTGCTCACGAGCTTTGCTAAATCCGCGGTTTCTTGCGGGTGTGAGGGCAGCAGAGGTTCTATGTGGTCTTTGTTGGTATATGATCAATGGAAAAGAAGAACGTACGGTATACCTTCGATAAAGAGTGGTTGATGTGGTTCCAAAAGTTTTGCTAGTTGTCTCGCCATGCCTTTATGTAACCTCCCGTGGAAGTCAAGACCCACATCTAATCCCAATGCACGAATATCTTGTAGACGCTGGACGGTATCATCAAGGCTCCTGGGTGAATCGATCCATGCAAGTGATTCTATAACAGATATTCTCAGCATGATTCCACGTTCCTTGAATTGACGCGCACCAGTGGCGTTCATCTTGACAGCCGTGAATCCTTGTCGTTTCCTCCTTTCTGCCTCTTGCTTCAGTGCACCATAGTTGTCACCGCCGATCCATCCGTACACGCGCAATTTGTCTCGTACTTTCCCGCCTAACAGTTGGTAAACAGGGACGCCTAGCTTCTTGCCTTTGATGTCCCATAACGCGATGTCTAATCCAGACATAGCACTCTGGTGCCAGGATCAGTCGGAAAGCTCACGAATGAAAGGGAGTTTCCATACCATGAGCACTGGTCCTCCGCGATAGAACCTGCCTCGGAAGGCGACCTGCCATATATCCTGGATATTGTCCGCGTCCACTCCGGTGAATCGTTCACTGAGGTCACTTAACGCGCCTTCGATTGATTCGGTATGTCCTTCCAAAGTAGCTTCTCCCCACCCGACGTGCCCATCCTCCGTTTCTACGCGAACAAATAACCATCGTGGTGGAAGGCGAAAAGTCTAGTGGAAGAAAAGATCAAACTCAATCCTTTTGGCAAACGCGTTTGCGACACACCTCAATGGAAGTGATTATCGATGGTCCCATGTATGCGCTAGGGAAGTTTGGTTTGCACCCATCCGCATAGTATTGGACCTATTATAACGCCTGAGTACATCGTCAAATTCGATTGGACAAATGATTCCCGTCATCACGCGGTCCGGTTCCGTTCGTCATTGATGTGCTTGATTGAAGAGTGAGTCTGAAAATTTGAACTTTGAAGTTTGCACTAGTGTTGCACCAATCTTTCTACGACGCTCAAAAAGCCCCACGCTCATCTAGAGAATAAAACCAATCCTAGTTAATAATTGCAGGGTCAACTAAATTTATTTGCATTTTTTAAAGGTGAGTGGATCTGGTCGCTTTGCAATACTTCTGTCTCGAGCTTGTTCATTCAAATTCAAGCCTACTCCTGTCCTCTTCGCCTATGCCAGTAATGACACAAATCCAATTCGTTCTTTTGGATCGCTCAGGTGATCTAGTGAGGGAATGGACGAAATCATTTCGCGAATTTGTTCCAGAGACGGTCCGGCAGAGGTTCACAATGGTTACCTCCAAAAGTTCTAGATTATCTGACCTAGAGGAGAAGCATAAGAGGTTTGACTGCATCGTCTCTCCAGCAAACTCTTATGGTCGCCTAGATGGAGGGTAAGTGGATCTTAAGTCGTCAAAAAGAGGAAACACTCATTCTTTGGGATCCAGGTTCGACTCTGTCATATCTGAGGCCTTATCCCCCAACGATTTATTGGCTCCAACGCGTCTTGTCCAGTCTGTCTTGTATTCCCGCTGGAAAGGATACATACCCCCAGGGTCTTGCATGCTCGTTCCTCTGAGGTCGGGACAGTTTCGCTACCACAAAACCCTCACGATTGCTCGTTTCTGGCGCTCTGCCCTACTATGCGTGTTCCGGAAAGTGTTCAGTGGAACAAAGAGGTCGTGTATAATATAATGTGGTCATTGCTTGTAGCTCTAGAAGAGCATAATAGGAAAGCCCTCTCCGACTCGGAGGCTAATTTGACCCCAGAAAGGTCCCCTATCCACAGGGTACTCATGACAGGTCTGGGTACCGGGGTTGGCGGCATATCTGCAGAACGATGTGCGATGCAGATGGCTTTAGCTGTGCGGGACTTCACCAACGCTTGCGCCGATCCAGTCAAATGGAGTTTCATAGAGTGGGATGATGCGTACCGGCACGCTGAGGATGTACGACGGACACACGAGTTCTGAAATAATATATGCTGTGTTTTACATCGAACCGCTTGTGTGTAACAAATATAAAGTTATATTATCTGTGTAAAAAAGAGGGATCTGAATAACCGTCTCTAAGTGCAGACTCTTCAATCCATGGTAGCCTTATACGCGAGATATTATTAAGATATATACTACGCTCTCCAACGAGTCACTAGCGATCAATGTGGTATCGTATAGATGCATCTACTCTAGGCCATTTCAAAGCAATGATAGTACCCTAAACATAAAATCTCTTGTGAAAAACCTATGTTCCTGAGAACTATTTTCTACTCCCAAAAATCGACCTGTTGGAAATCAACTCTGCGTGCTCCAGCCGGACGGTATTCAACAGAGCGTCTTCGGAAGACACGATACACGGTAGAGAATCTCAAGGTCGCTTTAGCGGCAGTAAGATGCTTCCGACAAGATTGAGCCATTCTCTGCGGGAAGTGCGTTGGACGATTTTGGATGGCGATGTCGAGTTTGATTGCAAAATCGTTGAAAATATAACCCACGGATTACTTTGACATTCGAGCGTCCATCCTGGCCAGGTAGTTGTCAATCACACGACGAGCTTTCTTGGTGTGTTTTGGATACTCGCAAGATCTTTGAGAAAAGGCCTTCGTCCGGAGTAGTTGGAGAAGAGACTCTGACTTTCCCGCCATAGGTAAGAAGAGAATGAGATATCCAAGTGCAAGCCGGTATTTCTCGTATCGGATTTGGCCCCACGTAAAGAGGTCGTTGTCATCCCAACCATAATGGCTGAAATAAAGTTGGGGATAAATTGGCCTGCTTTTCAATTTGAGCAAGGCTGTTATAAACTTGGGGGTAGATGAGGAGGGATTATCCTTGTCAATGCTCTCAGGATCCTTGAATGACTGGAGCAATTGAAATTTTTTCCTAGCCCTGCATGAACTTCTGCTCCCGAAATTGCGGCGCCACTTCGATGGCCAATTGTATCTCAAAGATGAGAAGTAGGCATTAAACCCGATCTTTTGCTGCGGTAGTGGACTCCAATTCTCAAAATTTTGGTTGCCGCATAAGTATTCAAAGCTGCATCTCGCTGCTCCGGCGAAGACCTCTTTGCCGAATTCGCGCCAGGAGTTCTCCAATGCTGTGTTGCCCTCGAATTCAAACTTGTCCAGACGACCAGATGGACAAATGTGCGAAATTAGATTGATATAATCCTCATATTCGGCCGCAATGGATTGGAATGGACTGTATACCAAATTTTCTTTCGAGAGGTAGTGCACATCTGTAGGATCCTCGTTCGTGTGGGAATAAGGCAAATTGCGTAGCTTATACCCTAACCGCAGTGAGGTAGAAGGAACGGTCACGTATTTTCCGCGTTTGCTACGACGATGGCCCAATTTCCAGGTGTCAGAGTGGCAAACAAGGGCAAGATCCAATGCAAAGTGTGCATCGCGTCGCGTCTTGGAATGATATGCATCCACCTCCATTAACTGCGATAGGAAACATTCCTTGAACACGCGTAAATGGTGCTTGTAGATCTCCTGCGCTTCTTTGAGATCCTGGAAGTCCTGTGGCATGAATGCATTATTTGCAGACATAATAGGTAGGTACTCACAGAATCTTCCAGGAATGATAACACGGATGGAAGGAATGAGTTATGGAAAGCATGGAAGATCTCTGTATGTGGAGCTGACTCGTAAAACCGTGGGATCGAAAAATGTTTCAGCTCTTGCAAGAGCGAAGTAGCAAACAATTGTTGCGTGTGTTTGATATTGGTTCTAAAGAATTCTGCTGCACTGTACCAGAGTATATCGTCCTCGATCTTCGATCGAAAACCACTTGCTGAAATCAATTATTCCCTTGTCATTTTAGAAAAAGGAAAGAGTCATCTCATTGCCACTTACTGGATAAAAAACGAACACATGAGATCATGTTCTCGTGTATATATTCATTGCGAATGTAAAAATCGTGCGACCTCTCCGGATCTAGGAGAAAATCACGTATGGAAGCGTGCAAGATTTTGATTGCATTTGCCCCCAAAGCCCGGGGGTTGTCCACCACAGATATCAGGGCGCCCAGATCACAAAAAGACAAAGAAACCTGTCCAGGTTCCAATTGAAGCATCGTTTCGATTTGAGCAACGTTCAAGCGGTAGATAAGCTCACAGGAAAAAACGAGGCAAAGGACGCGAAGCACCACAGGGACACTATCTTCAACGACTCCCATAAGTATATGAGTGTATAGCGCGTCGAGCTCGGCAAACGGCTGTTCACCCTGTCGCGAAAGAGGCCGGATGTTTAGCAGTACCTCAAGTCGATGATGAGGTCGATGTCGAATAGAGCCTACGTATTTGACGACAGTAGCCGCGTAGATGAATTGACCTGTGGATTTCCAGACTAACTGCCGCACATTTTCGTCAGACGGCCATGAGGATGGAAGGAACCGATGAAATGGATGACTGGCTTTAATCTCGTTGAATTCATGCCGTAGGTATAGTTCGATGTCCTTTTCCGGCGAAAACATCTCGTCCAAGTTAATGCAGCTGTAAATACTGACCAGTTGAGGGGAGGAGAAGACTGTATTGATGTCATGCTCGGGGCGACTGCTTATGAGAAATATTATGGGGAGTTGGTATTCCTCAGTGACTTTGGAGATGGTCAACAAAACCTCTTTTCGCTCCCTGTGATCGATGCATTCGTCGAGGCCGTCTATTATAATAACTCGAGGACGATCGAAGAATTTGGATTCAAGTAACAGAGAGTCCTGCAGAGGTTGGATGATGAGTGTTGTGAATTGTGTGATGAGGGATCGGGTAAAAATCAACGGGTCCTGGTCAATCGCCACGATCATATGCTGTCGAACATCCGGAATCTTTGCATGAATCTGATAGGCAATCGTCGCGACGAGCTTTCGAACATGATTTCGATTGGAGTCGGATTTTCCGAAGAAAAAGCTTGCGAGGAGGCGTCCTTCACGGTCCTGCTGTTCTGCGAAACTCTGCAAGATGGCTGATTTACCGGCACCAGCAGCGCCTGTGAGCCACATCATGAATTTACCCCGAGTTTCTTCGTCAAGCCCGAGCATCCAGTCCATGATTGTCTTCATCACCGCCAGCCGTGTATTGGGATGGCATTTAGGAGGGTCGTATCTTTCTCCAGAATTGTGGAAAGCACCCGATGCTGTTGCTTGCTGCAGTAGATCAAGTCCGCCTGCTACCGAGTAAGTAAGGCGACTTCTGTTCAAAGAGGACCAAAACGTACGATGGATAATGTTGACAATGTGTTGGTTGAATGTGCCTCCTGCTATAACAACATTTGAGAACATCGCTGGATTGGGGCCTCGTAAGTGTCTCCCTGCCATCTATACAGCAGGCCGCGCCTATGTCAATGAGAATCTCCGCCTGCCGGACCCTGTGCCGTTAATTTCAAAACCTTGTTCGTTGTTGCTTGCAGATAAGAGCAGATTCCAGAACAGGGTGAAAACCTGGGTGTCAGTGCCAGGCTTTATCATATGTCGATCTGAGCGCTTGTTGATGGAAAGGCGGCCAACACCTAGATTGCGGCTAAGCCAACGGGCAAGTCCGTATCAAGATACACTATATATACGGTTCGGTCATCAGTTAATTTTGAGGTTTGTGGATTTCATGTCCCAAAATACACGCGAAGAAATAACCATCGTGGTGGAAGCCAAAAAGTCTAGTGGAAGAAGAGATCAAACTCAATCATTTTGGCAAAGGGTTTGCGACGTACCTCAACGGAAACGATTATAGATGGTCCCATGTATGCGCTAGGGAAGTTTGGTTTGCACCCATCTGCATAGTATTGGACCTATTATAACGCCTGAGTACATCGTCAAATTCGATTGGACAAATGATTGTTCCCGTCATCACGCGGTCCGGTTCCGTTCGTCATTGATGTGCTTGATTGAAGCTGACTGAGTCTGAAGATCAGAACTTTGAACTTTGCACTAGTTTTGCACCAATCTTTCTACGGCGCTCAAAGAGTTTCGCGCTCGTCTAGAGAATAAAACCAATCATAGTTAATAATTGCTAGGTCAACTAAATTTATTTGCATTTTTTAAAGGTGAGTGGATCTGGTCGCTTTGCAATACTTCTGTCTCGAGCTTGTTTCCTCAATTTCAAGCCTACTCCTGTCCTCTACGCTTATGCCAGTAATGACACAAACCCAATTCGTTCTTTTGGATCGCTCAGGTGATCTAGCCAGGGAATGGACGAAATCATTTCGCGAATTTGTTCCAGAGACGGTCCGGCAGAGGTTCACAATGGTTACCTCCAAATGTTCCAGATTATCTGACCTAGAGGAGAAGCATAAGAAGTTTGACTGCATCGTCTCTCCAGCAAACTCTTACGGTCGCCTAGATGGAGGGTACGTGGATCTTAAGTCGTCAAAAAGAGGAAACACTCACTCTTGAGTCTTTGGAATCCAGGTTCGACTCTGTCATATCTGAGACGTTATCTCCCAACGATTTATTGGCTCCAACGCGTCTTGTCCAGTCTGTCTTATATTCCCGCTGGAAAGGATACATACCTCCAGGGTCTTGTATGCTCGTTCCTCTGAGGTCGGGACAGCTTTCGTTACCACAAAATCCTCATGATTGCTCGTTTCTGGCGCTCTGCCCCACTATGCGTGTTCCGGAAAGTGTTCAATGGAACAAAGAGGTCGTGTATAATCTAATGTGGTCATTGCTTGTAGCTCTGGACGAGCATAATGGGAAAGCGTTCTCCGAGGCTAATTTGAGCCCAGAAAGGACCCCTATCCACAGGGTGCTCATGACAGGTCTGGGTACCGGAGTTGGCGGCATATCTGCAGAACGATGTGCGATGCAGATGGCTTTAGCTGTGCGGGACTTCACCAACGCTTACGCCGATCCAGTCAAATGGAGTTTCATAGAGTGGGATGATGCGTACCGATACGCTGAGGAGGTACGACGGACACACGAGCTCTGAAATAATATATGCTGTGTTTTACATCGAACGGCTTGTATGTAAAAAATATAAAGTTATATCATTTGCGTAAAAAAGAAGGGTCTGAATAACCGTCTCTGAGTGCAGACTCTCGAATCCATGGTAGTCTTATACGCGAAATATTATTAAGATACAAGGTGCGGCCTCGCTCCGCTTCGGCTTAGGGGTATGATAATAGTGTACTTTTCTAGAAATTTTGTAAAGAAAGTTTGAACAGGGAAAATTGGAAGATGAGGAAAGACCAGCTGCAGATGGCCACGGTATTGCGGTTCATGATTCTATGAAAGGATGCAGCCTGGCCCAGGCGAACACAAATGACATTGAAAGTTGAAACGGACTCTGGAAAGGTTTGCATTGTTTGCACAGACTCAAGAACAATAAGGATAGAAACCAAATAAATGTACACAAAAAACTGCGTTTGCTTAATTATAGAGTAATATACTACGCTCTCCAACGAGTCACTAGCGACCAATGTGGTATCGTATATATGCATGTATCTACTCTAGGCCATTTAAAAGCAATGATAGCATAACAACGAAAGCAATAACGTCTACCTAAACTCAACTGGACAACAATATGTAAACCAGGTTTTTATTTTTGAAAGAGGGGAAAACATCAAGAAACACTCGAAAACAAAATAGCGAAAAGTAGAAAAACGAGTTGAATAAAAGCGATTAGGATTTTTGACCCCCCGGGGTGTTATACCGGCCAATAGCAACTCCAAAGCTGTCCAGTTTTTCCAAGTGCTGTGGTCTTACACCAGTACACTCTTCAAAAATGATGTTCGTTATTCTGGGTAATGAGTTTTGGTTTAGTCTCTTCACCACGAAAAGGACCAGTACCTCGGCGAAGTTAAGCCTAAACGACGGATAGGCGAATGGCGTTTTGGAGAAATCCATCTTGTAGAAACGTATGCTCGTCAAAGACTTTAGTGGGTCCGGTAGAATGACGTTGCCGTCTTTATCCAGAGTAGGCGTGGGTGTGCGGGAGGTGGAGCTCGTCGATGATTCGGCCGAGGCCCGGGAACCACCGCCGCTAGAGCTGGCGACGCGGTGCTCGCGGAATTGATGCATGAAATAGGGCAGTAAGAACTCGAATGTGTTCGTCGTGACCCTGTCCATCCATTTAACCCTTTCAAAATGTTTAAGGAAAGTCAGTAGCACTTCTGTATGTGTCACATTCTGGGGATCCGAAAAGGGAGGGAAGAAAGCGTATTCGAAATGTAAAAATGTCACGTCCCGAGTTGCTTCCCCGATGTGTTCTGTCAGTTTTTTGAAAAAGAGGAAAGGATCAACGCGTAGCTCTATTTGAGGTGCGTCGGCGAATGGGCGTGAAAGGGCTTCGTTCCACTCGAATGTGAGCTCGAAAAGGGATGGCGACTGCGGGTGCCGGTGAGGTTGAATGGGAGGTTTCATCTGGGTCGAATTTTGTACAAGAGCCATAGCGGCCCCTCTGTCGTTGTTCGAATCAAATACCCGCATCTGTAAACCTCCAGCATGGACGAATACGACCATAGAAGTCCATGGGCGCACGTTCCCGTACATCACCATCGTCCTCGATCGGTCCTCGAAGCGCCATGCCATTGCCTGTAAGATTTGGTTTGCCGGATCCTCAAGATTATGCACGCGGAAAGATACTATGTTGCTAGAATGTAGTGAGACGTTGCATCCCACCGGGATTATAACAGAACGGAAAATGTCGCAAACATGACCCACAGGACCTTGAAGAAAAAGTGAAGTAAGGTGTGGCAAAGTTGTGGGCTCGTTTGGAGGGGGTGGTATATTACTTTGAGGTACTGGAGATGGAGTGGTGGATGGTTGGGGTGGGAGTGGGGGCGGTAACATGGGTCCTAGTTGTTTTTTCTTCGAATTGGGGGGCGGGGGCATTGGTTCGTCAAATTTTTCCTTTCTTTTACGTGAATTCCTCCGCGCTGGAGTGGGAGGATTAGCAGGCATGAGAGCAACTGTTCCGTTATGAGCTTCGTGAGGTGAATGGCTCAGTTGTATGGCAGCGTGTCCCCCGGCGTCTTCCTGACGAGCAGGTCCAGCAGGTTGCGTCGGAGAGGGCGCTACCATTACACCAATGTTGTTGTTGTTGTTGCCAGCATTAGCATTGTTCCTGAGATCGCTTCGGGGATCGGGCAACTGGAGAATCTGCGAGCAATTGCGAAGATCGAGCTTCAAGAGTTTGGGGGTATTTTTCAGTATAGCAAGCAAGTTGGCAATAGTCCAAGCAGTACAGTGCGGCAGATGTTGTAGTGTTAGGTCTTGAAGGTCAACTAGAGCCCTAGAGCCCCTCAAATCAACTGAGCATCCCCGGAGAAATAACTTTTTCAACCTCCAAGGTCCTGTCGCTCGCTTGAGAGCGTTTTCCAGAGTTAAGACAGTCGAGCTCCGTCGATCGGCATCGAAATCAATTTCTTCGCGGGCGAGGACAAGGGTTTCGATGTGCGAGACGGGCAGGCTGAACAGCAAATCGAGCATCATCCAGCCATGATGAGGCATTTTCAAAATCAAGCAAGTCATACGAGGCATCAAGGTAAACAGAGACATAAACTTTTTCGCAAAGTGTGGTTCATTGACAGCGTTGCTGATAAGTATTTCCACAATCGGGACCTCGGGTTTTCGTCGGATTGCTGAGCGCACAGTCGCACTATTGAGAATAAGGGGCGTGATGCTTGGAAATACAATGGGTCCAAACACGGTTTCGCGCGAGAGAGCGACGATGTGATTGACGATCTGAGACGACTTGCTCAGATCGATACACATATTCCATAGAGTTGGGGTTCGAAAGACAATCCTTCGCCAGCGCCGGCAGACTTGCGAGCAGGCCATCATAGTCGTCACAGGATCAAAGGGATATTTGGGGTCTTGTTGTCTATTGTGCATGAAGATTCGTAGAAGGTCTTCCGAACAGAGTCTTGTAATGGACGACATTTTCTTGAAAATTAGCGGTTTATGTTTAGATAGACTATAACGGCATTTAGTACGAGATGGGAGTCGATAGTTGGGGCTTTACCTTGTTGTGTGGCGCTTGAAAAGAGTAATCGCGTTTAAAGACGGGAAGGAGTTATCCACGAAGAAAGAAATTGTGGTTGAAGCGAAGATAAACTATTGTGGACAATGGCGATGAGTGGCTCAAGAACGACTCCACGGAAAGTCAACACAAGCCCCAGATACCACCAGACAAAAGCCTTTCAGAGCGGACAGGACAAGCTGTTAACTCGGCGCGTTGTTGATGACAATGACCCAGATAAAAAATCAGGGTGGATCACTAGAGACAATGGTCGAGTACCAAGGGATGCGCCACGAGAGAGACAACGAGGTGCTGGCAGTGGGTACGTTCTGTGAACGGGGAAATTAGTCAAGCTTGTTGTAAAAGAGAAACATAGGCGATGAGCACTTCGTCAAGTCCCACGGATGTCTCGGTTCTATTAGTAGCATTGCAGGGATCTTCTGGGATCTTACCAAGTAGAAAGGGTAACTCGATCCCGGGAAAATGGCTGAAAATGGCCCCACAGATCTGCAACGAGGCACAAGCCCTCTTCCTCAATCAAGATAAATAGCCATTAAAGCATGTGAGCGTACGTATACAAAATGTGCATCCAAGACTTAGCGCGCGCAATTAAAGATATTTCAAAGTAACTAACGTCTTCAGTTCACCCTCTCCAACACGCCGTAAGAGATGCATTTAGTAGCATTGACAAAAGACAACGTATTCTAGTCGATGAGGTATTTTCTTTTGAAGAAAGCGCGTAAGTGGAATATTTGCCACACCCCGAGAGCAGCAAGAGAGATCAGCGTAAACCATGCGAAATTCTGCACTCGTTGGTTTGTAGAGACTAAAAAAAGGAATATTTGGCATTGTTCAGTAGAGGACAAGGGTAGAATTTCAAATAAGACATACAGTTTGTGCTGGTGAACCGTTCTTCGCGTTTCTTGAGGTAATTCATCTCGTCTACGACCTCCCTCACCAGGCCCTCTAATTTCCGCATTTCGGTCTCTAATCCAGACAGTGACTCCTGGTTTGCGATGGCGCTAGGATATAAATCAGAATAAGAGACGGGTATGGACGACCGACAATGCACACGCACTTGTAATCCACAGCGTCAGCACCAATATCAATGTCTAGGTCAATTACACGGCTTAGTTTTGACTGTTCCTCGTATCCAATGGAAACATCTAGAGCAAGATTAGTAGGAGTATCGGCAATGAATCATATTGACGTACCTCCGTCAATGTAATTCTTCAAACAAACACCCACATCACCCTCTGAGTGCGTGGTAATAGCCAGCCTAGTTTCGCCTTTGATGCCTTTCTTGCTCAAGTAGATATTCTTCTTGTCTTCAGAGTCAACAATCTCAATGTCGACGCGCTGGTTGGGCCCTGGCCCCACGTTGGCCGTGACAATGACAAGAGCCTTCGCATGAGCGGTGTTCCATATGCACTTTGTTGGCGGGTAACGGAAGGCAGGTAAATTGAATTTTATGGCAGAAACAGAATGAAGGAAAGAAAGAACAAGAAGGAAGAGAGACAGCGGGGTGAAAGAAAAGGTCCGTGATGTAGGAAACATCTTGGAGGAGGAATACAGGGACGAGGTCGTAAACAGGGAACGTTGTGATGCAGACGTGGACCGATATGGCAGCACTCAGACGTTTCCCACAGTCGGCCATCACTGCATTCCACCGCTTGCCGTCGCCGTCGTCTTTACATGGTTCTTTTCTTTTCTGCGCGGTCGGGTGTCGACAATGGCGCGAAGAGAAATTTACGTCTCAAAGAAATATCGAATCTCTTTCCTTTGGATCCGATATGCCTAGGCCAGGTTTATCTCTGCCCATGGAAGATCCGGCAGCTTAATTCTCAAGCATTAACTATACATAAAAAAGTGTTCGAAGAACAACACTACGTAGGAAGTTCCCCAACGCCCCATGCGTTCACATTTTTCGTATGCACAGGATAACACGCGGCGCCGATTCAGATGACAACTTCCTCGAAAACACCATGTCACCTCGGTCTTCAAATTCCAATTTGTTCTCAACACTGGCACTAATTGTGACATTTAATTAACCTTCAATACTCAGGTTAAACTGGATTAAAGATAAACGAGCAATATGCATCATTACTCAAATTGGATTCATGACGCAGAGGGGGGTATGACTGTCATCTTTATTGTCCTTTTCCTTTCTTCTCCCTCCCGTTAACGCTATCATTGATAGACATGGTTAAATACAAGTATAGCCGACAAACCTATGAAATCCTGGGAGACATTTTATATCTTCAAAGCCGTTTCGCGATTTTTATTCTCGGTGTGATGTCATGAATTCGGAAACGCTATTCTATTCTTTCCTACCCACAGATTTCCTTAACGATTTAGAACGTTTCTAGTTACAGAATTTAGTTCTAAGCCATGATGCCGCTTGTCAGGTGCATCATGAAATATAGAAACCCAACTCAGATGGATGGAAACACCCTTTTCTAAACGTTTATCTAGAAAGAGGCCCTTCCCCCCTTCCTAGTTCATAAACGGCTTTATTTCAAACTCAGACACGTCACATAACCCTCGGCTCTGCTGCATTATACTCGTTCGTCCTTTCCAGCCTTCATATTCTTCACTTATGCCGGTTAAATCGTTAACGGTTGTTCAAACTGCCACTGTATATATGTAAAAAATGAACAGAAAAAAAAACTTAAACGGCGGTTTTTCTCGCAATTTCAGTGTTCTCAAAGATAGTATTTTGAGCAAGTTATTTAGAAATCCTGGATTGCACTAATCTATGGTTCCAAAAGTCATACAGAGGCACAGGATGCAGGTCGTCAGCAACTCGTTATTCCAAATTTCCACCCCTCAAGTGCCTCCAAAAGGGTTTGTTTTTGATTGCATCAATTTAAAGCTTAAAACTTAATCGACGGTACCAATCGAACTACTTACCCAAAGCGAGTTCCGAAATTTCAAACCTTCAAGTTAACTGTTAGAAAACTGCACCCCATTGATCTAGAAGCCAACTCCCAGCCACAATTGCGGGCGCCGGATTATCTTAACTTATTTAAGGCGCATATAGCTCTTTTTTGCTCGATGGGTCGGAAAATCTCCAGGGCCGACGTTGAGGTCCATCCCACTCCTCTAATTCCTCTCTCACGCATGTCTCGCGATTGTGGGCTGATAACCAGCTTGACTAGTTACAGCCTTGGGAACTCAGGAGTCATGAGGCGTTGTTCAGATCTGAACTTTTTATTAGCCAATGTCCCATTCTTTCACCTTGAAAATATGACCCAAGAATCAAGCTTCTAGTAATATTATTGCAACAAAGAAAAGTTCTGATTCAACTCGCTATTTGAAGCGTTGGGGAGGTGAACCCTGAAGGAGCGTCGGGGATAACCAGAGAGAAATATCGCACGATCGTATGTTTTCGGAATTTGGATAAAGAAACTCTGGTCTTAAATTCCACTCGTCGTTTTCGCACGATGTAAATCATCCCTGAGTAGCTCGAGCTTCCTAGAGGCTAGTAGTAGAAGCATCTTGCATGTTGCAGTACGATAGCGAAATCGAGCGGGCACATACTCGAAGCGAAAATCCAAATATCAAGGAGGAAATAAGTGTAAGTCCAGGATTGAAGCCGATGGTAAAAGCCATCAATAATTCATGGCCGACAGATATTGACCATACGATAACTTGTGGGTACACCCACCGGAATGATGTGTTTCTGATCCAGTTCTGATCATCATGATTGAGAGAAGATGTCTGTTATGCACGAGTTTAACTTCCATCTTCACACGGCGAGTCATTGAAAGGATGCCAAAGATATCGATGATGACTCATGAGAAAGAAAATCTCTAAGAGGCGATAATTGAAGGTAGGCATGACTTGTTCGGCTAGTGCAGAATTTGGAAGGTTCAATGATTAACAGCAGAGATAAGCTCGAGAGTGTAATGAGAGGTAATGGGGAAGAGAAAAGAAGGCCTCGACAAATTTCCGGCATTCCAATTAATAGGCGCGTGGGAGACATGTGACCGTGGCGTCTGAGTAAACGGCCCGGGCCATCCGCCGAATTAGCTGAGGACTCAACCAGGCTTGGGTTTGACCAATCGCAAGGAAAGAGCATGTTCTTTATACACATAACCGTGGATTCGAACGACTGGTATAGAGATGAGATTATCCCATTGGCCAGCGAGAGCGCTACGAGCAAATACAATTCAGATTCACTTGATCAAGAATTGGCACAAAGCTCCTGATAATAGGAAGGGTCCTGATAATCGTGGGGGCAATACATGGCAAAGATACCTTGAATTCAAACCATTGCATTTAGAGGCTGTATTCCGATATCTGCCATGTCTGAAGGGTTGGATTGAATTCGAGCTCGACATCCCATTTACGTTTTCCAATCCACCTCGTTTCCAAATAACTATCCCAGAATAAGACTTGCACGGTACCAAGGGAAAAGCGATATCCAGCTATACTCGGGGAAGGACCGAGATACTCATGCCTATAGCAGGAGAGGATAGTCAGGTAAGGCCAAAAACATGGATATTAGCAGATCCAAATTACTGACCTCTTTGGGAGAATTGATCCATCGGAAACATAATTTCTACCAGGATATGACTTGGAGTCGACGGCCTGGTTATAGTGGTTGAATGTGATGAGGTTCAAATTGTCTCCCTCGTCGAATTTTATCTGTACAAGGTGAACTCGACGTTGAGACAATGTCATCCAGTCTACTCACGCGGTCAAAACCAGACGAAGCCATATGGTTCCGCGGAAGCTCTATGAATCCAGAGTAAGGAGCTACGTAAATCTGAAGTGGATAGCGTCCCAAAGACCAAGCGGTTAATACGAGGTCTTGTTCGGTGTTCTTCAACAGTTCCGCTTTCTGAGTCTTATGAACGGCGTTCTTCCCTTGTTCATCGAGTTGGTCGAATGGGCAGAGACCTTGGCTTTTTCGCTGCTTGTCTCTTTCTTCTTTGAACTGCGCCGTTTGCTTGATTGCCCACCTATAAGCCATCGTGAGGACACAGTGCCATCATCCGAATCGTGCCAGACTCAAAGCATGTTGAACGCGGGGTAGGAACGGTAATCTTATCTTATCTCGAGGGGGAGATGTTGATGCATGGGAAGCGTGGGAATTTCACGTGGCGAGGCCGAGGGGAACACGTCGCGAGAAGGAGAGTTGGGAGTCGGCATTGTGTACTGTACTTCTCCACATCCCTTTTCTCTCTCTTAATACCCCTCTCGCTCTTTCCTACAAAAGCACTTATGGCTCGTTCCAAAAAGGTATCAAATCTCGAAGTCGATAGCTCTGTAGCTTCTGCAAGAACGACACGTACACCGAGCCCAGGTCGCACACGATCGCCAATTTCACCAGAGTCTGAGCGCCCTGTTGGTCCACTGTCGATAACGGTATCGTCAATCGACAGGGATACCGTAAAAGTGAACAACGCTAGTATAACGGAGCTCAAGAATGCTTGTGATGATGCCGTGAAGCGCGTGAGTTGCTCTTTCTATGGACCTTTAAACCCCTGCAACTCCTATTATGCTCTCCATCTTCATTATTGCTGCATACTCGAGAATCTTTTCTCTTATACGACCACCTTTTTACTCTTATTCTGACCAATTCTTTCCCCCGCCTTTAGTTTCTATCACGGCCAGAACTCTTCAGACAAAACCACCTTCATACAGATGTCCGCCTTGGTCTCGGATGGTTAAGCGTATTTGTGGCCGCTGGCACGGCTTTGTATGGCTATAAGATTGACTTCGAAACATCAAAACCTATGGTTTCGATTGGACTTGTAATGTGCGTCCTAACCCCCTTCTCACTGTTCGCTTTGTAATAACAATGACTATTTTCCTCAGATATATTTTCCTCACTGTACTTCAAACTCTCTATGCCTACTTCGTGGAGGGAAATACCATCTTTGTCGGAAAGAGAAAAACGTTGTCCAAACGAGTCAGTCTTTACATTTTTCACACCATGGGCATTCCTTCATGCGGCCGTTGTGAATGACAGATAATCAGCGAACGTATACACATCACCTCGACTACTACCCCTGCCTCAAAAGTTACCACTTCCTTAACTCCTTCAAACTCACCTTCTTATCAACTGGCCGTCTCTTACGTCCGTTCCACCAATGCCGGAAAATCTCTATTGGCTAAAGGGCGAACAAACTCGACTCAACATTTCGCCGCCTTCTTTGATGACGAGGGAACCATGCATCAAGAAGCATTCGAGAAATGGGTAGCAGAACTGGTTGAACAGGCTATGGATGGAAAGCTAGCGTGATTGTTTTTATTGCTGCGACAGTGTGTTTTATCTCTTCAATATGATACCTTTACTGAGTAAACTCTCTTAACAATATCTATGGATCTGTGACATATCTGTCTGTGTCATGAGTTGCCTAATGGATGACGTCGAGCTCGCTTTGATATCTTGGATATTTAGGGAGAATCTCTGTGCTATATGTCGAACTAGATTATCATCAGACTTGTGACTTCTTCACTCATGAGGTTAATTGACACTGTCTGATCGTCTTAAGCTTATCATTTCAGAACATCAAGAGCGAGGATCAAGTAGCGCGCAGTGGAGCAACTTTGGTAAGGCTCTTATTCCCATGTATGAGATGACCACCTCGGTGGAGTGTACGCGTCAGAAGAACGACTCGATCAGGTGCTCGGGAGTCGGAACGGCTTGGTTCAATTGCAATAATGCAAAATGCCTTTTTCACGGGTACGAAAGACCGTACCTCAATTGGCAAACCTACAAGGTATGCGGCCTCCGAGGAAGAAGACGAGGGAATGACCTGCTGTCTACTCGCCATTCATTATAGAAGAAGAGAAAAGGAAGAGCATTGCGTCGGCGTTCAGTTCAGTAAGTCATCGCATCTTATGTTTCTCAAGACATCGATTTGAATATGCTTCTTCCAACTTCCAGAAACCAGGGACTCATGACCATTGTACAGCCAGGAGTCAGGTCACCCTTTCGAAGACAATTTATATCGGCCAGAGTTCTTTTTTTTTCCGGCTGGGACACGCTTCGTGGACTGCGGATGGATTGGTTCAGTCCATACAGGGATACTAGGCTCTTCGGGATCATATGCCAAGGGACAAGGAACCTTATTCAATCGTATTCTAGGTACTTCATTGGGTTCTTCCCCAAAGCTTCCTGACAGAACTTGTTCAACTCACTCAATGAAGAAAAAGGTTCTGACAAGAACCACCTCAGGGTCGGCAAGCTCAGATTGAAATACGCGAAATTTTATTACGCTCGGTAAGTTACTAGATGCACATCCACATGTTTTTTTATCTGTTAATAGATGGATATGTTGGTGGCATTTTAGTATCAAGTTAAACGGATCCGCCGAAACCGTCTAGAGAAAGAAACTTGCTCAGCACAACCCCTCCAATCTGAAAAATGGGTCTGATGACTTACAGTATTTGGCAGCGTATTTAACAGCAATGTTAGGGGATCCTGGGGTGCACTATAAACGGATGGAATGAATGAGTGGGAGTCCTTCCAGGAAAAGATCGAAGACAACAACGTACAGTGGCAGGCGGCTGTCCGAGGCGAGTGTCAGTGCGGTATACCTGCTTGGCGAGGTCACCAGCGATGTTGCCGAGTTGGACCCAGTCGATGTCCTGGCTTCCAGTAGGTGCGGATGCACCGTTGACTTTTGCAGCAACTACGAACGCATCCGATTTTCCGGCATCAGCTCCTTGGGAGGTGAAGTCCCATTTTGGGTTGATCCCTTGGCCGGTAACGGGATTGGTTACATAGTAGTGCTGTCCTAAAAGTCGTAAAAAAGAAAAACAGGACCATTGTGAGTTGGTTTGATCTTTCCACGATGATTACTGGGAACTTACCGAGAATAGCAGTGGTGGGGAAGATGTGAAGAGTGTTGATAATTTCTTCTGTGGTCACTGCAGGAGGGGCTCTACTCCAGGCGGCTATGGCGAGGTCGGTGAGGCTTGCAAACAGAGGGGTGTTGTACAAGCATGACGCATCGAATAACTCGGCCAAGGCACCAACATTACTGCATTAACCATCAAAAGCCAAGGTTCTCGTAAGTCAAGGATGACACCTCAAAGCTAGCAGGAAACTCACGTGTAGGTACCAGCGCTGGTGCATGTGTAGTTTTGCGTGCCAATGGCAACGCCGACAAAGTTTACAGGGGATGTGGACGGCGCAACAAGTGACGCAGGGAGGTTGGAGAGTTTCACGTTGCTGAGACTGCAGCCTGCGCGTTTTACGACGAGGCCTGACACGGCAAGCAAGGGGGCGCTTGCGGCCAAAGTAATGAGTGTGGTGAAAGAGAATTTCATAGCGGAGGAGGATGTTATTGAGCTGAGTTAGGGGTGAAGCAAGGGACTTCGTAAGACAGGAAAGATGTCTTGGGATATTAAGGAGGTAACTCTACGGTCTTTATACCTTTCATGTACTAGTCTGGCCCATGGAGCGAAGAGTTGTTTCGACAGATCCGATGCAAGTATAGCAACTCGGCATGAACAGACGTGTATGTAGCTGTATGCGGTCATCTGCATCGCGCATCACCTGTAAATGAAGAACGTTTACGCAGATTGACATAATTTCAAATCAGGGGGAGCCGGTTCAAGCTCGGAGGCCCTACGCGAAGTACAGTTCTCATTGTGGTGGTTCTGACGGTCTTACGCGTGTATTTACGAAAAACAGGATTCTAAGTGCATAGAGCACATGCACTCGAAGGTGTTCAGGTACTGGAATTCGAGAAGGTAGTTTTCATGAATCACCATCTTACTTCTTGTGTTTCATTTCTCTTACACCGAACTGTTCAGTCGCGTCAAGCTAGTAGTTATAAATAGTCTCGGACATTTCAAGTTGACATTTTGTATTCTAAGTATAGCAACAAATGTCGATCTCTCCTTCTAATCACTGCATATCTCCGTGGCAGGCAGAGTTTTTTCATCCAAAAGCTGGAGTGACTTTTCCAATCATGTTCTGCTGCATGAAAGATGTTGTCCGCGGCTATGATTATCCATTCTTATGATTCATCAGTACTATATGCCCTTCTACATTATCAGTGATTTGCACACACGCTTACAATAAGGACCTTCGACAGGAGTCGAAGTTCAAAAATCAGAATCGCTCCATAAGCAGATGCTCAATGTCATTTTGTGTATTGGGCGCTCATAATTAGGATGAGAGTAAGACTCAAGTCAGTGCCTGAACAATGAACAAAGTTCACAGGCTCTATCAATTTTGAAGCGCCGCCTAATCCGTGGTGTTACCATGGCAGTGGAGATATAATTGGGTGAGCACCTGCCGATCGACGGCACTTGATCATGTTTGAGTCTGTTCGAGTCTTCATGTTCAACTTTCATAGCAAGATCTTCATCATTGAACGTTCATTTTTCATGATGGACGCATAAGTCCGTGATAGAAGGCCATGCACAGATACCAAGCTCTGATTTCTCTATATCAGTCATTCCTTCGAGACGTATCAGGCCTACGGCTCATTCAAGGAGCAATCTTATTGATCATGAGAAAATATTCCTCGGGATCACACGACGCCCAGTGTACGATGATGGCAGAACGTGCGACAAACAATTAACTATTGTGATGACCCCAGCGAAATACGATACGCTTGGAAAGTAAGTAGTCTTTACATGTTCATGTATGCAGCAACCAACTTATCCGGAGCAGTTCCACCTAAACTAACTTTCCTCCAGTCATATATGTACATGCTTTACTGAAGATGCCGACCTAGCGCTCAACAATCCGCACATCTGTGCCTGACTCTCAAAGACCACGCCAGAGCGCGGTAAACAATCATAATATCAGTGCTTACTCACACGAATGCCGTGCTCTCTACAATGCCAACTACAGCCATTGACGTATAAGCGGGGGGATAAACGCACATGCAAAATCACGCTGCTTATTGAAGCCGATATCATTGAAAGGGTTAGCGCATTATACACTTTTAGATCTTTTCTTCTCTAAGCCCACTCAACAAATATAGGTCCTTGCAGAAAGACGATTAATCGTCCTGTATTTGTTTTTCTTCTGCTCGAAATACATTGTACCCTCAAGAATGTCGTAATTGTTCACATGAACATACTCGGCCAGGCGCCAGCATTAGGAAGTATTGAAGTAAATTTAGAACCTCTTATCTTTTGTCCGACGAGGCCTGAAGGCCTGACCAGTCATGCCCCAGTTCGCCTACGGACCGGCCGTTCTTGGCGCATATCAGCATAGCTAATGGGCGAAAACCGGCCTTGAGAATACGTTATCTCCCAGTATGAGAAAAACAGACGACGATAGCTCCTCACTCTCCGACCCCTACTCTTCGCAATGAACAACACACTTGATGATCGAGAAAAGCTAGATGCGTTCAATGCGAATGATTTCGACGCAGAGGAGAAGGTTTCTGAACAGTCTTCCGTTCAGGATAACATCGACGAGAAAGATTTGGAGCGTCCGGAAGCTGTAGCAACTCAGGTAAAGAATCATTTAGACTTGCAAGATAAAGGAAGTAACGCAGAAATATCCAGGTCATTTCAACACGAGATGATCCAGACTTGCCCATATTCACTTTTCGGGTTGTGATTCTTGGGATTGGATTGAGTGTCTTTTCTTCCGTGAGTGTTTGCGAACTCGGCTTTCTGTGTATGAAGTAATAGATTGGTTCATAGGTTCTAGGCACCATCTACACGTTTAAACCGCAGAATGCTACTGTTTCTCAGCTATTTTGTCTCATAATAGCATACATTCTTGGGATGGCCATGTCGGGTGGGTAGAGCTCTCAATAAGCTCATATGTGCGCCTTTTGCTTATCTTTCATGCCAAAGCTCTGCCATCTCATGGCCTATGGCATTATATCAACCCTGGGCCATTCAATATCAAGTTAGTAACTCTAGTACTATGCATGTCATTCAAACTGAACTCGTAACTGCACTCTCAGAGAGCATACCGTGATCGTTATAATGTCGTCGACAGCAGCAAATGTTGCGATTGCAATGGAAATTATTGCAGCTCTAGGTGTGTCAAAGGTTCAACGCTTTTTCGACCGTCCCTCATTTAACATCCTTCTTTTCACAAAATAAGATCTGTTCTATGATCTTCAACTGAATTCTGCAGTCGCTGTGTTTTCTATATTCTCTTCTCAGATGCTGGGTGCGTATCCTTTGGTCATGTACGCATAGCGTTCCGCTTACGTGGAACGATTTAGGTTACGGTTTGGCTGGAATGTGTATGTTTGAATATTCGATCAGCAATCACTCATAGACTCATTGGTTTACTTTTAGTGAGAACTTTGCTCGTCTATCCGACCTAGTAAGATTACTCAAGACCGCGTCATTCTTGAGCAGACGAGTTGACTAATCCCTTGATTTTTTTTTCGGTAGCGCGTTCTATCCCGCATACATCTCGATTGTCAACCTTTTGCAGTCTCTCCACTTTGGCGGAGTATTGAACGCCAAGCGACGAAAATTCTTTTGGATTGTGGTAAGTGCCCTGGTCATTTGAAAAGGGTCTTTTTGAAAACAAGGTGTTTGGTAGTTTGCTGCGATCTTTTTCTGGGAATGGATCCCACAATATGCCTTTCCTCTATTAACCGCCATTTCTATCGTTTGCTTGGCCGATAATGGCCGTCACGACTTTGTACGAAATCTATTTGGAGCGGGTTCTAGTAATGAGGGAATTGGCCTTTTCTCTTTCAGCACGTCATGGACCTTAATCACCCAAGGAAGTCCTCTCGTATGGCCACTCCAGACGCGTAAGTCTTTGACATAGTACATTCCATTTTTATTCGCTAATCTTTACGCACATGATCATCACAGAAATGAACTCGTACAGTAAGCAAAAATCAACTTGTCTGCATAGCTGAGGACGGCAAATTAATCAAGTCCTCAAATAGTCGGAATGGCGCTTGGTTACCTGTTCTTGACCGGCGGATACTACTTGAACGTATTCAAAGGCCGGGATCTCGCGTTTATGTCTACCTCTCTCTTTGGCACCGATGGAAATATCTACAACCAATCGGCTGTGATTGGTCCAGACTTTAAATTGGATGCCGACGCCCTCGAGACCGTTGGACTACCGCGTTACACGACGACGTACGCTCTATCTCAGTTGTTTTATAATATATCCCTTGGGTCGGCGTTTACGTATATCGTAATATGGCACTGGCCTGAGCTGAAGGCAGGTAAGTCGTTTTCGATGGTCAATAGAGCCATTCTCATGGGTTGATGCTGACTATGTTTTCTGTCGGGTACCAGCTTTTGGCGGAATGCGCTTCCTTAAGAGAGGTCATGCCGACGTAGATGATCCTCACTACAAAGGTATGTCAAGATGTACTTTGTGTGCGATCTAATTTAATTGTATTGTGACGCGAAAATATGTTTTAGAAATGCAGAAATATCGTAAGCTTTATGCTGTGCGACTACTTAGCTTGATCATTCGCTGATTGTGATCCATAGCTGAGGTACCCCAGTGGGCTTATGGCGTCTTATTTTTTATTTCATTGGGTGTCGGCATTGGGTGCAGTTATGCCGGGCCCCATGGAACGGTTCTTATTCCTGCTTGGAGTGTCATTTTCTTCACCGGTTGGTTCCTTTTTTTTAGAAAAATTCAAGCCCTAGCTCCCAAACTGATTGAGCTTCACACTTCTTCAAGTCCTTAGTTGTTTTATTGCGATTGTTCTGGGGTTCAGTGAGTTTCTCCTTCTAAATGTACTACCGAATAAACTTCTCTAACCAAGCCCCTCTAGTTACTGCAACGACGGGTGTGTTCGATGTGCGAAGACGAACTGGTTATCACACTAAACTTCATTTGATTGGAAGGCATCAATATATCAGTGAAATACGCCATCCAAATCATTGCTGCTTTCCTTCACCCCGGAAAGCCTATGTAAGGTTTAATTACTACACAATGCGTCTGTAGAGAATTGACGTTTTCGTAGACCGGTCATGTACGCCAACCTGTTTGGAAATAGTACTTCATTTCAAACCCTTTACTTGCTTCAAGGTAGGTGGTATGGTTGATCACCCTCCAATTCCGACCTGAATCTAATTATTTTTCAAAGATCTGAAGCTTGGTCAATATACAAAAATTCCGCCTAGGATGACATTTGCTGCACAAATGGTGGGTTTCCTTTTCACATAAACATTACATCGTTCTTATCGGCAATGCTTTATTTGATAGTCAGGATCCATCGTTGGCTCAATATTCAATTTCACAAGTGAGTGTATACCTTACTTTCAGTCGTCTCCATTTGACACTGAGTAAATTACAGTGATGAAAATTATCGTCAGCAACAATAGAGAAGTTCTCAAGGATCCTATTGGGACCCGCGTAGTGAGTAATTCGTGTCAAGCATCTTAGTCGATTGGTGTACTTACGGAGCACTTAATAGTGGAGTGGGTGGATCATCCAGCAATACAATTCTGCCTCTGTGGCAATGGGTGCGTTAGGGAAGGATCTTTTCTCCATACACCAACCTGCGGGATACTGGGTCATTCCGTTCGGGATGTATGTTGATATTTCTCTCCGAAGAAGAGCCGTTATGCTCATGGCTATTCTAGGTTCATTGGAATATTCGTGCCATTGCCATTTTGGATTATCTGGAAACTGGCGAAACCAAACTCCCTTTTAGCTAGAGCAATGGCATATATCAATATACCCATCATTGCACTCTATATAGGATGGTGAGTAAAGGGACCTTGCCTCACAAGTGTGAATGTTTCTCAAGGCTATTCTTCAGGCTTCCTTACTCTGTCAACGGACAGTGGTGGTCCTGCCTTGTTATAGGTGTAATTTCGCAGTGGTGGCTGAGGACGAGGCGTCCGCGTTGGTTTGTAAAGGTAAGCAGGCATATTTTCTTCTGGTAAAGCCTTTTTGAATATTGACGGTAACGTGCCATACCAGTACAACTATCTTTTGTCCGCTGCTCTTGACGGCGGCAGCCAGGTCATCCTTTTCATCCTTTCATTTGCAGTATTTGGCGCGAGTGGAAATGCAGTCGCTTTTCCTACTTGGTGGGGAAATAGCGCAACACTGAGCGTAGACAGATGTAAGGCAACGTAAGGAACGAACAACCTGTAGTTGACGGCAATAAAAGCTATATGTTTCTCATTTCACTCTGGATCAACAACTCTACTACAAGAACCTGTTACAAAATGGGGACACGTTGGTCGCCACTGTGAATTGAATGCAGTCTAGCGAAAAGGAAATCCAGGATGAACGACTTTCCGACAACGGCAAACTTATGTCGGCCTTCGATGCATTTTTGGGAGGACGGCAGCCGATTCAAAGAAGCGTACAAATACCGCTAACAAAGATGAACGCCATACAGGACTGATCCGTGCAAACACCTGCCGAAAGCAGGATTTGTTTAGCTGTGTGCACTTTGCGAGGCCCTCGTAAGCACTGCCTACTCAAGCCTGGACTCAACCGATACTACTAAGTTCGAATTTTTTTACAGGATCACTGTTCTCATTGTTTGACAAAGAGAACTCGCGAATTCCCAGTATATTTCTGCATTCTCTGCCATGAGGCTCACCGTATTAGAGATGGAAATGACGAGTTTTATTGTCAAATTTGCAGTCCTACTATAGGTTATTTGAACATAAGCAGACCGCCAGTTGCTGATTCTACCTGGCGTTTAGTGGCAAAACCATCGACTTGACAATTTAAAGACCATTGCTCACCGGTAGGGACTATTCTCGTTTTCAGTTTGAAATTTAGCTGTATGTCAAAACCATTATTAGCTCTACATTGAACTACAGGCAGTGTCGGCGATCGCCCGCGTTGGCTCCTTGCGGTGAAAGTTAAAGGGGAATAAGGACAAGAAGGACTCCTCTATGAGGCACGGAAAAGAATTTGATGAGTGTTCTTTTGATTTGCACCTTCGCGGCACATTTATTTCTTCCATTATTGACAACAAGAAGCCTTGCACGATCACCCGCGTATAAACGGCGTTGAACGTATTTCTTGATACTCGATGAACACTCGACATTGACAGTAGTCGGTGTCTCGACGACGTCGAGGATAAGAAAAGAATGAGCATATTTGAGTAAAAAAACAGCACGTTTGAAATTGTTTCGTCAGCGCGAGAGATGAATATCATCTATATGCGCTCTTATTGCCTATCTCGAGATGTAACTCTGGGCTGCCACGAAGACCAACATTGACTCGACGGTTATGATACGTCTGGAAGGTGAGGCTTAAATGTTTTACAGCAGAAGCCTTTGGCAGAGGTGGGCTAAAAAGAGGGCAGATGAAAAGGTATAAGAAGGGCCACATCTACATCGTCAAACTACAGTTCAAACGACAATCCGAACTACTCACTTCAGCACAAAAAAGCAACCAAAGAACGACCAGCATTACCAACAGAATGTTCGCTGCGAGTCGTGTTTACAGCCTTTTCTTCTTCACTCTCCCTCTGCTTGCAAGTGCCACGGTTATTGCCCGCAAGAAGAGTCCCGGAAATCAGAGTCCAAGCAACCAGTGCAACGTTGGCACTGTCTCCTGCTGCAACCAAGTTGGATCGGTAGGGACCATGCATGTTACTTGCTTTCGTCTCGCAATCTAATTATGTTTGCGCCGGCTCCCAACAGGCCAGCTCTTTTGGTCTGGGTGAAGGTCTCCTCGGTCTCTTGGGCATAATCCTTGATCCAATCAACGCTCAAGTTGGAGGTAAATGCTTAAGCCTGACCATTGTTTTTGCTTTTGACGTTTTTCTCGTCCCAAGTCAACTGCAGCCCAATCAGCGTTATCGGAGTCGGAGGCAACTCGTGGTATGTATCTTATTCCAGAGGACATAGCAATCAGTTAACCTCCCATATAAATAGTTCTGCTCAGCCAGTTTGCTGCTCTGGAAATAATTTCGTAAGCACCTGATTAATAACGAAAGAGAGTACGAGGCTCACTATCAGCTAGAATGGGCTGATTAACGTGGGCTGCAGCCCCATCAACATCAACCTTTAAGAACTCTAGGGGAGTGTAGCGATGTATTTGCAGAATCATTCTGATCCATTGCTCTTAAGAGGCTGATGTGGGCAGGGAACGCGAAGTTGGTGTAGTAGTCTCGAGTTATTTATCTGATGTAAAAACGAAAAAAAAAAATTGGCGATTTGAGTTTTGTGGGGGCCTTAGCGTCTTGGATGAATCTTTTACCTGGTTATAGGTGCTTCAACCTCCTTTACACGATGATTATGCCCGAAATGGGAATTATTACCAGATTTGGACGACCCATCAATCCCCCCCCAAAAAAAAAATCGAATTATGCCTGTGCCTCTTGGTCAACCACATTGGACTGTATTCAGCCAAAAAAAAATAGAGTCTTTTACAATGAATGTATAGGCAATATCACGTTTCCTGTCAAATTTATCGCAGGTGGCTAATTTTGGAGTATATTTGGTATATCATCACGTTCAATCTGGACGCAGATCAGAGGAAGTTGTGTAGTAATAGCGATGATCATCAAGAATAAATGTTTGTGTACCTCTGATTGTCTCCAAATGCAACAGACATCCACAAAAAGCCTTGCGGTGAGGACGAACCGGGCGGTCACTAGTTTGAGTTGCCACTGAGAACTATCTTGCGGATGAAATGAAAAGCGACATCTGGAATGCTAGACTAGCAATTGCTGAGCTCTGGTCGTTCAGTAATGAAACTTTTGAGGAGGAAAGGTGGCATAACCTATAAAGCTTAAGCCACTGCCATCACTATTACGCATGATGAATTTAAAATCCTGAGAATCCTAACCTCGAGGACCTGCAAATTCCATATATTTTACTGCATTTGTTTGACATATGAGTGTTCGTTTGGTCTCAACTGTCTTCCCTATCCTCCGAAGTTGCTTCTTAGAATGCGACGGCCAAGGATGTGCGTACAAAGCCCGCAAAAGTGACAGATCTTCAAGACATGCACAGGCTTGCGGCGCAGGAGCATACGAGGTCCTGAGCTACCGTCTCTATGCACCTGAAGGCTCCTTTCGAGGCTCTCGTAAATAATGTGTCCATTTGAGAATCACCTATCTTCTAGGATTCCTGGTTTGTGCTTTTCTGGAGCTGTAAAGAAGTGAAAAAACATGTAGGAGCGTGTATACTTGCTTCCGTTTGCTAGTTTCTTAACAAAGTCGGGTATTTCTTTAGATGCTGATCTTCGACAGATCGTACATAGCTTTTGATTTTGTGACGGGAGCCGGCTGTACCACGATATTTGTCCATTTTGCGTTTAGCGCGAAATCATTGACTTTGACAGTTACTTCAGTACTCAGCGGCACAAGGCGGCCAACAAGTTCTTCTTGGTTTTAATCCTTGACGCCTGTTGGAGTGTCAAATACATTATTGGCTCCGCTCATAAAACGGCGGCGTGTTCTGCTGCACTTCCCGAATCCTCAGAGACGAAAGATCGCAAAGGTAGAGCTCGCGAACGGGATGCACAATGAATCGGAATGAGCCCCGACATTCCGTGTCCGTTATGACGTTGTAAGTGTCAACTAGATTCAGTGAGCAAACTCCTAAATACAAATTTGCACAAGTCAAAATACTTACGTATGCCTAGTATTTGATAAGCCTCCGTGACATTTGATGAAATGTATGTTTCGTAAGTATTTGTGGAAGTGATAGACACCCGTGTGTGTTTCTGTGTCAATGTCTTGATCCTGTTGACGTTGACTAATGCTAAGGCTCTGAAAGTTGAAGTGCTCACCAATCGCAATGAAAACAAACCTATACACACATAACAGATTGAACCTCTGGGTTTTCGTCGTGCCTGGGGAATTAAAGCGGGATGAAACTCATCTAGATTGCTTGATTATTATTCTCTGCTTCAAACATCATCTGGCATAATCTTGGCAACATACTGTGGTCACTTCGTTGCAGTACTAGATCTTGACTGAGGGGACGAGAAAAGATATAAAAGGGCTACAGATTCACCGTTATTCTTCAGTTCAAACAACAGTTTAAACTACTCACCAAACTCAAGAAACCGACTACACTATCATCAGCATCATGTTCGCTCGCGTTTACAGCCTTTTCTTCTTCTTGTTCTTCACTCTGCCCCTGCTTGCGACCGCCACTGCCGTCCCTCGCACCGACGGCGGTAGTGGTCCCAGCAACCAATGCAACACTGGTCCCATCTCGTGCTGCAACCAGGTTGGATCGGTGAGTTACGAGTTCTTAGAGCATATGTGCTACGCTCTTACTTCGTTGTTCATATACAGGCTAGTTCACTCGGCTTAAGCTCCCTTCTTGGTCTTTTGGGCGTCGTTCTTGGCCCAGTAACCGCTCTCATTGGAGGTAAGTATATCAGATGGTCGTCTGATCTCAAAAGGTTCACAAATGCGGTCTTTCATAGTCAACTGCAGCCCCCTTAGTGTCATCGGCGTTGCAGGTAACTCTTGGTATGTGTGCAATGTTCGCTTAGATAAAATGATTTAGTAACCGCCTCTCCAAATAGCTCCAGCCAGCCAGTTTGCTGCACTGGAAACACCTTCGTAAGTTTTTCCATACTAGTAGCGTTCTAAAAGAAATACTTACCTGTGTTTAGGGCGGATTGATCAGCTTGGGCTGCAGTCCTATTAACATCAATCTCTAGAAGATGATATAGTAATGTGCTAAGCACGATACAAGCTACCACGGAAGTAGTATGGAGGACCAGAGAGTGTGTGCACTTGTACTACAGCCGTTTAGTCAATATTTTGTAAAGAAAACCCAAAAAAAAGGGGATCCATGTTGTAACTTGTCGATTTTTCTTCATTTGTTGTCGGCCGATTGAACTCTCGATAGGTATAATGTGTACAAAGTTGGTACGCATTTTGACGTGTCTACCAGGTAAGGAGCTGAGATAGTCGTAGCCAAGAACAAAGGTAGCACAACTAGCATCTGTTCTGATGGGGTTGTCGTTGTTTGGCCGATGACGCGTAGTATCGCGCTATCCAAAACAGGGAACTTCTGCCTAATCAAGGTCACAGCTCCGTCAAATTATTCTTTGAGAAAGAATAGCGCATGTTACTTCAATCAATCTTTGTTCTTCATTGCATCACAAGGCACGAAAATTTGGAGCGGAACAAGGAAATTGTGTCATTGATGCATACAAATGGGTCGGCTCGTGATACTTAGTGTGCAACAAACAGATGCATACATATTATACAAGATGTTATACCAAATAATTCCATGAAGGTGCTCAGTTATAGGCTCCGGGAAGACCTCCGGCTCCAGCTCCTGTGTTTCCACCGATATTATGGGTATGTCCGGCACCGAGTTGAGCATTAGCTGGATGGGCACCTGCTACTCAATTAGGGATCATATGCGTATTTAAAGCAATTTTTAGAAACGTACCATGTCCGACTGCGCGTTCTCGTCTCATGAGAGCTTCGCGTTCTAGACGTTCGGCTTCAGCTAGCTCGCGACCTTGTAGCTTCACAGAGTTAGCTTCTCTGTTGGAAATTGTAAGAAATCAAAATCAGAAAGAGCCAATGAAAAATACATACTGTTCTTTCTGGAGGCCTTTGGCTTTCAGAGCGTTACTGCCAACTAAACTGCCTACGGCGGACTCGACTTTACCAGTGAGGCGCTGACCAGCACCTCCAGAGTTGTTTCCATGATTGACAACTCCAGTGGGTGGAATTCCTGTGCCTACACCCGCGCCGGAAGCTTGGGTGTGTCCCATACCAGCGCCAACGCCAACGCCAGCGTAGTTGTCATCGAGATTTCGTCCCAACTGAAGTGCAACATCATTGTTAGCAAAAATTCACAATGCGACGGATACTAGAGAGCTCTCACAGTGTTGGTACCAGTCATTCCCGGTCCAGAGTTCATACCGGGATTGCTTGAATATCCTAGATCGTCTGTATGCCTTCCAAGACCTGTCGTTGGCCCGGTGGTTGTTCCACCAAAGGTACCAGCACCAGAGGGAGCCATTTGATGGTGCCTGCCACCTCCAGTGGTGTTTTCGAGCGTAGTAGCCTTGAATTTCATAAAATATCAATATCCAAGTTTCATAGCGCCAATATTAAGGAATTCAACGTACATCATTGTTATGTTTGTTGTGCTTTGAACCGAAAAGAGGCATTGCGTATATGTAATATGAGAAAGTTTCGAATGGAAAAGTTTATTTGATTTATGCTTGAGTGTGAGGAGTGAATGTAGGTGTTGGAAAATTATGCCCAACCCAATAACGAAATGGACTCATTTTTATACAAGAGAAAAAGCCACCTGGAGCTGTATGACGCTACCGAATGGGCGGAGTACATGATATGCTGCAACTGAGGAGCGCTGGAGCACTCCATTTCTTGCTGACTTATCCACTGTCATGCAACGCACTTGTGGTTTATCTGTGACGTCATGACCAGTTTGAATGAATGAAAAACATACCTGCGGTTCCCAGGACCCAGACGCATTAATTCTTCCGCATATCTGCTATCCTCGCCATATAATCATCGATTGCACGACGAGCTTCCTTGGTGCGCTTTGGGTACTCGCAACATCTCTGAGAAAATGCTTTCGTCTGACATAGTTGGAGGAGGGATTCCGACTCTCCGGCCATAGGTAAACAGAAAATGAGATATCCTAAAGCAAGCAGGTATTTCTCGGAATGTACGCGGTCCCATACAATAGTGTTCTTCGAGTCAAGTAGTGGGGAGGGTGTAAAGAAATGATACAAGTAAATTGGACAACTTCTCCTTTTACGCATCTTTAACGTGTCGGAGAGATACATGTACGTAGTCGACGCGTCGTTTAGTACTGCCAGTGGTTTGACCAGTCGATAATATTTTCTGGACCTACACGAGCCTCGGTTTCCGAAATTGCAGCGCCACTTCCAAGGCAAGTTTCGTCTGAGAAACGAGACGTATGAGTTGAACCGTTGGTGCGACGAGATCAAGGAATCTGAATCAGTGACACCACATAGAAATTCAAGACTACATCGTGCTGCACCAGCATAGACTTCCTTGACGAAATTTCCCCGCAACTCTTCGAGTACACCGTTTTTCGTTTGCTCTTGTGAATCCCCGAGAGGAGAGATGAGTGAAACCAGTTCAATGTAGCCATATGAATAACTGTGCCCGTCTCCGTATACTACCGATAGGGGAAGGTCGAGAGGATGATGATACAATCTGAACTCAGGCATCATTGACGCGGGAGAAATATGGGGTAATTCTGCTGGAATTTTGCAACGAGCATAGTGTTCGATTGTCTCAGGATAAAGAGGGTAATGACAAAGGATGACAAGATCCAATGCAAAGCGCGAGTTTGATGAAGTTCTGGAATGAAAAACGTCCAGGCCGATCAGGTAAGCAATGAAAACTTCTCTGAACGACCCAAGATATTCCCGGTAGAGATGTTTTGCTTCTTCCAAGTCCTACAAAGGCTTGCAATCAGAGAAGTACGTAGGAGTGAAAAGGGGGCTTACTGAATTAGATAGCCATTTAAATAGATTAGGGAGGAAAATGCTGTGAAATGAATCAAACCCCATGATGGCAGGCTGTGAATGACCAGAGTAGCAGAGTGGAATCGAAAAAGATTGTAGCTCATCCAACAGTGGATCCTCGAGTTGCAAATTGCCATCATGACAGTTTGACGAAAAGAAATATAGGGCACCTTGGAACGCGTCCATCCGTGAAAGTGAACACCCTGGAACATATCATTTAGTGTTATCCTATTAAAATTTAATGTGGTTAAGATGCTTTTACTCGCCATTTGCCACGAACCGGAGGCACTGAATTGCATTGTCCTGTAGATAGTCGTACTTCATATAGAAAGCCTGTGACCTAGCCTCGTCGAAAAGGAAGTCTCGCAGGGAAGCGTGTAGTATTTTGATTGAACGTTTATCGTCAGAGGATTCGGTTACAATCGAGACGAGTGCACTGAGATCACAAAAAGCGACTTCGATTGCATCATCGTCAAGTTGTAGGACAGCTTCTAGATCGTTGTTTGATACAAGATCATACGAATCATAGAACACAAAGCAAAGGACATGAAGCACGACTGAGATGCTGTCTTCGACTACCCCTAAAAGTATGTGTGAATATAGAGCATCAAGCTCAGCAAACGGACGTTCCTCGGATCGACCAGCATGTCGAAGATTCACCACAACCTCAAGCCGGTGCTGAGGGCGATGACGACTAGATCGAACATATTTGACCACTGTGGCAGCATAAATGAACTGTCCTGATGACTTCTGGACCAAGTTCCTGATAACGTCCTCAGATGGCCATGACGAGGGAATAGAACGACGAAAAGGATGGTTGGCCTTGATTTCGTCAAATTCATGACGGATATATACTTCAATGTCATTGTCATTATCAGCTGAGAATCTTTCGTCCAGATCAAGTCGCGTAGAGATGTTGCGAAGCGAAGGGGAAGAAAAGCTAATGTTGATGTCATGTTCTGGACGACTGCTTATAAGGAATATTACAGGAAGTTGATGTTGTTGAGTAATTCTGGAGATCGTCAGCAAGATATCTTCTTGCTCCCTGCGATTTATACATTCGTCAAGGCCATCCACAACGATAAGTCGAGGGGCACGGGGTTGGTCAAAGAATCTTGATTCGAGTAGAAGCGCTGCTTGCAATGGTTGGATGATAAGGATCGTAAATTGCGTAAAGAGGGATCTCGTGAATATTAACGGGTCCTCTTCAACTGCTGAGATCATATGTCGTCGAACATCGGGAATATTCTTGTGTATCTGGTAAGCAATGGTGGCAACGAGCTTTCGGGAGTTATTCCGATCAGGGTCTGTTTTTCCAAAGAAAAAACTTGCCAGAAGGCGTCCTTCCGAGTCTTGCTGTTCCGCGAAGCTTTGCAATATGGCTGATTTACCAGCTCCAGCAGCACCGGTAAGCCACATTATAAATTTACCCCGACTCTCTTCGTCAAGGCTAAGCATCCAGTCCGTGATCGCGTTCATCACCGCTACCCGGGTACTTGGGTGGCATTTCGGAGGGTCATATCTCTCTCCAGAGTCGTGGAAAGCCGCTGGAGACGTCGCGGCTTGGAGCAGCTCGAGTCCACCTGTGATTACCACAAATTATCAACAAAGCGCTTGCTCTCAACAGTGATACAGCGTACGATTATGGGTATTATTCTGATTCTGGTAGAATGCTCCTCCAGTTATTACAACGTTGGACATCATAGGGTTTATACGGTTGGGGTGAGCCATGGTCAAGTTCTCTTAACAACAGCATACAGTCGACGTCGTTAGAAGCTGCTGGACTATTCAAGATATTCGGCGGAGAGTAAACTGGTAGCTGCTATTTGGACTGACTTGGTTCAATGGCACAGATCATACGGTGCAAGGAGAAAGAGCTCAAGGACCAAGGTGTAAAGCGTGCTTGATTATGACACATGTCTCGTGCGCGTGACCTCCGAGTCTAGCAGTTGATCAAGCCTCGAAGATAAAAACGAGAGGAAAACCACCATACATATGTAGAAAGAAGAAATTACTGTTCATTCATCCTTCAGGCCAAAATTATGCTGCAAATTCGACTATTCTCGACCACTTCAGCCCGGACCTTTCTCTACTGCCAGGAGAAATATCCAAATTATTGACAACCTGAGCCAGACATGCCGTGGAAAGCTGCCGGATATGTCGTGGATTGAAGGAGTTCAAGTCCATCCCTATCATTATATAAGTCAGCAGGCTCCGGTCAAAGATGATACGACGTACGACTGGTATGGACATTGTCTTGGTTGAATGTTCCTCCAGTTATTTCAGCATTGATATCATGACGCTAGTAGCACCAAGTTCCAGACGTCGGGCAATCGATTTCAAAGTATAATTGGCCATCTACTTGATCGAAATCGAAGGCGTACAACATTTTCTTCATCTAAGAAAATAACCAGATAACTGGGAGAGGAAAACAAGAACATGGATGAAAATCGGCTGCATATAACGAAAGCAAAATTCTCCGCCCATCAGCTTTCCGTTCTTGACCCGAGTTCAAACGGTTCCTCCTGACACACAACGCATCGGAATATACCTGAAAGAACCACAAAGTCTGGCTTTCAACGAGGTAGTTGCCCTCTCCAAGGGTGTGATGTTCGCATCATAGGGCGGAGGAAAGATAAAGCAGATATTGAAATGTGACTTACTGGGTCCATTGCTGTGTTCCTTCGTCTTGTAATGTAGTTGAATGGCGCTTCATAGCTTGAAAATTTGAAAACGGTCATTGAAAACGTCAAGTTGAGGTTGTCCCTAAACAACGGTCAAACAACGGGTCATGAGGATACATAATGAATAGCAAGTGGCCAACGCTATCCCAGGATAGATTCTTGAAAAAAAGTGTTACGTCGATGGGAGACGTTATAGATAGAGAGCAGTGCCAGTGTCGGCGCCGGGCGGACGGCGGACGCGACGCGTCCATTGCCTTTGTACTTGCTTGGCTAACTCTGCCGAAGATCGGCAAACGATCGAAACTTCAACATACCAATTTATGAAATGACATGACATCTATGTCTTCAGACCATCATGAGCCGCCTTGCAATGACAATGCTACCTGTTTTTTGGTTCACTCTTTTTTGCGAGTGTGATAATGAAGGAAGAATATTCGACGCATGTACTAAATGTGAAGCCTTTGAAGAGTCGCTCGGCCCGTGACCGTCCTCTTCTATAGTCTTAGTCTTGGAAACTTGGTGATGCCCAGAATGTTTATTTCGATTCACGACTGCATCTCTTGGAATCCTCTAGATATTCGATGAAAAAATGGACCCCGTGAAGCCCAAACTCACAGAATATCTTATCTTACTCCAAACTTCACCACCGTACGTAGAAGCGACGCAGCATTCCTTTCTCACAGACGCCAGGCAGGGCACTCTAACCAATGAACGACTATCTCTCTGGCTCTCGCAAGATCGAATTTACGCTGCTCATGCTTATCCTCGATTTATCGGGGCTCTCATATCGCGCATTCCTTTTAGTGAATCCGATGATGGATCAGGGCACGAAGAACTTCAGAATCAACATACCTTGCAGGTGCTGGTCAACTGCTTGGATAATATCGTCAGAGAAGTCGGGTTCTTCCAGGACACTGCGACCGAGTTTGGACTCGATATCGAAGGGAGAGGCGTGAGGAAAGGTACCAGAGATTATACCGCTGAGATGGCAAGGATATCCTTGTCAGGCTCTTTGAGCGATGGCCTCATCTTTCTGTGGGCCATGGAACAGGTATTCTGAGTTCTTATTTCAAATATTCTTGAAGTTGATACACATATCTCCGGCGATAGGTCTACTTCGACGCCTGGAATTACGTCAAACAGGGCAAGACAATGAACCCTGCAGTCAATAAATTTGCGTCGAACTGGAGCTCTCCCGAGTTTGCTGCGTTTGTCGCATCCCTGGCGGACCTTGTCAACAAGCTGGATATTTCTCCGGGAAGTAAGGAATGGTCGAGAGCGGAAGAAATTTGGGTTCGAGTTGTTGAGCTCGAAGTAGGATTCTGGCCAAGGAGCGACGAGTGAATTGCAGTCGCTGTACGTACAACTCCTTATTGCATTCGAACATAGTGTAAACGAGATGTTCTTCCTTCAAGGACAATCCACTGTCGTGAAAAAAAGCCGAACAAAAAGACAGACGATGTATATCCTCGAAGCTATACGAGCTATGGACAGATTATCTGAGTGGAATAAAAGTTTGAGTACAATCGAGACGATGACACCGAGCTCCGGCATCAAGGGGGTAACGAAAGAAAGGAAAAGAACCTGAAGCTCTAGCTGAGATAATACCCTTTGAGCAGACAAGGATAGAGTTCCAGGAGCGAGTTGTAGATTCCGCATGCATGCACCCCCCCGCGGATAGTGCCGCGGTTCGAAAACCAGGGTAGGATACTATGAAGTATAAAATAATAAGTATTACAACACCGGTCGACCAATCACTCCCCAAGAATTCCTCAGCACAGTTATATTTCTTGCATTTGACAAGCAATGCTTCAAGAGGGAAAAAAAGCATGGTATTAAGATAATTAACGACGCGCGGACTAGTATGGGAGTTTGGGTGGTTTCGTGTATCGTGAAGGTTTGAGGGGGTTTGGTTTCCTCTTCTTGTAGTACTGGATTGAAAAAACAGAGGACATGTCAGTCTCAAAAAGGTTTCCAAAAAGATAGCAACACATACACTCTTGTACCTCTCGATACGAGCTGCCATATCGCGCATAAGAATAGAGTGTCTGCGTACTCTCCTTGCGCGTTTGCGTTCCCAGAGATGCCCCTTGAACATATGTTTCTTGCCTGTGTATAAGCGCGTACCCAGCTCGGAACCAGGGACCTTCCACTTCTTCACTTCTCCTGCCCAGACGATAGTCCTCTCCGGCTCTGCTTTCACCTCCTTGTTGGACCGGAGTTGTGTTTGTCGGAATTGAGATTTGGAAACGAGGGTCTCCAGCTCTTCTTTCTCTTTCCGCAGGCTAGCCTTCTCAGCATCTCGTTGTTTGCGGTCGGTGGCTTGTTCCTTGCTGCCCTGGAATTCTTGAAGCAGCGCAACGTCTTCTTCCTCAGCGAGAACCTTCAGTTTGTCTTCAATCTCCGTTAACCGTGCGTTCGAGTGTTCTATGCTGTTCTCGAGTTTCTTCAACGTTGATCCTAGCTCCTGTGGAGACACCTGTCGTGGTTTGGGACCTTCCTGGACACGTTTCTGGTGTTTCTCCAGCCTTTTTGCATCAGCGGGGTCTAGCGAGGACTTGACACGCTCCATCCGCAGTTCAGCAGCAAATTTCTTTGGGCTGGGAGGAATAGCATGCAGCATGCCAGCTGCCTGAGCCATTTTGACTAAATCAGCTTGTCGTCGCAGAGAGTACTTTGGTGCGCGCCATTTGTTGTTTTTGGAATTCTTCTGCGGGAGGAAAGGGTTTGGGAGGACAGCTACTATTCCAGGGACATTCTTTGCGGCTGCAACGGCGGAGTCAGGAAGTGGTCCAAATCGGCGGAGGTGAATTGTCAGTCCTGCTATTTCGCGGTCTTGAAGCTGTTTAATGACAGTAGCTGCTGCGCGTTTGAAAGGTGTCATAGAAGCCATTGTGGACGTGGTAGTTCTGCACGCGTTTGAGAGTACACAAACGGTGCTTTTGCTGTCGCCGCCAAGAACGACGAGGAGCGGCTTTCAACGGCGAAAGTGACGGTATGCCCGAACTTTTTCGAGACATTATTTGGCTGTCGCGTCAAATGCAAACACATCACTTTGTAATTCTGAACCGCTTGTGAACCGCACTTCGTCTTCAAGCTTTAGTCTTTTCTCTCTCATAGCTGGGCCTTAGCTTCTCATCTAGAGACGTCACATACATTAACGACCTTTCGTTATCTCAGTTACTATGAAGCAAGGTTTTAACATGACTCTTCATTCTCTCCCATGATGCGGCTCCTGCGCGCAAATTGGCAATTACCTCAGACTCTTTCTCTTTTCGTCCTCTGATTCCAATGATAGAGAGCTCGACGACTTCTTTCCGACAACATGTCCTGACAGAATAATGGAAACGTACAATTGCCACCAATGTCCGCACATTACTACCGCCTCGCTGTTAGGGTTGTCCGAGCCTTCGCAGTAAACCTTCCTCCGGAACCAACTAGCAGGATCGTTAAGCATCAGATTATTGTTTCATTACTAAACTGCATCGTCCGCTTCTTGATGCTCTCGTTCGTAGTGAGGTCTTCATATTGTATCTATAGCCTACAGGTAATATTTGTTTTGCTCTTTTACTCCAGGGACCAGATAAGTAGTTTATCAGTGTCAGCAGCCAATATTGAGAAATAACCTAACAAATGGCACGCACGCGATAATCCAGTTGTGAGAGGAAAATCGTTATCGTAAGACGAAGTTTGAAATATGCCCTTTGGACTGATCAACGCTACATAAGTAGGGGGTCACGTATGTACGAAACAACATAATCAGGAGGTTTGAGGATGACAGCGCTCGCTATTATAGTGTATACGCGATATACAGACTTACGTGGTGGTCCGTGGATCTGTTTCATCTAAAGCGAGGCATATAAAAGAGTATGCCTCTCAGTTAGAATTCCTTGCCCGGTGCCCTGGAACCAACTCGTACAATTAAACTCATCTAAAGCCAAACGACTCTACTTATCAAACACCTTTGAAAATCTTATCTTTACTTATACCAAAATGAAAAACGTCTTCAGCACTCTCTTCGTCATTGCCCTCCCCTTCCTCTCAATGGTCTCTGCTGCTCCCATCGCAGACGTAGAAACCGAAGAGCTGTTCCGCAGGACTGACTCATGCACATGCCGTATGTTATTAGTCCTAATCGTTTGTTCTTATATTGACGCCAGTTTTAGACGGCAGGCATTACGCTGATGTGTATGGCCACGCATAGTATGTTGCCTTTATTATCGTATTATTTTAGATTTTTCTGACCCATTCTGACCTATTATAGTGAACCGGCCCATTTCTCCAACTTTGAAGGCCTGCCGTTTGCCAACTGTCCTAACCCAATGCAAAGGTGGAAATTAAGTGATTTGGATCGGGCGGTGTATAGCGGAAAGTAAGTCGTGCTTTTTCGTCTTATATTTTTACCAATGAACCCATATCTGACGTTTGAAAACTATTCAGTCATTTCTGCGGCTGCATGACGCACCAAGGTGCAACGAGGCGTAATGGATTTGTTAGATGCTGAGTACGGGATGGATGATAGTGTCGGGAGATAGTATCGGGAATTGGAGTTTGTACATGCATTTGCTTCTCAATAAGATGTGTTTAGAATTCAGTTACGTCCCGGTAACTGCAGATCATCAGAGTGAAGATACAAACTTGAGTAAGGCGTTAATTCACTCTTGCACTAAACGAAGGACAAACCTTCAACGTTTGTGAAGAATTACGATCATATTTCTCCAAATCTCTTTATATCGTTTTGGAGAATGATAGAACGACTCATGTCTCTAAAATACAGTCAAACCTGCCTTATCCCATATCTTTCGGTGGACGTCCGAAGCTGTGGGTTTGTGGACGTTGTGGGATGAGGCAGAGAGGCTAAAAATAACTGCTGAAAAATCGACCGAATTTATCAAATCTCTGCTAATTATGCAAGGTGTGGACACCGAAAGCTGCTTTTCTACATCCCTCAAGCACGTCCCTGTAGCTTTCAGGCCACTCGAATATCTATTTGATGATAGTGTTTTGGGGATTTTTGCCAATTAATAATCAGGTCTACGCCAATAACGTCCTATAGCTGTGAAGCTGAATAGCCCTGGATTGACTATTTTTCAACTATTTTTCGCCTCAAATATCATTTCAGGGTTGAATCAATATCATGTGGAACGGCTGTCGCGCTCCTGAAACGACAAAACCTTCCCTAAAAGGAAGTTTTACCTGTGGGATTTTTCCCGAAAGACCTATGGGTTGAGGGTTTAGACAGGATTATGGGTTATAGGTCGAAATTCCCCGCCTGCTAAATCGGTCGACGCAAAAAGCTATGGGTTACTAGAGGTTATGAGTTTATACAGGTATGGGATAAGACAGATTTGACTGTACCTTCAAGTTGTTGATAAGCTGAATATGTTCTGCGTTTTGCAATTGTTAGTTCTCCAGGTCGCACGGAATGGCGGCCCGCTGCTCTCTAAATTAGAGTCTAAAGCCAAAAATAAACTACACGCTTAATCCGAAATGATCCAGGTTCTATTTTAAGGTGCATGAGTCACCGTACGTATCGTATGGGGTGACCATCGTCCAACAGGCCTAATTCACAACAGTAACGACCTAGCGGACTTTTTATCTCATTAAATGGCCCATAAGCCAAAATCCTTTGACCGAAACGATACTCAGGAATCAGACCTGCAAGCCATTAACGCTGCTGTTCCGGAATCTGGTTCTCCACAGTCTCAGAATGTTCCCGCGACATTAGAAGAGAAAAACAGGTTTACTAAAAATGAAAAATGGTTTATAGTCGCGTTTACAGCGTTTGTGGGCCTATTCAGGTGCGCGTGCCTTCTTCTACGAACGATATATGTGATAAAACAATGAGAACGACGTTTTGATAATAGCCCCTTAACGGCAAACATATACTTCCCAGCGATCCCTGCCATCTCACAGGCGTTTGGGAAGTCAACAGAGCTCATTAACCTCACGGTATGAATCCGAACTAGCTCATGTCTTTCTGTCTCGATGATGAACAGATGAATATCTGGATAGGTTACGATGTACCTTGTTCTACAAGGCGTAGGTTCGCGATCGTCTTCAATGTCTATATACCGCTTTCTTTACTGATGAAGCTCATAAAAGCTCCAATGCTATGGGGGCCAGTATCTGATCATGTTGGCCGAAGACCTATCTCTGCCGCGTGTCTGTTGATCTTATCCCTATCTTGCGTTGGACTAGCTCTCGTCCCAACATCGGACTACTGGCTGCTAATGTTGCTTCGTTGCCTACAAGCTACTGGATCGGCTAGTACCATTGCCATTGGTAATCATTTCTTTCTTTCCGCTGACAACTATTTTCAAAATATCTTGCCTTCTAGGTGCCGGTGTAGTCGGAGACATTTCTACTAGAGCAGAGCGGGGTGGATTTTATGGGCTGTTCACGGTCGGCCCTATGGTAAGCCAACCTTCTGGCCGACCGTAAAATATATTTTTAAGTAACAATACCGCCATCTTTAGATAGGTCCAGCACTTGGCCCAGTTATCGGAGGGCTACTGTCCGATCATCTCGGTTGGAGGTCAGTTTATTGACATTGCATTTGTTGCTTTTTGAAGCTTAGATTTTCTCTCTCGCAGATCCATCTTCTGGTTTCTCTGCATCGCCGCAGCTGCTTGTTTTATTATCATAATCTTGTGAGACGTTTCCCAATGACCACTTATCTGGACGTTGCTAACTTTTCAAAAATGAGATTTCAACCGGAAACCCTGCTCACGATTGTGGAGAGCAGCAAATACAATAAATACTCCTACGTCTATCAGCCGGTGATTCCCCTTATTGGTGAAAAAATATCCCCGTCGAGGGATGCCACTCCTTCCCAGAAGAAAACCCCGAAGAACCCGTTTCGTCTCTTCCTCAATCTTGACGTCGACATTCTATTGGCAATCAGTGCTGCAGCTACCGCGGTATACAACGCAGTGATTGCTACGATATCCTCACTCTTTGTGAATGCTTATCCATTTTTGAACCAAACTACCGTTGGACTATGCTTCTTAGCTATCGGTGGTGGCATGGCGTTAGGAAGTTTCATTAATGGTAAAATTCTAGACTTTGAATACCAGCGCTTCAAGCGCAAGGTGGAAGCCACTCGTTCTGAAGAGAAGGTAGAAATTGATGTCAGACAAGAGGCAGATTTCCCACTGGAAACAGTATGTCCGAGATGATGCTACCTCCTTTTTCTACTTCCTTGCACCTAACTTCAACATACTCGCTATGTCACCAGGCGCGTCTTCGGCTTATGCCAATATATGCTATTGCTATGGCAGCAGCTTCCGCTGGTAATGGATGGTGTATACAAAAGCAAGTACACATAGCAGTGCCTTTGATTCTGCAGTTCATAGGTATGTTCAAAGAATTGGATTCGCGGTACGACACTATATCCTAAACATTCTGTTCCTAGTGGGATATACTAGTATCGGCCTCATGAACGGTGTCTCAACCCTCATGATTGATCTAGTACCAGAACAAAGCTCTTCCGTCTCCGCCTGCGTAAGTTGGTGCCTATATGTCTGTTTTGATGCTGAACATGAAGAGCCACTTTTAGAACAACCTCATCCGATGTTCCTTAAGTGCTGTTATAGTTTCGGTCATCGAGCCTCTTATAAAAGCAATTGGCATTGGCTGGACCTTCGTTCTCCTCGGTGGTATATGCCTGCTTTCTCTCCCGTTAATATTTCTCTCCATTCATGTAGGTTCACGGATTCGCATCAAAAGACAACGCGCGCGCGCAAGAAATGCTACCGGTCTCCGATAGGCAGGGAATTCAGATTTATTCGAAACATTATACCCAGACACATATGAGCCTTAAAATTCTCCCCAGTACTCTCTTCGGGTAGTACCATAACGAAGTAATGTGACCTGATGTCCAAATAAAGGTTTCAAAAACCAATGAACAAATGCAAATACATATCCATCATATACGTTCATCTGCATCAACGATCATTCTCTGAGGCTATCATTGTTATCTTCATTTCTTTAGCAACCTGGCAGGTCTCCTTACTCGCGTTGGTATTTACGACTATTATATCCGAAACATACTTCCAAAACTCCCAATGCCCAAATAAAAAGCCAGGTTTTCTGTCGGCGACACCGATGAAGAGTTCCCAGAGGTGTTTGAAAGAGGTGTGTTTGATTGTCTTGGTCGAGAGTTTTGTAGGGTACCAGGCGATTGTCGTATTATCTTGTGCAGCAGCAGTCGTTGCAATGGAGAATGAATGGAGGTATGAATTTGAGATTTTGAATACCTTCGCATCGGAGGTCGAGTCGTCATTTATAGAGAGCCTTGGAAGTTGGAGATTGAGTGTGCAGTGACTGGAAGACATAAGATGTGTATCGCAAATAGACGCCGAGCTCGGCATCACGACTGTAATGACGCGTTGTTGAGAAAGAATCACAATATAAGGAAACATGGAGCCTATTTAAATGCAATTATAGAGCTCGCCTAGGTTGCTTGGGTGTCTTTCCTCGTAAACACGACGATTCTACCTTTCTCTAGCCGTGATGATATCTGCGGCAACGACCGAGTTCTGCCATAAACTTATTCGGCGATCGCCGAATGCTATTTCGTATATCATCAATATAGTCTCTCCAGTAAATTGACGGATACATGTACAGACATCTTTCTTTCTATCTTACCGTCACAGTAATAAGGCAACTAGTATGAATTAAATTTGCATTAACCATGAATTTCCACATACCCATGTTACAGTGTAGCGTATCTAATGGTACAGTGTGTACCTACAGTGTAGCGTATCTAATGGTGCCAGTGCGCACACTGGTGCACTCCAGCAGGGATTTCCATATCGGGATACGGCGAGATATAGTCTCGGCGAAATGGGGCAGTAGGATTGGGCAGTAGGGTAGGTGGGTAGTATAGGGGGTGTGGTATTGGTAGTAATTGGGTAGGGGTAGCTGGAGAATCAGGTAATTGGGGACCCAAAAAAGCGGTGGGGTAGGGTAGAAAATTTTCACTGTGGGGCGGCGAATTTGGGTCGGCAACCAGGGGGGTAGGAAAGGGTGTATTTCAGTAGATATAGATGTATACTGTCCCGTAGAATGAATTAAAAATACATTTGTAGTAGATGTACAAAAGCGGTCAAAAAAAGCGGTGAGGTGGGGTACAAAATGTTCACCATGGAGAGGCGAAGTTGGGTCGGCAACTAGAGGGATAGAAAAAGGTGTATTATAGTAGATATAGTTGTATACTGTCCTGTAGAATAAATTAAAAATACATTTGTAGATATACAAGTGGCCCAAAAAAGCGGTGAAGTAGGGTACAAAAATGTTCACCGTGAAGCGGCGAAGTGGGGTCGGCAACCAGAGGGATAGGAAAGGGTGTATTATAGTAGATATAGATGTATACTGTAACATAGAATAAATTAAAAATACATTTGTAGATATCCAAAAGTGTGTAAAAAAAGCGGTGAGGTAAGGTACAAAATGTTCACCATGGAGCGGCGAAGTGGGGTCGGCAACTAGAGGGATAGGAAAATGTGTATTACAGTAGATATAGATGTATACTGTAACGTAGAACAAATTAAAAATACATTTGTAGTAGATGTACAAAAGTGTCCAAAAAAAGCGGTGAAGTAGGGTACAAAAATGTTCACCATGGAGCGGCGAAGTGGGGTCGGCAACCAGAGGGATAGGAAAATGTGTATTATAGTAGATATAGTTGTATACTGTCCCGTAGAATAAATTAAAAATACATTTGTAGATATACAAAAGTGGCCCAAAAAAGCGGTGAAGTAGGGTACAAAAATGTTCACTGTGAAGCGGCGAAGTGGGGTCGGCAACCAGAGGGATAGGAAAGGGTGTATTATAGTAGATATAGATGTATACTGTAACGTAGAACAAATTAAAAATACATTTGTAGTAGATGTACAAAAGTGTTCAAAAAAAGCGGTGAAGTAGGGTACAAAAATGTTCACCGTGAAGCGGCGAAGTGGGGTCGGCAACCAGAGGGATAGGGAAAGGTGTATTAGAGTAGATATAGTTGTATACTGTACCGTAGAATAAATTAAAAATACATTTGTAGTATATGTACAAGTGTCCAAAAAAAGCGGTGAAGTAGGGTACAAAAATATTCACCGTGAAGCGGCGAAGTGGGGTCGGCAACCAGAGGGATAGAAAAGGGTGTATTACAGTAGATATAGATGTATACTGTAACGTAGAATAAATTAAAAATACATTTGTAGATGTACACAAGTGGCCCAAAAAAGCGGTGAAGTAGGGTGCAAAAATGTTTACCGTGAAGCGGCGAAGTGGGGTCGGCAACCAGAGGGATAGGGAAAGGTGTAGTATAGTAGATATAGATGTATACTGTACTGTACAATAAATTATGAATACATTTGTAGGTGTACAAACGTGGTACATATTGGTATTTCTTTAGCACACCAGAAATTCACCGCACACACTGCCGCTGCGGTAATGGACAGTAAATATGCCTTTACCGCTACACATATTTTGCAAATTAAATTGGAGCCTGGGTAATCTTTTCAGATATTCAAAAATGGCTTGAGCTGATGGCACACTATTTAGCACACCAAAACTTCACCACTCGCATTGCCGCCACATTAATGGGCGGTGAAATATGACTTCACCGCTGCACATATTTTTAAAAATAAATTGAAACACAGGTAACCTTCTTGCAATGAGTGGGACATTATTACTACCACTATTAAGCACACATATTATTGAAAATACACATTGCCGCATCTATATTACAATGTATAGTTACTAAAATAAAATGTGCTAATCTAATCAAGATTATCTTTGATTTTCTAAATTTAACTTGTCAAAAAAAGCGCACAATACAAGCGCTTAACTATTACAGAATAGGTATGCTTGTTCCAGACTGTATAAATTGACCAATAATGTGCACATATATGTGCTTTATCCTCCTATAGGTTTACCAATCTCTTTTGATATTAAACATCATGGCCTCCTGCTGGTGATTCTTCTCTGTATGGGCGCTTATTTGAAGAATTCAAGATATATTCTCTTTTATTTACTTATATGTCAGCTGTAGTCCATACACTTCTTGTAGAACACATCAGTATTCATTACACTTATGCTTTTATATTGGATCATCACTCAATTTTGCAATACTGGAAGAATAACAAACAAATAAGTTCTAAAGGTAACATCCCTTACTGGATCACTCTTAATACAGTTAAATATATGCCTAAATTGCTCTGGTTTCATTCAGGCATACTTTTCTTTGTGTTTAACTGTATAGATTGGTAATAATAGATTTGGTATATCCTCAGAGGACAGTTTATTATGTTCTGACCCCTTTCATACCATATCTTTCTTGGATAGGGATAAAGTAAGGTAAAGAAGGTAATCTACCAGGATAAAAGAAGTACTATACTCATTGTAGTCTCAAGATCAGTATATAATCTCGTTACAAGTCTTATTTAATTACAATCCACAACAGTACCTGTAAGGTAGTCTACATCATGATATACCTGCCACTGTGCTTGATACATGCAAATGTTGCTACAGAGACTTACATAGATTTTGGTGTACATAGTAGGCTTGTGGTTAAGCTTAATAGGATTACAGGTTGTTGTCTTTTGTGGATGAATCTATTTCTAAGGCTCTCTCATAATTCATACAAGACCTGCGCCTCGCTTCGCTTCGGCCACAAACATTACAAATTACGGGTATAATACAAAATAAATAAAATACGCCTATTCTATCGTTGCGTTGCAGTCAATTTCGCTCGACAGAATAAGTGATTACTGTCAAGCATTAGTATCACGATGCTAATTAATCGTTGAATAACACGTACTATATTTCTGTCATATCAAAAGCTCCAAATACGTGATATTTTTCGTTGTTGTCTGACCAGCAGGCAGCAGAACCATAATGTCGTTTCGATTACGCACACGAGACAATGCAGTATAGAGCTGCCCATGTGAAAACGGCGCTTTAGTTAGATCAGGACCTATCCTATCGAGTGTAAGGCCCTGGCAACTTGTGAATGTGGTTGCATACGCAGGTGCTATAGGAAATTGTCGACGAACTAATGTGTGGTGAGATGGTAAGGAGGCTGTAAAAGTTATTCAGGGCAGCAAGATGTCTCCTCCATCACCAACATTTGTGCCTTTTAAAATTCGTACCGAAATCAGCCGTGAACCAATGTCTGTGACGAGTACACGGGTGTTTTTTACCAGACCACGATCAGTTGACATGTTTCGCAACATGCGATACACGCCTCCCACTTTGACAACCAAATTTGAAGGGGGTATGCCAATGGGTGGATTAGACGAGACATAGTCCAAAATAGCCGCCGTTGGTATGATTTCGTTCAGAGATTCCTGTTCACGGTCAGCTAAAGCCTCTGCTTCTTTGATAGAATCTGCCGCGAGATACACCTTCCAAGCGCCGTGAAGTCGTTGTAAGATGTCACTGTTGTAATGATCAACCTGAGCGTTTGTCGGCGCTAAGATAGACCGTCGCATACTGAGTAAAGGTTGTGCCAAGATGTCATCCGGAAAAACAAAATCTATAAGATCCTCTCTGGTTTGTGCTTGTTGCAATGCAGAAAGGTCTACAGATGGCCCGGCCCCTTCTCCAATTGAGTTGACAAAGTCTGCAAATGGAACATCATCCGCGTTTCGTATCAAGTGTGTAAGCTGCATAACCTCCAGATGACGCCACAGTGGGGAAAACTTGATTGATGCATCAAGGACTTGCTGCTTGCTACCTCGGCGTATCACAGGGCATGTCTGACGAAAGTCTCCTAGGAGGACAACCACTTTTCCACCAAAAGGTAAGTTTTGTTTACCTGTTGAGTTTCGGCATACTTCTTCCATGCACGCTAAAACTGCTTTGTTTGTCATAGGAGCTTCATCCCATGTGATCAGCGCAGCATTGCGGATTAGATCTGCACGAGACGTATGTGGTTCAACTGAAGAGGAAATCATTTCGTTGTTTTCAACAACCGAGATCTGTTCTAATTCATAAGCAAGGTACATCTTGAAAGATAAGATCGGGAAGTCGTACCTTGAACATAGAATGTGTGGTTCTTCCACCATTATACAGCTGAGCCGCAAATGCAGAAGTAGCTGTCGGTAAGGCTATCCTTCCTTCTGCTCATAGAGCATCACATAGAACATTAATGACTGTTGTCTTTCCCGTGCCCGCTTTTCCATCAATGAATAGGCACAGGCTTTCGTCATTGTGTATTGCAGCCCAAACTCGATCGTATATAGCACGCTGTTGTGGGTTAAAGGTGAGGTATTGCGCTTCTGCACGATGGCGGAGTTCATTTGGATTTGCTGCCCATCTTTCAATTTCTAAACCAACTTCCGATGAAGGGACATTGGGTTCTGGAAGTCCGTAATTGGTTACAGATTTTGAGTGTTCTTGCAGCAGTTGGTCAATATCTTGCAATGCATATGACAGCCCCAATTCGACCGAGTGTGCGTGTCGATGTATATAATCCAGGGACATCTTTTCGCCAAACTCATTCCATGCAGCTTGAGGGTACTCAATGCAATCATTGACGAGCAAGTCAGAGAACAAAATACGAATTTGTCGAGGTGTTCTAAGTGTTGCTACAGCCTCCAACAAAGTAAGCATACCCTCGGATGCGTCTGAAAAGAGGCCCATCTCAGATGCTGCGGCTTGATAAGTTGGGAATATCTGATTGTTGTATGTTCTAGCATCCAAGAATGAAAGTGCCGGTCTGTTTTGCAAGATTGTGCGTAAATAGAAAACATCGCCATGCGATGGACGGCAGTGATAGATTCGTGTTAGATGGACCTTTGCTTGAGTTGATCGTTGAACGACGTGCATACGGGTGCACTGAAGGTTGTTTTGCTGCTCTAGAAAGTAACCTGGCAAGCCGATCTTCTCGTAATTAATGGACACGAGTCGAAAAATTGAATAATATTCCAAGTAAGTAAGTGCCGAAAATGACCGTTCTGTGTCGTTGACAAAAAATGATCCTTGAGGACGAAGGAAGTAGCGGTCTAAAAGAGATAGCTTGCTTTCGGACCCATCAAGCCGTGCATATTGATGTTGTTTCTTTGAATCCGGAAGGTGTATTGGGAGAGATGTAACACCGGGATCTTTCATGGTGACATGATATCCCATAATTCTCCATGCCGCTTCTCCCGCGCTTAAATATCTGGCTTTCCAGTAATCATCAATCTCGTCGACGTGATCTCTTGTACTGTTGTTGTTTGAATGTTGACCTTCATCTTCGGTGCCAGCCTGTGGTGTCTGCAAATGGTACCATGTTGTATCTGGCCCTAAATTGACAATCATGATAAAACGGGTGCTTAGAAAAAAGAAATAAACGGTCCAAAAAGAACAAACCTTTGTGTATGTATTTGAACAGATATTGAAACAGAAAAGCAGCCCCTGCAATTTCAATATTGATGTGGCAGAGAAATTTGATGAGAAGGGGAAGGCAGTGAGGTACAATCATCTCGTCGCCAGATCGTCTGCGTCGATAATGAACACGTCCATCATCATCTATAGTTGTTTCGGAACACAGGGCATGAGGATATTTAAAACGGCAATAACGTGTGCCATCCGCGTGCTCTCGTTGACAGTACTTTGAAAGAGGTGCTGAATCATTGGGATGGTGATGTAGCATAAACTTTTTAACTATTTCAGCATGCTCTGGGTCCATAGGCATTTCCGCAGAGATGACCTGATCAATGTCCGCTGCAGTTAAGCACAACTTCTCGTACTTGATAAGAATATGAGCGTGTGGTAAACCACGTTTTTGAAACTCAACACGGTGGATGCAGTACAGAACTGACCCTGCGTTAGGGAACATGGTCCGAAGAGCTTTGAGTAGCAAGCTGAGTTTCTTGTTGAATACACGAACAACAACGAGGGGGATGTCGGAGAAGTTTTGGCCAGGTCGCAATTGACTCTGTATCTCTTCCCAATCAGGATTGCAGGTCATTGTGACAAAAAATGTAGGTGAGCCATACTGTGCAGCAATGCACAGGGAGTCGGCAACTTGGTTCGAGCACCATCTGTTTGAACCAAGGAAAGAAGAAGGGAGGTATACGTTTTCCGACTCTGGTACTTCATTTTCGCCCATGAGAGCAGCATCTTCTTCCAACATTCTGACCTGGTTGCGTCTTATGTAGTCAAGTCGCGTTTCTATGTCACGAGAGAACATATCCACCAAATATTCATTGGTTAACTTTCCCATAATTCGAAACCGATCTTCACGTAGAAGTCGTTGACAATAGTACCACATCTGAGTTCCGTCCGTTGATTGATCTGTATCTCCAGGAGTTTGTGCATAAAGACCCCATCCAGGAGTTTGTGCATAAAGACCCCATCCAGGAGTTTGTGCATAAAGACCCCATCCATATGTTCCGTGCGGGAAGAACAGAGGATACGCCAATGGTTCCCACATTCGTGAAACAGTGGAGATATACTGTTCATGCCCATCGTGCGTGGTGATGGTGAGACTTCGTCCATGTCGTTGATGTTGTGTTGTGTTGGCGTAAGAAACGACGGCTGCTATCTCACCACCTGATCCCGAGTCTTCCATAACTAGTTGAATATTTGGTACACTTTGTGCAATTGCATTCAAGTTGCGTATGCCACGAGTCAGTGGATTTACTCGCACCAACGCATTCATAAATGATGCTTTCCAATGTTGAGGGAGTTCACGAGAAGGGTTCAGATTCTGTAGAAATCCATCATGTAAAAGCCAGCGGATAACTGAAGACCCATGGTCAGGTCGCAAACGATGGTAAATTTTGCCTTCTATTGCGAAAAACGCAGGGCCACCACCTGCAATGGGGAATAAATGTGTTGTTTCCATGGCTGCAAAAGAATACACGAGGTTTAGTCTTCGAGATAGGGATGAGATATCGGGATCATTGATAAAAGATTGATATTCGGGGGGGAGGGGAGGCAATGGTTGAACATCATGGAATTTCGAGCCATTTGGTCCACAACAGAAACCAGGACGTTCGCCTGTGAGTAGTGTGACACCACATATTGGGCAAGTGTGACTTCTTCCATTAGGGTAAATGGTACCCCACTGCAGACGCGGGGTAGAAATTGGACCAATTTGCCAGTCGAGAAAAGACATATCACTGCAGAAGGTTGCGAAGAAAGAGAACAAAGAAATTAAATGGGATTTTTTTACATTGAAGAGCTACTATATAATTCAGTGAACAAAGAAGGTCAAAAGGGACTCCTCAAACGGAGCGCAGGGTCAAAGCGAATAAACTATGTGACCCATTATGCATTACTGATAAAACAAAAAGAAATAAAAAATATACTAGTCAACGATAGTTGCGAGGGATGGGAGAGACGACTACAAAAAATTAAATTAGAGACAAAAAGATCTGTGGAAAAGTTTATGACGCACGATTGAATCGGATGAAGACACAGTTCCCTTCGTTGGTTGAGTCTATTCGGAAAGGCATGAGAAGAGAGAGTAATAGCGGGAAGATTCAAAAAGAACATACAGTATACACTACATGAGTTGGTCCTCTGCCTTGAAATTCGAAAGAAGGTTTACGAAAATAGTCCTTAATGTAGTCGTATTGGAGCCGCGAAGCTGCTGAAATGTTGAGAGGCAGCTTCTCCCCTGCCAAATCAGGGTGAGAGGAAAGCGAAGGGGTTTGCTTTACGCAGCTTGAAAAGGGAAGGACTGCAAGAGGCCTTTGTCAAAGAAATCAAAGATCGTGAACGATGACACGTACGAAGGACTTTGAATAAGAGTTGCAACATGATGGTAACAAAAAGAAAGAAAGAAAGGGAAGTTGGACGAGTCATCTTGTCGAAGTGAGCATTAAAAGGGAGGGAAAGTAGCTTGGCTAAGCCATATGACGTCAGGCAGCAATGATGGCCCTATGCAAAGAATGAGAAACAGAAATGAAATGCAAATGGAACAACTCAACTGAACGGAGAGCCAGAAATGAGTCACTGCGGTATCAGACAATAAGGCAGCATCGGGATTGTTCCATGTGATCATAGGTCCAAAGTCGGTATGGACAACGGTGCGGTGGGCTCCATATTCCTCGCTGTCTGACCTAGAGGAAAGTTGAAGGATACTGTTGAACGCCTCTTGAAAACCATGGTTGAAAATGAGGACTCCGGCACTTCCATCAGTACAAAAGCGATAGGCAAGCGTAATGAGTTCAAAACACGAGTAGTCGTGGTTGCGGATAGTTTTGTCAATGAAGTTAATTAACGCATAGGCAAGGCAGAGAGCGGTTAGATGAGGGGCATTCCAGATTCTGAATACAACTGCAAAGCGTGCATTGTTCAGACGGAAAGGAATAGCAGCATGGACGGGGCAAAGGATGAAGATAGCAGGCGAGCGGCGTATAAGTACACCTGTTGCGACATTGTAGGTGATGTGGTAATAATCCTGGTTAGGCTACAAAAGCAAAAAATATGAAGGAGATTATCGAAGGGAGAAATAGAAGACATACTGTGATAACTCGCGCTAAAGGAGACAGAGTATGTTCAAGACCTGTCTCCCAAGCAGAATTGAGCATATGTATGACAAGTGATGATGTTCGATCTTCAGAGGTTGTTACCCAGGGAAGGTCTGGCAGGCGAGAACCGTGTGGACGACGAACTAAAGAGCGGGAATTAAGAGAGTTTAATTTTACAATGAGAAAGAAGATAATACATCGAGCGTTAGAAGTAGGAAATAACAGCTGGAAGAGGGGGACAAAAGGCAGTGACATGGTAGACGAGGAAACACAAAGATGAGATTTCGGACTATTTAAGATTTTTCTACTACATGAAGGTCATATGGAATATGAAAAGGGCGAAACAAAATAAGACATTGGCATTATTGGAATAATAAGACATAAGAAAACGATTGGCAAGAATGGAGAAAAAATACAAAAAGAAAAACCTAAATGGGTGCTGTTGATGTAGTACCTACGTCAACAGAGGGATTGCTTATGGTGGTGATTTCACTTTGAAGTGAAAATGTAAGGCCATTGATGCAATTATATAGTAGATCGAAAAATATATACCCAACTTGTTTGTTCTTGCGAGGCTTCTTTGTCGGGGGAGAAACAGTGTGCGTTTCAGCGCTCTGCTTGGCACGGCCACGGCCACGTCCGCACCCACGAGTTGAAGGCACTGGTTGATCAATGGGTGCGGGAGCCACTGAAGCTAAAGACGGCATCTCAGTAGGAAGTCGGAAATTGTTTTCAGCGGCGAAAGTAGCAACAGGTATAGTGAGAGATGGCTCCCCGCTAAAGTTGGCGGAAGCATTGGGAGCAGAAATGCCAATTGACGGGGCATGGGAAAAGGAATGCTGGGGTATGGAAGATTGTTCAACCGAAGGCGAAGGTAAGATAGAAGGTATCGTCGCATTTGAAAAGGGGATGGGTGTGATAGGTGTCGTAGGCAAGGAGTACGTAGGTGATTCAAAAGTGTTTTGACTTGTGGGGGGAGAAGACAGTGGTTGGGAAAAAGAAGGAAAACGGCGACCTCCGGAAGAGGAGGGGACATTGCCCACTGATGCAGCTGAGAGCGAAAGGGAGAAGCCTGTGGTCCTCACGCCCAAATCGGTGGTAATATCGTCAACTGCAATCGTAAGCTGCGGATTGCCATTGGCCACAAATGAAAAAAAGTGGCCAATGACCTGAACACACGATTTGAAAGTTAAGCGTGGAACCTTCTTCCAACGAACGTGATTGAGAAAAGAACACCTACAAAAATCAGCAAATTGCGAAGGGAAGATATGTAAAACTTACTTGACGAGAGATTCTTGAGGTCCAGAGTTTATGAAAGAAGAAGTGGATAAAACAAAAGACGACGTTGGAGACGGCTCGGTTTTCTCGACAGGATGGACATGCATGACGTGGCCAACGGCAAGTATGATAGGGTGGTTGAGGTTAGGGACGGAATCCTCATAGTCATTGCGGGCAGGGTCTCCTGGAACAGGATAGAAGTAAATGGCGTGAAGAGACATCGGTTCAGATGCAGTTTGAGGAATAAACGCCTTTCCATGAACAAAAGCAACAGTACCCTCGGAAACAGCGCCATCAGGGGAATAAGTCTTGATGAGAATAGGGGCGCAATTGTCAGCGCTGCTGGATTCCGAGTAGAAAGCAGAGAGATAAGAAATAAATTTGGATTCCTTGGTATTTTCGGCAACGGAGAGCCTGAAAAAACCGTAAACTGAGAAGGACATGGCAGAAAAGAAAGGATGAAAAGGAAAAAGAGAGACAGAAGGATCATATATAGAAATAGGAAGGGAAGGTCAATGCAGAAGGAATGCAACGCAGAGAACTCGGCTAAGCGAAATTCAAAACATGACGTCAGGTGGGCAATGAATTGAATCGCGAGAACGAAAGGGGGGTCAAGTGAGAAAAGCAGAGACGGGCATATAGAGCCATGAAAAAGAAAGAAGAACAGGAGGAAGAGAGTTGAAAGAGGTAAAATAATGAATAAAGAAAAGAGTTGTATCGCGTGTGGGAAGGGCAAGTCGAAACAGTCACGACAGTAGTCATGTCACATGTGACATAATAAGGAACTGCGCAAAGACGGGGCAAAAATGGAAAGAGCACCATCCGCAAAAGAAGTCATCGAAAGCGATTGGAAGTGTGCTCACTGTTGAATGTAAATAGGCGAAGGCATAAACAGGTGAAGACGTAAATAGGTGAAGACATAAATAAATGAAAGACTGAGAAACAGCAGTAGTTAGAACATGACACGACGGCCAGGATCCTGGCATTACGAGCTTCAGGAAAAGACAAAAGGGAAAAACACAAATAAGGACAAATAAAAAACTGTGTTTGCTTAATTATAGAGTAATCTTTATGTACCTGCATTAAAACACACTGCAAGGGGAAATCACCACTTGATGTAGTGTATAAGTCACCATACAACAGGATTTAGCCATAACTGTGGTAGCGGTGGATGTGGCAATCCAACCTTGCCAGACAACATATATTATAATGTAAATGCGGTAATGTGTGCGGTGAAGTCTGTAGGCGGCAATGTGTATGTTGAATAATATGTGTGCTTAATAGTGGTAGTAATAATGTCCCACCCATTGCAAGAAGGTTACCCATGCTCCAATTTTTTTTTTTAAATATGTGCAGCGGTGAAGTCACATTTCACCGGTCATTAATGTGGCAGCACTGCAAGTGGTGAAGTTTTGGTGTGCTAAATAGTGACACAAGACCAACTTTGCTGCCCCACGGTGAAAAAATTTCTGCCCTACCTCACCGCTTTTTTTGAACACTTTTGTACACCTACAAATGTATTTATAATTTATCTTATGGTAGAGTATACATCCATATCTACTGTAATACACCATTTCATATCCCTCTGGTTGCCAACACAACTTTTCCGCTGCACGGTGAACATTTTGTACCGAACCTCACCGCTTTTTTGGGCTACTTTTGTCCATCTACTACAAATGTATTTTCAATTTATTCTACGGTACAGTATACATCTATATCTATTGTATTACACCCTTCAGTACCCCTCTGGTTGCCGACCCAACTTCGCTGTTCAACGGTGCATCTTTGTACACCGCTTTTTTTGACCACTTGTGTACATCTACAAATGTATTTCCAATTTATTCTACGGTACAGTATACAACTATATCTACTGTAATACACCCTTTTCTATCCCTCTGGTTGCCGACCCCACTTCGCCGCTTCACGGTGAACATTTTTGTACCCTACTTCACCGCTTTTTTTGAACACTTTTGTACATCTACTACAAATGTATTTTTAATTTGTTCTACGTTACAGTATACATCTATATCTACTATAATACACCCTTTCCTATCCCTCTGGTTGCCGACCCCACTTCGCCGCTTCACAGTGAACATTTTTGTACCCTACTTCACCGCTTTTTTGGGCCACTTTTGTATATCTACAAATGTATTTTTAATTTATTCTACGGGACAGTATACAACTATATCTACTCTAATACACCTTTCCCTATCCCTCTAGTTGCCGACCCCACTTCGCCGCTCCATGGTGAACATTTTGTACCTTACCTCACCGCTTTTTTACACACTTTTGGATATCTACAAATGTATTTTTAATTTATTCTACGGTACATTATACAACTATATCTACTCTAATACACCTTTCCCTATCCCTCTGGTTGCCGACCCCACTTCGCCACTTCACGGTGAACATTTTTGTACCCTACTTCACCGCTTTTTTGGGCCACTTTTGTATATCTACAAATGTATTTTTAATTTATTCTACAGGACAGTATACAACTATATCTACTATAATACACCTTTTTCTATCCCTCTAGTTGCCGACCCAACTTCGCCTCTCCATGGTGAACATTTTGTACCCCACCTCACCGCTTTTTTTGACCGCTTTTGTACATCTACTACAAATGTATTTTTAATTCATTCTACGGGACAGTATACATCTATATCTACTGAAATACACCCTTTCCTACCCCCCTGGTTGCCGACCCAAATTCGCCGCCCCACGGTGAAAATTTTCTACCCTACCCCACCGCTTTTTTGGGTCCCCAATTACCTGATTCTCCAGCTACCCCTACCCAATTACTACCAATACCACACCCCCTATACTACCCACCTACCCTACTGCCCAATCCTACTGCCCCATTTCGCCGAGACTATATCTCGCCGTATCCCGATATGGAAATCCCTGCTGGAGTGCACCAGTGTGCGCACTGGCACCATTAGATACGCTACACTGTAGGTACACACTGTACCATTAGATACGCTACACTGTAACATGGGTACCTGGAATTTCGGCCTTCTTTAATATCGGATTACCTGACTTGTCTTGGGGTATAAAAGCTGAAAGTCTTATAGATATTTATTCATACCAGACTCACTATGAAAGCAAGCTTCACCGCGTTCCTAGCTACATTTTCCTTTCTCGCAACAGTGGCCGCCTCTCCTACCGAGAACGAGGCGGTTGTAAGGAATGCTTGTACTTGCAGTCAGTAACTACTCATTCCAGCATTCTCCACATTGGTACTAAGATCAATTGTTTCGCTTCTAGACGGAAGGCGCTACGGAAACGTTTATATGTCATCGCAGTACATAGCATGCACACTAGTCATGTGCATGATTTCTCACTGACGGACTGGTTTTTTTAAAAGTGACAGTGCTTATTACGGCGACGATGCGAATAGATTTCCCAATTGTCGCAGGCCCATGACGAGGTGGATATTGAATAACAGCCGTTTGGACCGATCGGTATACAGAGCAAAGTAAGTATAGTCCTTTATTAGAAAAAGGCTCTCGAGTGCTTATTTGCGATTGGATATAGCAACCAGCTTTGCGGATGCATCACGCATGAAGGCCAGCCCTGGGGTGAATTCGTTAGGTGCTGATTGATTATGACTCCTTGGATGTGAAAGCGGACTTTTTGTGGTACTTGTAGTACTGCGCATGTTAACCTAAATATTTTCACTCCCAGAAAGTACTACTTTCGAGGATACCAAGCTGTCCTAGAGGGATAACATCAATAGCCGCTGCAAAGCCTCGGAAGTTCTTGGCGTCCGGTTTGTATAGAGAGTTATTTCAGATTTAACACGACTCAACGACTTACCGTGCGCTCATTCGTTCTGCATACGTATTTCGGTCAGTGCATTCACGAATGAATGCGTACTAGTAGATAGCAATCGATTCGGACTGTCTATGATCATGTCACAGCGATAAGGCAGCCAGTATGAATTTGAAACCAGTCATAATAGCTTATAAGAAGTCCCAGATTTTATTTTATTATTTTGACAGGAGTATAAAGACTCACAACGCTGCAGGTACCTACTCATACCACAGTCTTCAGTATGAATCCAGTCCTCACTGTGTACCTAGCCGCACTCTATTTTTTCCTAGTGGTGAAAGCCTCTCCTACCGATGAGGAAGTAGCCAAGGCAAAGAATTCTTGTACCTGTAGTGAGTTACAGTATTTCTGGTCTGATTACTGAAACTAGTGACGTCTTTCAGATGGCAGGCGCTACGGCAACGTTTATATGTCGTCGCAGTACGTAGTAACCTACACTAAATCCCGTCTAGAGACTTGGCTAAAGTTTCAGGTCTTAAAATAGCAACAAGGCTTATTTTGGGGACGATGCCCACAATTTTCCCTCCTGCCCACGACCTATGTCAAGGTGGGTATTGAATAATAGTCCATACGACCGCTCAGTCTATGGCTCAAAGTGAGTCATACGTCTGCTATCTTCTCCTTAAGGGAGATTTTTGACAGGATGAATTTTGGCACTCATATGTCACTTATAGCAACAAGCTTTGCGGATGCATTACGCACGAAGGGCAGCCTTGGGGTGAATTTGTGAAGTGTCAATCGTAGTCGCTTTGATGAAGACAAATATTGTAGTACTAATGGATACGATTTTGGTATTGGCAAATAACATTTGGCTCTGGTCTACCGTTACGTGTGGTGAAAGGGATCAACGTATCTTATTTTATCTGTGCTGCCCAATTAAATTGCTGTCAAAACGCGCGTCAATCACCCTGTTCTATGATTAGATTGACTGAATTAATATGACGTGACTGAAACCCGTCGAAAATTTGAAGTTCAACCAATTCGGTCTGCCGCAGAATCAATTGGACAGCACTAACGATTAAAAATATTCAAAGGGTGTACAAGGCTACATATCTTGATGGACGGATGATTATTGAAGCAATAGTCAGCGCTAGACACTAGACATCGCCGTTGAATTGAGTCATGACCATATTCAAACTTATTGCGACTTGAATGCGACGTACGCAGGTAATAAAGATGTCAATATTGCATTGGCCTGAGGATCGGTAAACCAACAACAAGATGAAGCCTGGCAGAGCTGCTCGGTATACTACATGTCGCACATAAAGTCAATATTCGTTAGAATCCAAGCATTAGATATAGAATCTATATTCATAGTACCTGCCCTCGTCAATACGTTATACTGCTGTAGAAAAAGAATTATGTAGGTTACGCTTACATTCAATCCTTCTTTTCTGGACAGCCAACTTCAACTTATTTCCAGTCAAAACAAACGGACCGCTCTTTAAAAGACAACGCACACTCCTGGAGAATCCCAAGTTCGTTGAACATACCTAGTTTCATACGAAGATGAAACAAGTCTTTACCGCTTTCTTTCTCGCCTTTTATCTTGCGTTGGTGGTAGCCGCATCTCCAGTCGAAAGTGACATGGATACGGATACGGATATTGGTGTTGATTTGGATAACGAGAACACCAATGTGTTCCGAGATTCCTGTACCTGCAGTATGTAGTGCCCCCTCTGATCAGTTGGATTAGGACTTACCATATTGATACCGTCTAGGGGGTAGATACTACCGTGATGTCTACGCACAAGCCTAGTACGCATCACAGTCCTCTTAGGTTTACGAGCATTACTGACCTTGTATACCTACATTGAAACTAACAGTAGTCCGGCCTTTTACTCTGACTTCGAAGGGCTTATGCCCAACTGCCCGAGACCCATGACAAGGTGGAAGCTCAGCATGCTGGACCGTGCTATCTACAGCGGAAAGTAAGCCACTGTTCTGGTTATCGGATCTTGACACAAATTCATCAGCGAAACTCTCTTTGTTGATTCAGTCGTTTCTGCGGATGTATCACGCACCAAGGAAAGAAGAAGAATGGGTTCGCTCGATGTTGATTGAATGGAGTTGAAGTGCACCAAGAGACTGAATATATGTACACGTACCAAACTTGTTGCTCAAGGGATGAATCGAAAGATGCCCTTCATGTAACCTTCGTATATGGTACCTTTCCAATGATACGAAAGCAGAGAGTATTTAGCAAGGAGGGAACGGGCGTGAGACCGCGCGGACGGTTGATCCGATACGCATCAAAATACCGACGATGGTCCGTGCGCCTCTGATGGTTGGTTATAACGGGACGGTGATGATTTGAGCAAATCATACTTACCTTGATGGCATAAATCCCTTCATTTACCTGGGTTTGTGGGCCATGGGAGCCCTTCATAGCACGGCGACCTTGTCCTCAAAGTGATCCTGTGGCTTGCATGGGCTTAGGCTCATGCACCGTCGCAATATTTCCCTGTCCCGCATCGGCCACTCTGGCTGAGCGGGCTTTTTTTATGTCATCCCATTATCCTAACCCTAACCCTATTTGTATCTATTTCAATACTACCCTTGAAGTAACTTTTTGAATTCAAGAACATACTCTTCCTGGTCCTTCACAATAGCAGTACGCTCAGATATCTTTTGGAATGAATTACTTTTGATGCATTAACATGGGCGCAGATACATGATTCCTCGTCAGTGTTACAACAGTCCCACAGCTTGTTGGATATTGATTTACCTGCGATTGGGTCCCAAGTTGAAGCGGCGCGCTCTCGATGAATTCAAAGTATTACTTTCGAAGCACGCAAGTACATCTAATCCTGGTGAACCATTCCAAAAGCGCCCATCATCGATACCAGTCAGCATTTGGGAAGATGAGCTTCCTGCCGTTGACTTGATCATCTGAGAAACTATACGACTGACACTCTCTGGATCGGCTGTTCGAAGAAACATGATTCACGACATCCTCGTCGATGGAGTGGCCATCAAACGAGGCGAATTCCTTACGTACCAGCTTGCCGATGCTCACATGGACTCAAATATCTATCCAGATCCAGAGACATTTGATCCAGAGCGGTATATCAAAGGGAGAGAAGAAGATAAGAAGGAGGTCTTTACGTACCTCAGTTGGGGTGCAGGTAGGCTTTGCGATTAGGATGTTTACATCTTGGGAAGGGCCCCTAATTGCTTTACCTCACTTCGTAGGTCGGCATGTATGCGCGTGAACGAAGATGGCAAAGATAGAAGTCAAGATTATTTTGTCCCTCATCATCTTACGATGTCGTGGACTCAAATGGAAATTACCCCGAGGCGTGTCCCCTTCCAGATGGGGATGATGCGGAGAAGGTAAATCATTTTCATACAGTGTTTTATAAAACCGGCTAATTTTCAACATTAACAGAGTCGAGCTATAGGAGGACCTATTTTTCTGAAATACCGGCGCATTTCTGACTGAACACCACGAAATAGTTGCTTGACAATAATCATATAGCGTGCGTGCCTGCTTGACAATATCATCGACGGGTGAACGGTAACTCTAAAATTGTGCTCAAAGCGTACATGAGGTGGTTCGTAGTGGCGCAATTCTCTTGTGGATCCTTCTTGTAGCGTATGGAATCTGCTGACTACTTTAGATTACTAGCATATGCCTTGCCCGAGGTGGCATTTTATCCTTCGTGCTACCACTTGAAAAGAAAGAAGTTTGCAGGAATCAGTCTACTATATATACCGCATTTTGGACCGAGTCCTTGCTATTTCCCCAATGGAAACGCCCAATGCACACTTCAGCCCTTTGGCACAGGTTCTGTCTAGTCCACCTCAATGGTTGCTAGGTTCTCCTGCATATGGAATTTTTGCGACTTTCCTTGTCGCCTTATTGTCCTTTCTCATGCTCCGGTCCACCTCCAATGAGAAGGTTTACGATCTCGGAGGGTTCCCGGTCATCACAGCCTGGGCATTCTTTAACAAACGGTATGATTTTATTCTAGAAAAGTTCAAGGAAAGTGGAGGGAAAGCGTTTAGGTTCAGAGTTCTGCAGGTAAATGTGGCAATGTCTTGAACTATCCATCTAATCAGTCGATGTTTGAAAAATTAGCATAGGGTCCTATCGCTCAGGGGAGAGCAAGGCCGCAAATTCTTCTTCAACCAACAAGGTCTGAGTATGGGTGAAGGTTACCGGATTCTGATGGGAGGAGTACCTCAACTCAAGGACGTGGGCATTAACTTTGGAGACGAAAGTGCAATATCTGATACAAATGAGGGTTTCGTCAAACGACTGCTGTCATTACTTCGTAAAGACCGAGTAGTTGAAAGTAAGTCGTTTCCAACTATTCCGTTAGGTTGACGCTTACGTAGAAAATACAGCTCTTCCTGTTCTACTTGCCGACTTGGACAATCGCATGAAAGATTGGGGTGCGGAAGGAAAAATCAATCCGTTTAAGGAGGTTTACGACGTATGTAATGACTTTACCGAACATAACAAAAACATTCCCTAATGTCACCTTTCAGCTCGTCTTTCAGATGACTGTTCGCATGGCGACCTGCGAGGAATTATCGAGCGACAGACAGACGATAGCCGATCTCACGAGACACTATTGGACACTCGAGAAAAGCGCCACTCCGGTCGCCCTTCTCCTTCCATGGTTCCCAGGTTCGGCAAAAAAAGCTCAGGAAAAATCGACGATTGCTCTGTACACGTTGATCAATAATTTTGTCCAACTCCGGCGCAAATCCCCTGTGCCTTCCACAGATCCCATAGACCTTTTGATTGCTCAAGGAGACTCGGATGAGACTATCGTCGGCGTAAGTTAATCCTCATCACGAGAGCTAGAATATTTTGACCTTCCTCACATAGACAATCATGGGAATGGTTTTTGCTGGTGTATTCAATACCGGTGTAAATTGTAAGTTACAACTAATATCAACTTTGTATCTATTAATTTGAGAATAGCCTGCTGGGCTCTGTTATACCTTGGCTCGAATACCGAATGGAAAAAATGCGCCATCGACGAGCTGAAGAAGCTTGTTGCAAATTACACAGACACCCTTTCATCTGAGCCTTTGTACAAGCGTCTTTCTAGCATCCCCCTCAATGCTTGGGAAGATGAACTTCCATCCATTGATCTAGTCATCCGTGAAACACTTAGGCTCAATTTGTCGGGATCTGCCCTTCGACGCAACATGCATCGAGATCTCACGTTCGACGGGATCACAGTTCAGCGCGGAGATTTCCTGACCTACCAAATTGCCGATGCCCATATGGATCCAAATATTTATACTGAACCGACCAAGTTCGACCCTTTTCGATATTTAGAGGGCCGAGAAGAAGATCGCAAGGGGACATTTGCATATATTGGCTGGGGTGTTGGTACGTACCATTGAATTTGAAAGAAGGATTGAGATCGCTTATGCGGTGTTCAATAGGACGTCACCCTTGTGCTGGTATGAGGATAGCAAAGCTTGAAATAAAGCTGGTTCTTGCTCTCGTGCTTCTAGGATTTGAGTATGAGCTTGTAGACAGCTCTGGAAAATATCCAAAGAATATTCCGGTACCTAATAAGAATGATACTCAACAGGTAAGTCTGTTCTTATAAGTCTACAATCCAGCTCATCAAGCGTCATTTAGGTGCGACCTCTGGGAGAAGTGTGTTATATGAAGTTTAAGCGTGTATCGGATTGATTAGGCTCTCATGGTGGGCCAATTTCTGGACAACTAGATTCAAGTATACCTTCATGTTGGATAAGATTTGGAGCAATTCATAAGTTTTAGTCGAACACAAAGAATAAAAAAGTCAACACAGCTAGAAGAAAGTGATTTAAAAAAAATATGCGTCAGTCGTATACCTCCTTACTATTTAACTTCAAGTTCCCAATAAAAACTCACATAGTCTAGTCATCTAGGAAGTATTCGGCTATGTACGCGTCGTGGTCACATATCTGACAGTATCTAATCTAATCAAACCAGTGCAGATTGCACTGCCACAACGAATTTCCCGCATTCTCCAACGCGACTGTGAGTGCCCATTGGCGGTGGAGCAGTCCAGGATGCAGCTGGATGGGGTAGCTGGGCTCGGAAGCGCGTCTAGCAGCCTCGCAAGGTGGCGGTTGCAGTCAAAGCAAGGATGTCATTCGGCCATGGACGCGTCGCTGTTATACATGTAAGTCAACGCATATTTATAAATACAGGAAATTAAATAAAATTATTATAGACGATAAAAATGTACTCGCGTACATCACGGATCCGAGCGAGCAGTCTCGGCGGAAGTAATAGACGCATAGTAGGTACATAAGATAATAATTCGACTGAAAGCGTATCGACTTGCATTGGGCATCACTGTTCAGACGTGTACAATGGCGGTGGTATTTCTCTGCTCTGGCCTTGGAATATTCGGGAATTAATACCTCGATGGAAAGTCGAGCGTTTGGCTCGGAGTGGATATACAGATACGTTAGAGGGGCTCTGGTGAGGGATGTTTGTGAGCCTCGTGGCGAGAAATGTGAAATAAAAGTACACACCGGCAATGGAGCAAACTGTGCCTGCATTGTATCATGCGGTGTACGCTCGGTGGGTGCAACTTTGACAGTGTTTTGTGCACTCAAAGGTTTGGAGCCCATCTTTAGGTCAGTGAAAGGAACTGGAACCGTATTATCTGGATAAAAGGTAATAAGAGCCATACGTAGCAGGTGCATAAATTTCTCCGACCTTGAACTTGAGGCGCGGTGGCAGGTACCATATGGGCCTCTGACCGCTTTTGGAGGAATGCGGCTGAAGGAAGGTTATATTTATCCAGTGATCGACTTTTCTTGCGTTCGCGGAAGAATAGGTGCATGAATGCCGATGTGGCAGCCAAGAGAAGTACCGAAATAACTGCTAGTCCAATTACAGCGCCTATTGATGCGGTTTTTGTGTTTTTAGCATCTCTACATGATTTTTTAGTGCCCAGCATTTAATCTAAAATTGTGCACTTACTTTACAGTGACCGTAACGGTGGACTGCGCATCCAATGCTGAGGTCTGGCTATGAATAAAACTATCCATGCCCATTGTCTAAGATATCTAAAAAACTTAAAAAAGTGACGATCATAAACGCACCTTCCTCCGAGGGATCGTGTGGTGAATATATTGACGTAATCGATTGCGAACTGGCCAGTTGCGAGTGTTGCGGAGCTGCTGATGTGCATTTGGAGGGTGTGATTTCCAGCGCCAAGGTTTGCGGCAAAGAAGATCACTTCCTGAGGCTTGTAAAATGTGGTGTTTGCAGCGTATGTTGCTGGAGGATTATTATCGATCTGGACAGTGTAATTATCGGTTCCGCTTGGGCCAACGGGACCATATACTGCAATAGCGTCTCCTATGTCTCGTAAGCATTGCTTCTAAGCCTATGTATAGCTTATGGGGCGATGGAAACTTGCCCTGGGCGACGAATTAATAAGCAGCCAAAGAGAAGAAAATATGGCAATCGTAACACACACTTGGAATATAAATTCTGCAATGGCGTGCGAATCGGTGGTAACACTATAGAGAATTGGTTATAAGACGAAACGCCTAGATAATTGGGGATTAAATTACTCACTGCCCTGTACTTCCCGAGAACCAGCCTATTTTATCGGTCGGTGAAGACCACGAAGATGAAGGGGTATAATCGAAAGACGGGTGAGTGTCTTGGAACGTATTAACGATCAGTTCTTCATTGTTTTCTCCAACTTGGGTAGAGAACGTAACCTGTGGGACATAATTAGTATACAGACAACCAGTTTAAAGTATGTCCACTCTGTATTGCAAGCTATTCGCTACCCACGTAGTCAACGTCCAAAAACGACGTTTGAGTTTCGGTTAACACAACATTATGCTTTCCTAATGTCGGTTTTTGCGTGAAAAGAACCTGATTGAAAAGATTTTGACCTCCCTCCGCAAGTCCGGTGAGAGGAAATGGTGACCCGCCATCCAATTGCACTGAAAACGTGCCGTGATTAAATCGTTTCGATCCATAAATGGTAATATCCGAGCCATAATAGTCAAACGCCATTGTAGAACCTGGCGTCGATGTGACCGTGAAGCTGCTCTGAGAATACCTATTATATAATAGGAAGTATATAAGTTATTTCGCATGATATACGTTCAAAATCATATCATAAACAGTACTCACTCCTGGGCAAGTTGATCGCTTTCCGATCCACCGGCACCCCAAATACCAGAAAAGCGCAGCAAAGGAGACGTGTTCTCCAGAGTTATTAAGAATGAAGGCATCGTCAACGATTACCTCCCGTACGATTCACGGTCGATTATGCGAGCGTTCAAGCTCAATACGCAGCTTCCTGGCGTCGACGGCTGGGAGGGAAGTAAACGGAAAGCGGGAACTGTGAACAGCGCTCAAGTGCTATGTATTATAGATTTCTTATATCGATCCTTGTTGAACAGCTTACTGTTTCGCATCTATGTACGTCAGCCCCATCATCCTATGAACCACAGCCGTTATTATCAGCAACCAATCCATCAAGGATCCATATCAAAATGCGAGAATCTTTGGCATGAACACGTACTTTATTTTTCCTTGAGCTCAGTTTTATGGCCGTCTTTTGCCCACAGATGTCACTCCCTCGCCACTTTCTTTGGGACTCATCGGTATAGTTTACCTAATATATGCAGTATGCCGTTTCGGAGAATATGTGGCGCCCATGCGCGTCAGGACGATGAGGGGTGGCAGCTGTTATGTGTATTTTTACTTCGATATGAACAGTACGGGACTCACTGGCTGATAACCGTCAAACCCGAAGAAAATCATTGGAAGGGTTAACCGGTAACCACCCGTTACTTCAGCCGTCAGTGTCAGCTCAATTGGGTAGTCACTAGTACTAGGAATAATCCGAGGCTAACTACCTGACTAAGTTCATTTGGAGTCCCCAATGATCTCTGCCGTAGTATCATTCTACTACTAAGAGTCTCGTTTTACGCATTGAACTCCCTGCAAAGTCTGAAGTGCTCCATTAAGGTGTGAAATGACACCACACTGTCGACCACTATCGACTAACCGCATTTCAGCATGCCGGCAAAGCCGGTGTCGCTTACAGAGACCGGTGATGCGCTATTCGGCGCATCGGCAGAGTGCAATTGGATCCCCGCGTTGTGGATGCGCGTCAGAATATCATACTTTTTGATGGATACCTAAGAAACATAGGGAAAAGAGGGGGCATAAGCAGGGATAATGTATTTATAATGCTACGTATGTACAAGGACTCGAGGTTGCTATTTTTGGGTCGCTTGCTGGCACACGAAGATATTATCGCTAAAAAGTTTCTGGCTCGTTTGAAATTTGTGTCGCACCTCAAGTTTCTGTTACACATTATCCATGGACTTGGTGTCGCATTATAAAATATTTTGGTTAATGTATATATTTGTATTGACATGTAAATGAAATTCCTCGCAACCTAAGTCAAGTTGTAGACACAACCTATAAAAAAATGCGACTCATTTCGTTGAAATTTGGGACAAAAACTTAAAAATGCGACCATTTTTTCAATCCAAACTGAGCATACAAATAAGGGTCTAATTTGGGTCGGAAATGGTGAAAAATCTGAGTTTCGGTCGCTTTTTATTTTCTCCCACTTTGACCGCTATGACGCGTGGCTTTTTTCAGAAATCATAAGTCATGGTACAGAATTTCACCATGTCCGAGTCATGAATCAATTAATCATGTGAAGTAGATCCCGCGTGCCATGTCTACCGTATTTGCACTCACCCACCGCCATTCAAACCGCTATTTCTCGGACATCACAGCTGAGATTCACATATCTTTGAGCTACTATAGGAAAGTTGCATAGGCCGAAGGTGTGCGATGATTGCCTGACAGACTATCTACTACTATCTAGCGTAATGGACCTGAGCGTGGCCAACAAGTTTCAAACGTCTTCTGGGGTGGCCTGGAGAACATGTTATGTGGTTCTTATAACTTGAATGCTACTTGACGCCTGGATTTTGAATAATTGTACGAGAAGAGAGAATTTGGAAGAGAAGAAAAACACATATCAAATATGTTCAACTTTTATATCATTCTAAGACGCAGGTTCGTCGGAGAAGCCCTGTGTTTTTTAACATTTTATAGTGTATACGGAATATGACGGTCACTATTCTTAAATCCCGCCTCGGGGAGTCTACGGTGTGCATGCAACGATCACCTCAGAACCTGGAGAGTAAACGGATGTTAGAATTTGTTCTTAGAGGCGATGGAACCCATGCCATACCTAGTAGTCTGCATAAGAAGCGAGAGCGGTAGTATTCTGAGAATTATGCAAGTCGGCAATCGTCTGTGCTGAACCGACGGTGGCGGGAACTTTGATGGTCCTCATCTCTCCGTTCCCGGCCTGGTACTGGAAGAAGGCAGGTTCGGCGCAGTCTTTGCCCGTGCTCTCGTTGGCCCTCTCAGCGATGGCGACGGAGCGACGCTGGGGAGAATGGAACCAGTTGAGGTGAGTTACGCGGGATCCTCCTCCGTTCCAGCACTTGGTACCAGAGCCAAAGACGCTGAATGCAAAGTCGCTGCATCCACTTCCAGTATATCCCTGTCCCTGACTGCCATCGGGGAGACTGTCGAACTGAGCAGAAAATCCGAATCCAGTAGGAAGGGAACAGCAGACTGATCCGCCGTCGCTGCACCCAAAATTCGATCCACTGCAAGAAACAGTGCTGGCGTATCCACGATAGTTGACTGCCAGCACACCGCTTGTTACGGTGGTGAGAGCGATAAGGCTGGATAGAATGAATTGCATTGTTGGTTTGATCTTGTTGGGTAGACTGAAACTGTTTGTAGATGGCTGTCTGTAATTTGTAGTAGCTCTGTTCGTCCTCTTATACGTTTACTGATATACTTACCATCCAAAGCATTATGCATGTTAACCGTCCTATTCTGTAAGGTAAACGCCCAAATGCCGGTCAATGCGGTCTTCAGTACTACGGAACTTCTAATGTGCTATTTTGAGCGTCGGGTCACTCCATGAACACAAGGGTCATTACCTCTTATCCCAGTCAAACATCATCGCATCTCCCAGCACCGAGCGAATATGCAACCTTACTTCTCTCCTACAATAATTTGCTGCCGTTATTATGTAGTCATTTTTAGACGCGTCTCTAGACTCTCGTGCCGGAGTAAATTATAGATCGCGCGCGTATATTCATCGCACTCTGATTTGCCTAGGTTTTCTGGAGGCTATCTTTGGTTAGTACATCTTGTAGTATATAACGCTTAAGCATAGAGAATTTGCTTTAAACATTTAGAAACTACGATCCATTACTCAGGAGTTAACCAGAGATAAACAAGTACCAGCGCTCCACAAGAAGCTCGTAAATCCGTACCATCATTCTCACGTTGGCTATGTTTACCTTTGTCGCCGAAGATATTATTACCTACCTCGAACACCGCAAGTACCTATCAAATTTGAGCCAGTCCAGAAAGCAATGAATCCGCAGTATATCCAGTGCATTTCACCGGCCTGTGGGGGTAGCCTTACTACGGACTCCACCGAACTACGAGGAACAGTGTATCCTCAGCTCCAGAACTAGTTATTGGCATATCACCCCCAGGTAAGAACGGCTTTGCTTTGATGTGGAAGATTCTGGTGGAATAATGAAGAAGAAATGGGGAGGGAATGAAAACACGAATGAAAGAAGGGTTTCAGGCCGACGCATTAAGGGTGCCGGTGAGCGAAGGGCCACCTCTAGCGGAGGAAGACGGTGATGGACTCATAGAACCCTTCCTTGAAGTTGGTCGTCGTCGTATGTGTCTGGCTGCAATATCTCTGCTTCTCTTTCCGACGTAGGTGGATGGGTTTAGTTTGGCCCGGATCGGTGGAGCTCGGGCAAACGCGACGAACAGCCACGTGACACATGTGTACGAGCGGCGAGCGCGGTTCAAATAGTGGGGCCTATCCGAATATATTTTCTGGTTTCTGAGTCTTGACCCATACTGGTCGGGTAAATGTCCCTATAATTTACTTATTTGGTTTGTAGTTTATTCAACTATCAACGTGCAGAATTGACAAAAAAAAATTCAACCGGCTACAGTTTGACTACAGTATTATCAAATTGAATAAACAGTGGTCGGTGCCAGCTTCTGGGTAATATACCTTCGTCACAGTGTTGACTTTGGCTGCAACGTAATAACCGTTATAACGAGGCATCCTTGTTCTAGAGGTGTAGCTAGCATCCCTCTGCCTTGTATAGCATATTCAAATTATCAGAAAATGATAAAAGAAATATACTAATTCTAGCTTCTCGTCGAGAAATGAATCTAGACCGTGCACAACTTTTCAAGTGCAATGATTTAGGAAACAAAGCTTTATTTTAGATATTTTCCCTTCTCAATCACTCTTCATTGCTCTGACAGATCAATTATTTTAGATGGGCGAGCCAAAATTCTGATTCTTAGCGGCATTGTGACGCGCTCTCTTTTCCTTGTCGCGTCGTCGGATGTTCAATCAATCCCATGAGCCGCTGGCGCGTTTTCAAATTTCAATGATCGCCGCGCTAAGGAAAGACTATCCCGATTTGGAATAGGCAAGACGAGATATGTCGCGTCGCGCAGCAACAGCGCTCGATCACTTCGACTCATCTCCGCCCATCATCCATACTCAGTCACTGAAGATGTCTTTCAAGAAGGCTGGTCTCTACCCCTCAAACCCTGCCACTACAAGGGGTGAATCTACCAAGCTCAGTTCGTCAAAGGATAAGGTGGTCTATGCATCGGGAAGAACAGTAGTGGTGAGTCCGCATTTATGGGGTATATAATGGGATAAAGGCTCTAATCATTTGTTTTTAAACCAGATACGCGATATCAAGGTTTGAAAGCACACAGATCCAAGATTCTGTCGTCAGAAACTGAAGAGGCCCCAGAATCCTGAGCTTTCGACTACTTATTCCGGTCATATTCAACATGCCACCGTTGCTCGAATTTCGCCCTCCGGATACTACTGCGCATCTGCAGATGTTACCGGGAAAGGTTCAGCCTATCTGTAATTATCGATTGTCACTGGCTCAATAGTTGTGGTACAGTCAATGTATGGGACACCCTTGGAGAAGATCAAGTATTGAAAGGAGAATACAGAGTAATTTCTGGAAGGATGTGTGTGGAATTTTACTCTATATTCATGCTGACCTGACCTCATAATGTACTACAGAAACGATCTTGCTTGGGATGGCGAAAGCAAACGTATTATCGCTGTAGGAGACGGCAAAGAAAAGTTAGTCAATAGACCATCAATGGGAGTACCAGCATGACCTCTCACCAGATGTTCTTGCACTTCATAGGTTTGGACATGCCTTCATGATGGATAGCGGTTCATCAACAGGGGAGATCGTAGGACATTCCAAGGTCCGTTATCCCTCGTTTTATCGAGCACAATCCCTGATTAACTTTCGTTTAGGTCATCAATACCGTTTCTATCAGACATCAAAGGCCATTCAGAGCCGCAACTGCTGGAGATGACAATCTCATAGTATTTCACACCGGTGCTCCATATAAATATGAAAAGGTAAATAGCCAAGCACCTTGACAGAACAGCCACTCATTCTTGCTTTCTTGAATAGACAATCAAGACACACACCAAATTCGTTCAAGACGTACAATATTCGCCATCTGGTGATCACTTCTCTAGCGTTGGCTCCGACGCAAAGATATTCCTTTACGATGGCAAGACAGGAGACACTGTCGCAGAGTTTACAGATAGTCCTCACAAAGGCACCATCGTGAGCATTAAATGACGATCTCACCCGTCGGTGCATTTACATACTTACATTCAACCCACTATTAGACTGCGTCTGCGTGGAGTTCAGATAGCAAATCTTTCTTTACCTCTTCTGCAGACTGCACAGTTAAACTTTGTAAGTCGCCCTTACTTGCATGTACTGTTCCATCTCACACCCGCTTTTAGGGGACGCCGAGACTCGTAAAGCCGTCCAAACATGGACCGTCGGATCCGGTGTCAATTACCAGCAAGTTGGAGCTACATGGAGTGGAGAAAGCAGCCTCATATCTTTGGCTATGTCTGGAGATCTTAATATTTTTGATCCCAGAGCGGGGGATAAGCCTGCTCGAGTCCTCCGAGTAAACCTTTCGTTTCGCTTGGCCAACAAAACAAACATTGATTTTTGCACTATACCAGGCTCCTCAAAAGTCCGTAAACGCAATCACACCAGCATCCTCAGCGACCTTCCTTACTGGCACATCCGATGGTCGTGTTTACTCATATTCTGGTTCTTCATATGAAACCGACGCACTGCAAGGAGAAAACCACACAAACAATGTCGTCGGCCTGGCGACTTCCAGCAACGATGGTTCCATATATTCTATCGGGTACGATGATCGCGTAAGGGAGATTTCAGCAGATGGGGCGAGCTTTGTGTATGCGAATTTCTGCACTTTCTTCGTACAATGCACTGAATCTATCCTTACAGACCCGCTTCCGTCCCAACAAGCACCCAGCCGAAAGATATTGCAGTTTCATCGGATTCGACCGTATTCGTAGTGGAAATCGGTGTGGTGGAAGCCTTCCGCGCAAATCAGAAATTATCGGAGCTCAAACCCTCATATCAACCTACTGCTGTAGCCGCTTCGAGTTCTCTGATAGCAATTGGCGGAGAGGTGTGTCGGTAAACTTGCAGTCTGAACGGATGCTCAATATGTAACAGGACACGAAAGTTCGACTTCATGAATGGGACGGAAAATCTTTGAAGGAAGTTGCTACCCTTGAAGGTAGTAAGGGTGTGGTATCCGCTCTTGCTTTCTCCCCCGATGGAAAGTATCTGGCTTCTGGAGATGTGAGCATTTCTATTCGGTATACGAGAAATAATAAAACTGAACCAAATCCTTTTAGTCCTCTGGCAAAATTGTCCTCTTCGACGCCAAAGAACGCAAGGTCGTCACCACAAGATGGGCTCACCATACGGCACGTATCAATTCCTTCTCGTGGACAGTCGATTCTGCGCACTGTGCTTCAGGATCTTTGGACACACACGTTTATATCTGGAGTGTCGCCAAGTTGATGAAGAGCATTGCGATTAAGAATGCTGGTCCCGGAGGCATCAACGCCGTCTTGTGGTTGAACGGAGGAAAGGATGGAAAACTCGTTTCTTCTGGCTTTGATGGAGTGGTCAGGAAATGGGATGTAACTTTCCATGCATAGATACAACGGAAATGTCGGTTTACTTTTCGAATCTATTGGTATAACGTCTTTTTTCACACATGCTGCGAGTATCCAAAATGCACCAAGAGACGGATCATATCCGATTGGATTTGAGGTGGTTTGTGTATTGATCTAGGAAGACTTTTTTCGTGGCTCTCAAAGTTTTCTTCTTTGTTACAGTATGAGATAAATTGGCAAATATACTAAGCAAATTTTGCATTCGTCTTGTTTCACTAGTTATAAATCAGCAATAAAATTAATCGTAGCACTTGATACATGTGTACGTGTAAGGGTCGTCATACAATCAAGTGGGCTCGAAAGTTGAAACCCCCAAGGACGTTTGCATCGGGGGATTTTGTGAAAAGGGCCTCGTAAATAAACCCGTATAGGTTTGAGGCAATTCGTAGTCCATTAGATTCGATCTGCACAGGTTCATGGTATAAGCTCAGTCAACCTTTCGGATCGAAAAGCAATGACTTACTTAATATCCCATCCTTTGGATATGGAAAGAAATTCTCGGGTCGTTGGAAAGGGAACTAGGGAAGAAAGTGGGCAGTAGCGACTTGATTTTGTCTTCCTCTTCTTCGCGGGGTGATTTAAGTCGAAATTCAAGGCCCAATCTTATGTTCACAAATATCTTTGGGACTTCATGGAACTCTTGTCGTCTCAATGCCATGTTCATTGTGGCCCATGTCTCTCTCTCTTCAGGAGGTATGTCGATGTTGGTTTCGTCGTTATTCCATTTACAAAAGGGGTGTAATTCAACAGAAAGGGACTCGAGGGATCGAGGGACCCGACATCCCTGCAAAAAATCGAGCGTTCGCGCGAGGTTTCCGGCGTTAATTTGGAGAAAGTGTAATGAACACATTGAACGGAGGTCTGGTATTTGCATGCCTGACTGATTCCAAGGCGTTCGGCCTGTGAACAAAATGGGTTATAATGGGTTGTCTGCAGGATCAATGATATTTAGATATTTAAACATACCATCAGTGAACTCTATCCGCAATTTTTGTAAGGTTTCCGAACAACCTTTTAAGATAGAGTGATTTTTATGCAAGTCGTCCGTTTTGATTGTCACGTCAGCGACTTGCATATGAAATTCATACCCATCCGAATAAAACGTTTTGAAACGATGGTCTTTATAATGACGCTCCCTGTCATCATCAATATCGAAGTTCACGTATAGTCGAGGCAAGGAGAGTTTGTTGAAGAAGGATGCCGGAAATACCGCAGATGAATGTATTATCAAGGTTGAAAGAGATTCTGAGTGAAACAAATCCCTGAGCGCCGTTAAAAACTCGATGCTCGCATCTGTCCAGTGCCTTGAATAACGGACATAGAGGTACTCTATATTTCCATGATGATTGCAAATATATCGAAGAATAGAAGCCAGTTGTCTCTCCTTAAGTAGCCTTGACTCAATTAGTACTTCCTGTCCGTGCGTGATGCAAAGAAACTTGACGTAGGAAGGTATAGGAGGAAGCGAGGCCACAGCGAACGAAGATTCAACGATTTCCAAAAATTCCGTGATATTATGTTTGCCTCGAACTTTGTCGTCAAGAGATATGACCCGAAAGCATCGCTTCCTGGCTTGGAGGCACCAGTCGCGCGAGACAAGGAGACAAGGAGCGAGTGTCTTTCTTGCTCGGAGATTCCCAAATACCATCGCATCAAAACATTCGTCTTGAATCTCCTGTGGCAGATTTTGGAAGTTTATGTGCGGCATGACAGTGAGAAATAGATAAATGCAGTGGTGAATGACCGTCAAGTGAGTGTTTCAATTTCTCACAAAAATTTCCAACTTTGATACGCCTGAAGTCACATGGTATGACGTTTTATAGATATTAGGCGCCCCGTTTGATGTACCTACTACCGACAAACCTTGCACAGGTTGCAAATGGCATTTTGATGCTTTTTTGTCAATTACCAGAGACACCAGCGCCAGAAATGAAAATGTAGGGTGTGTGCGAAATCTGAGTGAACTTCATTTTCCTTTTTTATGGAGCTTACTTTGCACGGACTGGACAGGAGCCCTGTCGCAGCCCTTTCATTTGTAAAGAAGTGTGGAGTTTCGCCACCACGTCTGACACGCAACGAGGAAATGCATACTTGCACATTCTGTCGAATTGTGTGGAGAAAAATCAACTTCTTTGTTTTGCAAGTATTACGTTCAAATGTTTGATCAAGATTGACTCTTCTTTCAGACTTTCCTCAATATTACTAGCAGCATGCATATTCCGCGGATGTATTGTGGATTTCGTCAGTCGGAAAACAACTCAGTATTCGGTCCCTACTCGACATGAAGGATTAGTTATATATATACATTTAAAATTGAACGGTCCGACGCGTCATATTTGTATTACAGGACAAGGCAACTCTGTCGCACGTAAGAAAAGTTAAGTTTCTTGGGGGAAGTAATAATGTTTCGTACGTATCTGCGAAGGTCTCAACAACCAACTGAAAAGACCAACACTAAAGAGGGTTATTCAGTCAGGATGGTGAAGGGATCGATCTCCTGTCGAGGATGGTAATCATATTCCACTAGCCGGACCAACCGATAATTTTTCTAGCCCTGCATGAACCGTTGTTCCCGACATTGTGGCGCCTTTTCTAAGGCTAATTGCGTCTCAAAGACGAGAAATAGGCATTAAACCTGATATTTTGCTTTGGTAAAGAAATCCAAAAGTCAAAATCTGCGATGCCGCGTACATATTCAAAGCTTTTTAGGAAACGTACACAGTAGGTTACTCTCCCAGTTGAGGTTCAACTTCCATCCTGGCCAGGTATTCGTCAATGGCACGACGAGCTTCCTTGGTACGTTTTGGGTACTCGCAACATCGTTGAGAAAACGCTTTCGTCCGGAATAATTGGAGAAGAGACTCCGACTTTCCTGCCATGGGTAAGAAGAGGATAAGGTATCCAAGTGCGAGCAGGTATTTCTCGGATCGGATGCGGTCCCATACAATGGGGTCGAGCCTATCAGAATTAGAAAGTGGAAAATAAACACGGGAATAAATTGGCCTGCTTCTCGATTTTTGCAAGGTTAGAGATCTGGGGCCAACTAGGAAGGGATCAACATGGTTCCAGGGATAGTTACAATACTCCAATAACCGGACCAATCGGTAGTTTTTTCTGGCCCTGCATGAACCTCTGTACCCAAATTTGCGCCGCCACTTCCAAGGCGAGTTGCGTCTCAAAGACGAAATATATGCATTAAAATTTCGTTGTGGTGAGGGAACCAAATCGTCGAAATCTGTGATGCCGCATGAATATTCAAAGCTGCATCTCGCTGCGCCCGCGTAGACTTCTTTTCCGAATTTGCACCAGGAATCCGACAACGCTGGGTTGCCCTCGAATTCAAACCTGTCCAGTCTACCAGATGGACAGATGAGCGAAATCAAGTTGATATAATCGCGAGGTGCAGTGTCGCAATGTACTGGACTGTATACCAAATTTGCTCTTGACAAGTACAAATCTAGAGGATCCTCGCTTGTATCAGGAAATATCCAATCGAACAACCTGAATTCAGATACCAGCGAAGCAAGAGGAACAGTGGCGTGTTTTCCAAGTTTGCTACGACGATGGCCCAATACCAAGTTGGGATGGTGGCAAATAAGGGCAAGGTGTAAAGCAAAGCGTGCGTCGGATGAGGTCCGGGAATGATAGGCATCCACCTTGATTAAGTGGGATAGAAAACGCTCCTTGAACACGCGTAAGTGACGTGTGTAGATCTCCTGGGCTTCTTCCAGACCCTGAGACGGCCGTGGCATAAATTTACTAGTCGCAGGAAAAGTAAATGGGTACTCACAGAATCTTTTAGGAAGGACAACATCGCGGGAAGGAATGAGTTATGGATAATTTTGAAGATTTGGGTACGAGGCGCTGAGTCGTAAAACCGTAGAATTGAAAAATCCTTCAGCTCATGCACGAGCGAAGTGGCGAATGTCGGTTGGATGTATCTGATATTGAGTCTAAAAAATTCTGCTACAATGAACCAAACTGTGTCGTCCTTGATCTGTGATTGATTGTTACTCGCTGAAATCAACCAGTCTCTGGTCATTTTCACATAAAGAAGTCAATTCATTGGTACTTACTAGATAACAATCGGACACACGAGATCATGTTCTGGTGTATATATTCAAGGCTCATATGAAAATGATGTGACCTTTGCGGATCGAGGAGAAAATCGTGCAGGGAAGCGTGCAATATTTTGATTGTATGAATACTAGAACCCGCCGGGTCGTTCACCACAGATATCAGCGCGCCCAGATCACAAAAAGACACAGAAATTTGTCCAGACTCCAATTGAAGGATTGTTTCAATCTGATCAGCGTTCAACTGGATGTAGTAAAGCTCCAAGTAAAAGATGAAGCAAAGGACGCGCAGCACCACCAAAACACTATCCTCGGCGACTCCCATAAGTATATGAGTATACAGCGCGTCGAGCTCAGCAAACGGCTGTTCACCCGGTCGCGAAAGAGGTCGGATGTTTAACAGTACCTCAAGTCGATGATGAGGTCGATGTCGAGTAGAGCCTACATATTTGATGACAGTAGCTGCGTAGATGAATTGACCTGATGATTTCCGGACTAGCTGCTGCACATCTTCGTCACACGGCCATGAGGATGGAAGAAACCGACGAAATGGATGGTTGACTTTGATCTCGTTGAATTCATGCCGTAGGTATAGCTCAATGTCCTTATCCGAGGAAAATCTTTCGTCCAAATCCAGGCGTGTGGAAATACTCTGTAGTTGTGAGGAGGAAAAGACTGTATTGATGTCATGCTCAGGGCGGCTGCTTATGAGAAATAGTATGGGGAGTTGGTATTCCTTAGTGACTTTGGAGATGGTCAATAACACATCTTTCTGCTCCCTGTGATCGATGCATTCGTCGAGGCCGTCTATTATGATGACTCGATGAGCAAGAGGTTGGTCGAAAAATCTTGATCCAAGTAAAAGAGAGTCCCGCAGAGGTTGGATGATGAGAGTTGTGAATTGTGTGATGAGGGATCGGGTGAAAACCAACGGGTCCCGCTCAATGGCCACGATCATATTGTGTTGAACATCCGGAATCACTGCATGAATCTGATAGGCAATCGTCGCGACGAGCTTTCGAACATGATTTCGATTGGAGTCGGATTTTCCAAAGAAAAAGCTCGCAAGGAGGCGTCCTTCACGGTCCTGCTGTTCTGCAAAACTTTGCAAGATGGCTGATTTACCGGCACCAGCAGCGCCAGTGAGCCACATGATGATTTTTCCTCGACTTTCTTCGTCAAGGTCGAGCGTCCAGTCCATGATTGTCTTCATCACCGCTACCCGTGTATTGGGATGGCATTTAGGAGGGTCATACCTTTCCCCAGAGTTGTGGAAAGCACCCGATGCTGTTGCTTCTTGCAGCAAATCAAGTCCGTCTGATACATCGTAATTAACACGATTTCTGTTCAAACTTCAAAGAGGATAGAAACATACGATGGAGACTGTGGACATTGTGTTGGTGGAATGAGCCTCCCGTTACAACAACATTTGAAAGCATAGATGAATTGTGGGTTTGCAAATATTTCCCAGCCATCTATACAGCCAGTGCCTGTGGCAACGAGGATTCTGCCTCTACACAATTCTCGTTCACTGTTGCCTACAGATGCATACAGAGAGACGTTTGGTACCACTTTCTATGTCGATTCTAGCGGTTGTTGATGGAAAGGTGGTTGAAAATGGATTGGGGCTGAACCAGCTCGGAGGCCGAGCACTTCACCGGGTTTGCTTGAGGTACTATATTTACGATTTGGTCATCGGCGGGCCAGTCATGCAGTTTGGGGCTTTCACTCTTTTCATCACCGCAAGTACAGTTCACTTTCAGTTCGTCTTTGTCGTTCTTTATATTCCGCGGTTCTTCATGGGCGCTTAAGTACTTAGGAACAAGGAAGCACGATTCGCCCTCTCGGAAACAGGACTTCAATCAACAAGGTTTGAAGTTTGAACAAGGTAGTAGGCTTGTTTGTCTATCACTCCGGATGTAACCACATGACATAAGTGCACGCACACATAGGCACAGCCACTCACTCGGAATCCGGATCGTCCAGATCGGAGTCGACGATTCCAAAGACGGGAACTTGTGGATTCGAAGTGACCCACAAGCTTGACAGTGGGAACGATAATAAAATAAAATGGCGGGGGCGCGTCCATAAGGCATATGCGGCGTCAAAAACAAGAACATAAATGATTTTCGCATCAATATGAAAGGGCTTTGAATCCCAGACTACGGTGGCCCGGAACCGCCAGGATGGATTTCAGTTTCCAGTTTTTGATTTTGATGTGCTAGCGTGAGAGCGACACAGGGTTTTCGGCTCAGCGCTCAGCGCTCAGGGGCGATGTTTGCCGAAATCCCGGTCCGTCGTTCTACCTCCCAAGAGCTCTCCTTGGTGGTCGCCCCAGACTATTAAAGGTGATAAGCATAGCGGTGTACGTGCAGAGATATATGTACATACCGTAGTATCATATTTATGCGTATAAAATGTTACTATTTCCTTATATTCGGTATGTTTGAAGCGCATGTAGACGATAAAGGCGTATAATTTGGATTTAACCGCGATTAACCTCTTTCCTTGGATGTCAACCTAGTTAATACATGCACAGAGCAAAAACCACTAGGAAATCACTGTGATGTACTGTACGAATAATACGTCTGGGTCGTCGAGTCAAATCTTTTCTGAGCTGATCTCAAAGTTACAAATTATGCAACTCTCCCCTACGCAACCTTACCGTGGTACTCAGGAGTCAGTAAATAACCTTGTTTTGCTGTTATTTTCGTCAAAATTAACGTCCAAAGAGTTTTAAGTTGCATAAGAAAACGACGATATTGTTAACGTTGTGTGCCAAACTAAAATGCAGGTTGGCTGCAAGTTTGCTTGCCTGGCGTCTTATCTTATGGTTATTTAGGCATACATCTTCGTAGTCCGACATTCAATGTGGGCAGACAAAGAAAAAAGTATACCTTCAATTTGCCTTGTAACTTGTTCACCAAAATCACGGAGTCCTGCCGAAGGCTTCTCACGCGGCTCGCGCGCTCATGCATGCGCACTGCACAGTGAATAAGAGCGACATCAGATAATATAAACCATCGTTGAGAGGGTAGATTTCCCTGGTCTCAACGTATTAGGAGGCTTTGAGCTGTTGTTCATAGGCCTATTTTTCTGGTACAAGTCAATATGTGGCTATATTATGGCAAAAACCGGGGTAAAAATGCCCGAGGGGATGGAACTCTCCCAAAGGGCGAACTGACAACCTCTTTAAGCTAAGAAGAAGGAGCCAATACACTGCAAACTATACTGATATGAAGGGAAATATGGCCTTGACGTTGCCTGCGATGACGAGCAATAACGAGAGGAATGAACCCCGGACTGTTAGCCGACGTCAAGCCTAGCGATGAAGCGATCAAAATCAAAAACTGAAAACTGAAAACCATCCTGGCGGTTCCGGGCCACCGTACAGACGGTCTACTCTCGATCAGTAAATAATCGATTGATCACCAGACACTTACCAGGGTTTCCTTCTTTTCCGGAACCGGCAGATTTGTAAGTGAGAATAGTAGGACGAACAAACAAAAATTGCAGAGGAGATGACTTTGAATAAGAATAACATTGATAACGTTTGATACGATACACTAATATAGTTGTAACTGCCATATGACAGTGGCTAGTTGACTCTCCATCAAGTCAGAAGAATAAGATAGGTTCCCAAGCCATTCCCCGCTGATCTCCCACCAGTTCCATTTCCAATTATTTTCAAGCCGTTATCAAGGTGCGACCCGCGGCATACTAATTTTACGCCTTGCGTCTCGAATCGAATCAAATTGTTCGCTGTAGAAGAGAAAGTCATGTTAAGAAAGTTCTCGAGCACCAGAACACGCAAAAACTCACGTTTACAAACATCCATTGCGCAATCGCGTCCTTCGCGTGGCGCTGAAGAACTTCCCCACACACACTACAAGTTAAATTCTCCGGAGACCCGAGATTCAGAGCTTCTCTTAGCCGCTGTGCAGTCAGATCTATGGTGATATATACTTTTTCAAGAAAAACACACGGACAGCAAAACAAAACAAGCGCACCGATATTTGTGTCCCAAGCCATATGTGCGCTGGCCAACGCCCAGATACGTGTTATCTCTTTCTGCTCCTCAAAGCCACATTCGTCGGTAGGAGGATGTGGATATGGAGAACGAAGCATGATGGCTTTCAAGGCGTTAGACCGATGTTTTTGGAGGAGAACCAACTTGTTCAGATAAATTGCCCCGATACTCTGTGCTATTTCGTCTGTCATCGTAGAAATGTCGTACGAGAGGAGGTTGGATGACACTAGAATTGCAACTTCCTTCAGTCCATGACGTGCAGCAAGGGCGTATACATCTAGAGGACGCAGCGGTGCTTGCAGGAGGAGGAGGTTGTATAACGGAGTTGCCGACTGAATGATATTCGCTGGGACGAGGCCGTATTCTGGCATCCGATCTATGGCCCGTACGAGATCAAGGATATTGGTAAATTGTGCCGTGGGGGCTGTCCCGTATAGCGCGTGAAACACGATGTCAAGCTCTTGACTAGGACAGTCGAGATTGATGATTTCTATTCCGTGCGATGGGTCCAATGGTGATAAATGGTCTTTGAAAGCAGTCGGACACGTTTGCAAAATACGCAGAGCGTTCACACAAAACACAACACCATCCGATGAAGACACATAGATATCGGGTGCAGGGATGATACCCAGATGAAAAGATGCAGAGATTGAGATGGACTCAAGGGCTATAGTCTCCGAAGAGTGTGTTTCTGGTGGTATGGGTGCTTCTGTGAAATAATTTGATTGCGTATACTCATCACATTCCTCGTCCGTAATTAAAGGAGTACAATACTCTGCAGAAGATGGTGACGCTGAGATAGCGCCTTGGGTGAAAGGACTTGAATCGTAAGACAAGGAGAACATGCTGTAAGACGGTTGGACTGAAGAAGAATCCATGATGTTTTGTAGAACTTTCCTGCGGGTGCATCTTGCCTTTATGTAGGGTACCTGTCGACGGTTATAGCGGTCGAAAATCAATATTCGCAATGTTTGATTTACATGTGCAGGGTCATCGCAATATAGGGTTTGACTATTGGACTCGCCAGGAAGGGACTAGAGAACAACCATCTTCCTGGTGTTTTTCTCTTTCCAAGCCAATGAAAGGCATTAGCAAGTGTCCGTTGTCATAAAATTGCAAGTATCAGGGAAAAGTGTCATCTGAAGAGGGAAAGTAACGGACGAGTATTAGCGAAGATCGATTGAAGGCACCGGAGATATGTGGTTAGACGGCAAATGAGTTGAAAGAAGCTGGCCTGAGGGTGAGAGAGATTGCATGTATTTGAGTACCTGGATATTCTGATGTATAAGTGGCCAAACCCTCTTCAAGTTCTTTACGGTAAATTGTCACGTCTGTCACGCTCCAAGTCAAGACGATTTTCGTCCAACTTTCGTCAAGAATGCAGGATAAGGATAACTTACACCACGCTGCCAGTATGTGTTAGTCCGGCTGAAAGATGAGAAGCGCAAACTAGATAAGAAGCTCCTCGTTAGCTCCCCCATGATGTTTAAATGTATCCACTAGACTCCACCGTGTAAGAAAAACTCACTTTATGCCGCAATGGAGAGAAGGGAAATGGACATCTCAAACTGCGTGCACAACTAGGTTCACCATCAAGCCATAGGAATCGACTGTAAAGTAGTTGTGGGTCTTGCTCTCGATGTTGGTGCAAGGTTTCAGGGCTCCTGGATGAGTAGCAGAAAGTCGAAACATGACCAAAGTTCAGAGGAAGTAAAGATGCAGAATTCGCGCTTGGGGCACCGTCTTTTTTTGTTTTTGTTTTTAGAATTACTGCGAGAAACCAACAGGAAACCTGTGGAAACACGGAGTCCAGACATAAAAGACAGATAAATGTTTGAAACGAACCTTTTCCCACGACCCAAAGAGAGCCGCCCGGAAATTGATTGACTCCTTCGGCAATAACCGATACCTTCCACACCTTGTCCTCGATACTACTTCCTATGCATATACCAGCCATACACCTTTTCCCTCTACATCTTCAAACAAACGTACAACAATATAATCTCAATATTTCGTTTCACAGCGCCCCTTCTGAACCGAATCAATGACTTGACTACACCAATTTCATCCAACGCGCCTAAGACCTCAGTGCCCAGCGCTAACACTCTTTTTAAAGGTTGCTGTCATTTAGAGAACTGTTCCCGATAGCACAGCTTAATACACATGCTAAATTTTCCTGGGATTATGCTGTAACCGCTTTTAATTAGAACACTTGAATCTGGGTGTCCATTTTGAATATAAATTGAGATGCAGATCCCCCAAGAAGGAATTTAACCGTTCCTATAGAATCGTACCTTCCAGATATGTTTGTCACGGCTCACAAATATCAATGTCTATATGCAGCCAGTTGGGAGTTTCAGACAGAAGTGGACCTCTTTAAGCCCTTTTCGCTCCAGGTCGTTGTAAGCTCCATGGATCCCACCGCCATCACCCGCCCTTTGCCAAAAAGAGCTTGCCGACGCCATTGCAGAAACATAGAACATTTTCAAGCCACCTTCAATATGGACTTGTCTCCAACGCTCCTCGAAACGTCGTTTTGTCGTATGTAATCCAAACGCCGAGCATTCAGGAATGCGTGGCAAGGTGCCAATCCCTTCTTTGCAGGAAGTTTCAAGCATGGGACGACATAGCGAATCATGTCAAGAAAGTTGACTATGATACAGTGAGTTAACTATCTTTTATATCACTGGTACATATTTGATTTCTTGTTGTTAACCAAGTACCTAACGCCGGCTGAGTAGAAGGGAACGAGTGGGGTTGAAGATTTCCTCCAGAGTTTCCCATGTTGGTGAGAGTCCTCATTTTGCGCGTTCATTTCCCCCGTGGCCTGAACGCCTATAAGGTGGTTAGGAACAACACATCATATCCGCCCAGTCAGCACTTTTAACCCCAATTACTACAAGCGTACGGAAGTCTTCCGCATACACGCCAGGAGAATTAGGGTTGAAATTCTTGGAAGATACATTGTGTATTTCCCTCTCCGAACCAAGGACCAGTCGACTAGAATGACAAAAATTGTCTATGCCCACTCAAAGGATCGATAATCGCAGTCATCGAAATAGTCGCCAACAACGTGCGACTTGTGGAAGGAGACTGGGAGGGGTTCTCGGGATTTACGGGACAGGTGGTGGTTGCGGCGGATATTCTGTGAGTTCCGACTGATCTCAAAATCCAGAAAAAGGGGAGGGGATAGTACCCTTTCGTCAAGAGCGCTGGGAGCAATGGAACCGACACCAACGCCACTTTCCCCAACTCAAATCCTTGCATTTCAAAGATTTCCACTTAGAGGACGTCGCCTCTGACCAGGAACTCTCCTCCTCGATGGCCCAACTTGGCTTCATCCTCCAACAAAAAACCACACTTGAATAGTCAACAATGGAAGCATGGATTATTGGAATCAATAATTCTATTACATGGGCAGAGACTTCCTGCGTGTTCGAGGAGGATTTGCAGAATCTTCTCTTCACTTCCTCTCCTTCAAACGAAGGAAAATATGGAAGCAGAGCATATGGTGCATATATGCTACTGGATTTCGGGACTGAAGAAGGTGCGGAAATGACAAACAAAACGACGAAGAGAGAATTGCTTTGCGACGTGCGTACATTCTCCACAAGACACGGAGGAAAATAAGACAGGCATTCAGAAAGTAGATGAGATTAGGCGTAAGCCGTAGTCTTTCCATGTGCTCTCTACTTCAGCATAAACCCGAATGTGACGATAAGCACGTTGCATTGGACAACGGTTTTGGGGTCAATTTCGACGCCATCAAGACCAAGCAGGACCCACGCAGGATGCTTGGTCAGACGTCCCTTGAGTCTCAGACTCTCAGGTAAGTCGTCCGGTTCAACTTTCCAGAACTTTCTGAGGGGTCATCGTAATAAGGCTTGAGCACGTATGACGAGAGGGTAGCAAGACCTAGGATTCAATTGGGTGTGTCGAGAAATTCCCAGCAATTTTCATGGTATCGGGTTCGGAAAATAATAATAATGATATTGATCAAAACAATGATATAACTGTCTTGCTGTTTCGATCTCGAGCTCGTTCTGAAACTAATCAGCTCGTGCCTGCAGATATTGGGGCATTACCAATCTCTTCCAACACGTTGCCCAGCCTCTATACAGTCGCCGACACTGACTCCTCCGACGCCTGCACCAACAACTAGTCGGGAACCCCATCCCAAAATATGGCCTTCAGGTGTCTGTGACAAACCTAAGAGAATTTCTTCCATTCTCTCCAGATGGCCAAGGAGGAATGTAGGAATACAAGCTTCGTTGTTCCATATACGAGTATACTGGATCGGGAAGGTCTCTCTCTCTAACTGGACTTTCGGTTGGTCCAAGGGAGACTGAACGAATGCTGGTATCTCTTTGGTCTCAGAGGAGCTGAGATGAGATGGGAGAGAAGCCTTGGGATATGGACCGCCAGTCATCATGGTTAATTTCTCATGTGATGCATTGGTGTAATAATCTTTCGTTACTGGCCAATCTTGTGCATGAAGCGAGGAGTTGAAGACTGTTCCCAAAATTCCTGGGGACGATGGGTCGGGTGTACCAGGATATCCGCCAGGAGGGCGGGGTATTAGACAGCCAAAGCCCTCTGGGTGAATGTGCTTTGGTGTAGCTGCAAACACAAAGTTGACAACGCGTACTGTTGATAGTGCCAGTGGGTTTTCGGTTAAATGAGGAAGACCGGTGGGGGTGAGAAATGAGGTTATGCAGAACTGGAAGAGGGAGCCCAGAAACGACCTGGCTTGCTCTTAAGGAATCCTTTTCGGAAAGAGACACCTACATTCTTGATGTCAAAACAAAAACAAAAAAAAAGCAGGAAAACGGCAGTCTGACTTACTTCGATAGATTAGTCTTTTCAATCCGGATACACTCACGTTGGTGAGGATCTCGGCGTTCTCAGAAGCGAGCAAAGTATTTTCCATAGCCTTCGTCAGGCCCAAACAGAAACACCGCGCATCATATCTAGGGTGTCTCCAAGGTCGCAGTTTTCTTCTGTAGTCTTCTTCTCGGATAACAGGAATCCACGAACAATGGGTTCCACCACCCCTTTCTTCGGCTTCCCCTACGCTGGGAAATGCAACCTTTAGAGTAAGCCTTCCAGAGTCCGTGGTATAGATACCATGGACTAGGGCACTAATGAATATACGTACAAACGTTTCTCCGAACTGACGCAAGAATCACGAGTCGACACTTTCGTCGGTAAATCCAACCGGTTTGTTGGACGTCCTGAATGGCTCTCTTAATACTGCGGGCACGAGGACAGACCGTGACGGAGACCACAGCGGCGACAGAATCGAAAAAGGAATACGCTAGAGACCGGAAGCATGAATCGTGTCGGTTTGTATGATATACAGAAAACGAGCTTTGGCAGGAGCTGCTGTCTTTGGTACTGTGATAACTTTGTCTTCGAGCAAATGAATCTAAAAACGCCATTAGCCAAGAATCAACGTAGTCGCTGCTGAAGCGCTGACGCACCAGTTCCAGCACCGATTTTTATTATTTGGCCGAAGAGAACGTGGCCCTCAGGCTTCCAAAACCACTGAACCTTGAGATAATTCCATACGTTCAGAGCGCACCCATCCACACAGTCGACCCAATAATGTGATCTTTGCCTTGGGAAATCTCCGAGATAGATGGTACGCAGACGACAACCCTGTTAGGCCTCCGCCCAGAACCGCAATGAATGTGTGCCCAATTGTGTGCCCAATCAAAATGTTTCCTGTTAATTTCCCGAGTTTTGGGCGACTTATAGTTGAATAAATTTCCAAATAAGGAAGGTTTAGAAACATTTCCGCGACTAATGTGTCAATAAGCCGGAAACAAGCGAACTATTAGTCCGGTCAGAGCCAGCCGTGATATATTGATACATCGCGACAGACATGTCGCTAACCACTATTTTGCGAATTAATAGTAGTCGTCGCGAGCCGTGACAATCAACCGTAGAAGTGGCTATCTTCACGAGTTATTAGCACCTTCCATAAATCGACAAACCCTGCAAAATAGGGGCTGTGTGCGGTGCAACATAACGAGGAAGCAGGAAACATTGATTAAGGGAAACGAGAACATGAAAACAGCGAGTACAAATGCAATGAACGCCAAGGGTATGAACGGCCTATTTACATATTATATATCGAACAACTGAAAGCGATTACGGATGTGAAATTTTGAGAAGAGAATTCGAGATAGATTCGAGGACGAGAAATGTAAAATGAATTCAGACCATATCCACATCTTGGAGGGAGGTTGCTGCGACAGGAACGGGAGGCCCAGTCGATACAGAGACAGCCTCAGCCTCAGCATCTCCCATGAACGCGTCCAGTTCATTGTCAAGCTCTTCAGCTGTCTTGGCTTTCTTTGGGCCTTTGGGAGCTTGTGCAGCACGTGCGGGTCTGGGACCTCTACCAGACCTGCTACGTACCGGCCCTGTAAATGCGCGTCTATGATCGATGATTAATAAAAATACGTATTAGTTTAAAATAAAAGGCTACGTACGGGGCAGAAGGGACTTTAAGTCCAGAATCATCTTGCGCACTGATGCGTTGAGCAAGAGGCGCCTTTTCTATCCTGTTCAGGAGCGAAGCTGTCTCAGGGACACTTGCTGCACGTCTCTGCCTTGGGGCCCGGGGAGGAGCGCTCGTGAAAAATGTGATTGACATCGGTTGACCTAAACGACATTTTAATAACGATGATACGGACTGTGGGAGAAGAATATAGAAGAAATAAATAGCTACCCTTTGCGAGGTATCCGTCAAATTGTTTCTTTGCTCTCGTCGCCTCCACGGGAGATTCGAAAGTGATGATTGCTGAACCAGTTGAACGGCCGCTTGTATCGTACTGTTGAAGAATTGGAATTTATCCGTCGATGTTAATTTCGAGACACCAAATATATGGATATAGACGAGAAGAGGTAGAGAGAATCGATTGATTGGCGTTGATTCTCTTAAAGCAGGTGAAACGCGGTGGCTTGTCGTACCCTAAGTGATGGCTCGCGTATGAGCGTGCCAATTTGCCCAAACACAGACTAAGCAAAGAAAGATGGTTAGATATATTCATGAAAGATACGCGTAGATGCGTGAGACAGAGTTAAAGAAATCGACTCACAATCAAATCCTTCGGAGTTATTTCATAATGCAAGTTGGACACCACGAGCTTGTTATTAATGCTCGCTGCTGGTCCCGTAGGAATGACCGGGCCCCTTGCTGCGTTCCCGGGGAACCGACCTCTTGCAGGCCCCGTCGGAGCCTTGTCGTGAAGCCACTGTCCATCGACGTTACCGCGTGGCGCAGGTCGCTAATGAACATCAGGAATAAGGATCGATGAGAATACTGAACGATTGAGTCGCGCAACATACTGCATAGGGTTTTCGTTGCCCGGGTCTAGTTGAAGCCATTAGAGATGAGAACAAAGAAAGAAAGAAGGTGGCGGTTAGAAGGGAAAGAAAGCAATTATGGAACGGTGACAACAGACTCTTTCATTACAGACACGATTACATAAGCACCCATTGTTTTACACGTGGGTTCAAGTTCCTGGATCGTCTTTCCTTTTCTCAAGTTCAAGCCTTGACAATGTTAGTTCTCTGTACTCTCAACTTTATTCATCCAGTCAACAGAAAGAAGGGTGATACGTCAGAGCTATCATAATTACTCTCCTGTGTGGGGGTTCGGGGCTTGTGGCTCCCTACCCAAGGTTCGGTGAACTTCTCTTCAAACTGAATAAAACTTTTTGAATAACTCCCCAAATCTAGTGATGATGATAACGGCTCAAATCTAAATAAGGCCGCTATCATTTTGGGTTCTCACGACTGATGATGATAGGATAAATTTTCAATGATCCTTCATCACATTCATATCGACCACGAAAGTACTGAGAGCACTCAAGAGTCAAGCTGAATCAAGGTTTAGTAGTATTTCTGTCAATGAGGTTATTTGACTAAAGATATGATGCCTAACCAAGGTGTAATCAGTCGAGACCAGTCATGCCTTCTGATGATTCGCCTCGTCTACCGCAGGAACTAATCGAAGAGATTTTCGTCCTTTTGAAGGGCAATCTTCGATCACTACGCACATGTGCACTTGCTTCCCGGACTTTCCTGGGCATATCTCGGCGGGCGATGTATCAGAATTTAGTGGTCATAGCGGGTACACTCTCTCGAGTGGCAGATATAGGACTTCCAGACTTTGTGACGGCCCGCCATTTTCGCAATCTACTTGAATATGCGCCACACATTGGATTAATCGTACGGTGTCTTCATTTCTATGAAGCCAATACGACTACAAGAAATCCGGAAAGACAAGCTAACGAAGACTTTATCGTCACTTGTTTTCCTCATCTTCGTAATCTCCAGTGCCTATCTATTCACTTTCCAGAAACTTACCTTGGCACATCAATCCGGTCGTACAGCTTCGCGGTCAAGGACGCTATTTTGAACACTCTGAGCTTGCCATCTCTCGCCTCTCTCGAAATCTGGTCGATGCCTTATGTTGTGCTCCAAGGGAAACAGCGCCTGCAGCATCTTTCCATCGGTAGTCTAGGAGGCATGGGTAGCCTAGAAGACTCCATGGTCCCACTTGACGATAGATGCGTCATAGAATCCTTGCAAATGAAGTTCGATGGTGATAGAAATATCGGACGCAAGGATGATGATACTTTACAGAAATTTCTCGAAAGTATCGTCGACATCGCGAATCTCAAGTACCTTTTCCTCATCTGTTGCAACACGGTAGAATACCAGCATGCCGCCGCTCATGTCATAAAGATATGCGGTAAACGTCTTCAGTGCCTCGTACTTGACCATCGCGATAATTGTAAGCCACCAAAATTCTTTCACTATCATATTGTTGAGCTTTGCCTAGTTAATCCTCCAAAAGGAATCGACACTCTTCTTTTAGAAGACCTTCTTGCTTTGAAGAAACTCCATGTCCGCCTAAATATACCCCACTTACCTGAAACGATCCCGCAGCTCATTGCCCTACTGAATTCTCTGCCACCTGCTCATGTGAATCGCTTACGAGAGCTTACTATCCAGGTCAACCAGGGAAGCTACGATCATGAAACCCATTTCCCATCCTGGGTCGACCTCTGGAACTTGGTGACCAATGTTGAGCGATTCCCCCGCTTACGGAAAATGGCGGTGATGCTGTTCTCTTACGAGGGCTTAGACCGGGAAAGGATAAAAGAGTGGGAGAAATTCTTTGCAATCCCTGAGCGCCCACAACTGCGCATTGAGATAAAGCTTTTAGACGAAGGTGGGTTTCGTTAATGTGGATCACTATTAAGCTAATCGACTTCTAGCTGCTGCTTTTGACACTTTGTATTCATTCTGGCCTGATCCAGACTGGGATAGGGAACTCCCGAAACGAAAGAACTTCACGGTTGCGTAAAATATATCTCAGACGACTTGAGTGTCGTTGGACATATTGCTCGTGTATATTCAAATTTGTGGTTACTGACACAAATATCTTGGGACTTCCAATTATTTAGGCAGAAACCGTTTTTACGCAGCTAATTTAGCAGCGCGTTCAGCGACGCGACTATAAAGGAAACGCATCGCAAGGAACCGTCAAGAATCAAGATGCCGAAGGCCTAAATATCTATTCTTGCACCGAGCTATGCATCTGGCCAGACTCCTAGCTACATCGTAAGAGTAAACGCGGGTAATGATGAAATTCTTAACTTCCCACAACAACTAATTTTTTGCCTGAACCAGACTGGGATAGAGGCCTTCCCAGGCGAGGGCCTTTACGATCGCATAATGTCTATATTTCAATTATTGTACTTTAATGAGTATCCTACACACAATTCTTTGACATTGGGAAATGGGATACTAACAGGTGAACATTCTTGATAGCGGAAGTACTATCACGGAATGTGCCGTGCAATGGGGCGTCTCATGACTTCCACGAAGATACATATTTACGTCTATGTTTGGTCTAACGGTACACATCAGCATTTCCTTGGAAAGATCCCATGTTTCACCACTCATTTACGCGGGATTACATTGCCTTAGGATGATTCCAACCGTCTTGTCTGCTTTTGAATTTTGACATATAGATGCCCGCCGTGTATAGCCTAACGTAAACGGCTATGAAAATTTCAAGGCAAGCGAATGATTTTATTTATATCATTTCTTGATCATTTCAATAGTCGAACGACAGATAACCTAGGGTACTTAGGCGACTTACGTAGGCCGCTGGTTCTCGGACTTTTCTATGTGCCTCTTGGGACTTTTTTCTCATCTGGCTTGGTTCATGAAATCAACATCAACATCATGCTATCCATTTCTGTCAGCCTGCCAGTCAAATAATCCAACACGGTCGGTTCTGTCGACCAATGCCATGTTCTTTTTCCTTGCGTCTTTCTGGCTCCAGTCCTATACTAGCGCTACTGTCCTCTTGGGTCGAGATGCAATAGGCGGCGAAAGCAACACGAGATCGCTCTGGGATATCGTATCAGGGTGCCTCACCACCATTTTTGCATGCACGTGGATCGCCGTGCACTCAAATATTCCAGCACCAGAGGACAGCGCTATCGATATTCTACTGCGTCGTTTAGCTATCATGGGGAACTTGTTGCTTGCCCCCGAGCTGGTGACTATGTGGGCGGCACGGCAGTATATTGCGTCGCGGGAAATTCGCAAGCGGCATAAAGGTACGTTTCTGAAATTCTAATCTATGTGATCTGGTTCCTTATTTACCATATAGGTTCTATGTAGCTAGAGGGTGGACAAAAACCCATGCTTTTTTTGCAATCATGGGTGGATTTGCACTCTTTGAAAATGGAGCACATGTCAGGACTCTCGAGATAACCGACCTTGAACGTCTGGAATCGGAAGGTATGATTGATTGGCCCAATATCACTGCCGAGGAAATCAAAGACAAGAGCAAGGGTGATTATTTCTCAAAAGCGGTCGTCGTTCTCCAAACAACTTGGTTCATCGTCCAATGCATCGTACGAGGAGTGGAGAAGATGGTGCTGGCAGAATTGGAGGTAGTGACGTTGGCGTTTTCCTTCCTGACGATGGTCATCTATTTTTTGTGGTGGAATAAGCCATTGGACGTCGGCATTCCGTCACCTGTGTACTTGAAAAAAGGTTACTCAGCGAAAGACATCTTCAAACAATCCGAAAAAGCGGAGTCGGGAGATAGCTCGGATATGTCTTCGTTTGTAGTCATCGAAGCAGAAGCTATCGACGACCAGGGACAGACCGAAGCGGACAATCCGGGTATTATCAATCACCAGCAATTAGAAGAAAATGCCAACCCGGTCGTTGACAAGGAAGAACAGTCCCCCCTTGCTCTGTCCCTGAGAGAGGATCAGGACACCTCAGGGAACTCTATTATTCTGGAATCTCAATGGCAGGAGTCTGCCCAGCCAATCTTTCCAGAGGAAGAACGTTTTATTTCTGAGTCATCTCTGATGGAAAGTCAGGCGCTGGTATCAAGGAAATCAAATGTCGTTGCCCCTCAGCAGCTGCAGGCCATTGTCAATCCAACAATCCCCGACGAAGAACAGTCCCTTCTTTCCTCTGACGCTAGGATATACATGGAGGATCTGCTAGATGACCGCACGCAAGAGTTAGAGATAGAAATGGGACTATCATTATCTTCCGATCCCCAAGTAAATCTTGTACCCCTCCCAGACGAAATCACTTCCGAAGAGTCGACCTTTATTTCGAAAGTGTTGTCGTTCATTACCGTCCTAATCTTCCTGCCAATCATCTACATCGTCTACTCCCTTCTCTATTCAGCCTTCAAGCTGATCATGGTTTTCTGCTATCCGATTCTCAAATATCTTCTGTACGCCGTTGCCAAGGTTCTTTACTTCCTATTTGTATATATCCCTGTTGAATACACCCGTGCAGTGCAAGGCATGGCATCCTGCGATTCCCTTTCCACAAAAACCCAACGTCGCGTCCCCACCTTCTATTCCCCGAAAGCCGACGACGACGAATTATGCTATGCCGCTCTGTTGCTCGTTGGTACAATATTCGGGGCCATCCATTGCATTGCTTGGTCTTTCCATTTCTCGACGAAGGCCGAACGTCTTTTATGGAGGGTCGGCTCTATCGTGATCACTGTTTGCCCACCAGTTTCTGTCGCATTTGCTTTGATAACTGACAGCCTTGATGAAGGGGATGGGGATGAAGATGAAGATGATTGTACGACTCGGACATGGATATGGCTCGTTGTGGGTCTGGTTGCTGTCAGTGTAATCATCTTGTATATAGGCTCGAGATTTTGTTTGCTTGTGCTACCGCTTTTTTCTCTTCGAAGTCTGCCTCCGGATGCATATGTGGATATAAATTGGTCCGTATTCATACCGCATATTCACACTTAGCATCTCTTTAGCACTATGGTATAAATGGAAGTAATCTGGAGTTCAATTTCGTTTTGCGGGATTCTTGATCTATGCGTCCATCTGGCCGTAAGAGCTGGTACCAGCTCCCCAGCAATAAAATTCAGCAGCACACCCCCTGTAAACGCCAAAGAACAATTTGGCGAGCGACAAGAACGACAGGTCTCTCTAGACCATTATTTTAGGTTATTTCGGGACGATCTTCGCGTGTGCATGGAGTTCATGGAAATATACCAGCTAGCACCGACAGACATCGACATAGAGGTGCGTCCACGGTCATCATTTGTGCTTGCTCATTTTTTATAACACGATATTGTTGTTTTTATTCCGGAATCCGGGCAGCTAGAGGATGGACGAAAACCCACATATTCTTTGCGATAATGGAGAGATTTGCACTTTTTGAAGACGGAATACATGTCAGCACACTTCAAATATCCGACCTCGAACGCTTGGAATCCGAGGGAAAAAAGATTGACTCAGCATAACTGTCGAAGAGATCAAGGGCAAGAGCAAAGGAGATTATTTCTCAAAGGTAGTCGTCGTACTCCAGACATGCTAGTTCAACGTTCATTACTGGGGCGCGTTTATATCGCACATCCCCATCTAGCCATCGTGCATTTATTAGTGATAGTATGTAAAGTAAATAGACATATTTTGAGAACACCTTGATAAATCATCGACGAGTGAAACCGGGAAAAAAATGGGTCGAACATGCTTAAAACGAGGTGGACAACACGAAAGCAGCTGGAAAGCGGAATCGACGTTTGTGTACTATTGAACAAGTTGAAATTGAAAGGAAAAATGGCATTAGAGGTCATAAATTCCGATGTGTAGTGAATGACATCAACATCGACAACGATAAGAAAAATGGGATATGGAACAATTCGAACGATGGAGACAGAATAGAAGTGGCGTTAAGAAGAAATAGAAATGTATGCAATGAACAGCTATATATGACAAGATGAGTAAGAAAGAAAAGAAAAAGATGCAAGTAATAGATGGATTCGTGGGGAAGCACTTGAATAGAAAGAATGTACTGTTTTGGGCTGAAAAACGAATGAGAGTGATGATGTGTATTGTAGTCTTAGATTAAAAGCAAGAGGAGTGAGAGAGAGGTTCTGAACGTGAAAAAAAGAATATTTATGAATTTCCAAAATTTCCTCCAGAAGATACGCAACCAAGAATATGCCGAGAATTTAAACTTTACGGTCATGAAAGAGTCGGCATTGATGAACCTGGGTATTTAAGAAAGAAATGACGGGGAAAAACAGCAAGCTCCCGTTACTTGGTGCCAACAGCAGCGAGAGCTTTCTCCTTCAGGACGGGAGGGTAGCTGTTCATGAGATGGGCGAGGGAGCGTAAATCTTCCTGGTCCAAGAGAGCGATCGTGATCTTGGGCTAGATGTCGACTACGTCAGAGAATGTCGGCATCTAACGAGAAGGGAAATGAACTCACTGCTCCTTTGATATTGAAGGATTTAACCACTTTGAACCTAGAAAAAGAAGGCGGGTTATTAACAAATAAGAACACGAGGAAAATAAATGCTTACAATTTCTCTCCCAGGGCTTGTTTCTGAGCCTGGATAGGTTTATCCCTTAATCCGTCAATAAAGTCATCCGTTGCCCTCACGATAATAGGATCAGCCTTGGGTAGTGGAAGACCGGTAGAGGATGAAGAGTTTGCGAGTCTGATGATTTCGGACGCTGGGAGTTTAGCAAGCGATGAGATGGTATGCGACGCTGAAGAGTGGCCGCTAGGAGTGACTGGAGTGGGGGAAGCAGTGGCAGATGGGCCTCGGGAAGACAGCTCTGGAGTGCTGGGCGAAGCCTCCAAGTGAGGCAAGATTTTCTTCGCCTGCGGTGTAACGGGGACAGGAGCAGGTGCCGACTTGGTGGACTGATCATCAGTGGCCTTTGCGCCAGCAATGTCACTTCCATCGTCATCTTCACTTTCTAGCACCATCTTGGCGTCGACCAATTTCGCTCGTAGGATCTCATTGTTGAAAAGACACATCGCCCTCTCCCGTTTGGGCAGGCTCATGATCAAATCAGCTAGTTCGCTCTGGCGGCTTGACTCCAGCTTGAGGATAGCAGCATATATGCGATCTCTCTCAGACAATGGAGGGACAGACCCTGCGGGAGAAGATGTTCTAGGTGGAGTCAACAAAGATGGACTAACGGACACGGGGGTTGAAGGATGTTCTGGGGCACTGGCAGTGGCACCGTTGGCAGGCTCAATGCTCCTCGCATCTTGGGATACGGTTTCAGAGGCTGGTGGAGATGGCGAGATTGATACCTCTGGTGTGTTAATTGTGGGATGTTTTGACTTGTAGTTTTCTACCTGTTCCTTCAATTTCCCTGAGTCATCGAGGTATTGCAGGACGTTGCTGAGGGAAAGCGAAACCAGGGAATCGACAATCGATGAAATGTCCTTATCAGGAAGTGGCTCAATGGCCTTAACCCGGCGACTCAGTTCTCCAGTCAGAGCCTCTTTCCGGACCACAGGAGATAAATTAGACAAGGAGTTGTATGTCATTGGAACGTTCAGGGTTCCATTTAAAGCAGCCTAAGTATACAGTTAGTTCGCTATGGCAATGAAAGCAAAAGATGATATTGCGTACTGCGTAGTAACTGCCTGATCCACGTCTTCCCCTTTCCGCAGCGCGCTCAAAATGAGCTGGTTTTGGGGAGAGAGCAGGTGATCCGAGAGGTTGTGAATAGAGCCGAGGGCTATTCCATCCACTATAGTCGCCCGCTTCACTGGCAGCTGGACTGGTAGCACCGCTTGACGATCGCCTTGGGTGTCCATTGTGGGCGAACCTATGAGCCAGCTTCTCTTGTCTGAGCTGCTTTGGTTCGTGCAACCTGACGACAATCTGTTTGGTTCCGATTGTCTGTCCGTTCATCACGCGCATTGCTTCAGCAGCTATTGAGAATATAAATTAGTTTTCATTCGATGATATTTTAAAACCAAAGTTCATACCATGTTCGGGATGGTGATACGATACGAAACCGAACCCACGACTCTCGCCGTTATCGTTTCGCATGACACGCGCACTGATCAAAAGAATGTTTGGCCTTTGTACATCAAATCATAATCGAACGATGTCATTCACCTGACAATTTGGCCAAACTGACGAAGAGGGTGAACAAGTAAGTATTGGTCATCTAGAAAACGAGAATTAAACGTACTGGGATGAAGTGAGCAAACAGACCGTTGGAATCGATGTCAGGGCAAAGATTCTGAACATTCCGAGATCAAAAACAAATAATTATACCGTACGGACTAGTTACTCACTTTGCAAAACAAGTTGCAAGGATCGATGAGGCCACTATGACTCCCTGCTGCTGGCGCCAGTTGGACTTGTTGTCCTGGACCATGAATAAAGGGCGAACCGGGTGGTACTGGTGATCGAACTGGTGAATAGGGAGTGGGCCGAGAAGGAGGAGAGTACTACAGGAACCATCTCAGCGTCTTCAATAACCTGAGCAATTAGAAATCAATCATACCTGTGGGGTATATGAGGAATAAGAAACGCCTGAAGGCACGAACGGAGGTGCTGCGACGTTGAATTCCGGGATAGTGGGTGGCCGTCTCTGGGGATGATAGATGACAACGGCGATATTCTGACCATCGATTTCCGCACAATGCATGGCTGCCTCAGCATTTGCCGCGTCTTCTTCGTTCCAGAACTCGACCATGCCGGTATCGGGACCAAACTGCGTCTTGCTATGCACTGAAGCCAGTGCACCGAAAGGTCGGAAAAGATCATAGAGCTGAGAGTCGGTGTATTCTGGAGGAAGCTGTTTGACCAGCCTAGGAATAGCCGAAGGTGGTGGAATAGGTGTAGGCGGATTCGTAGGCGGGTACGGTGATAGGACCAAAGGCACAGGGGTAGGTATTTCTGGGATATTTCGCGATTGAAGAATAGCCAAAGCTTTCTCGGCTAGTAATATAAAATAATCAGTTGGTCAAGACAGAGGAAGACGCGAAGATGTCACGTTCGGATGTTCACCTTTCTCGAGAAATTTGAACTCAATTACGCCTGAGAGAAGATTAGGAGATCCATCGCGCTGGATTTTTGGCCTGAAAGGCCCGCAGTTGACAAATGCCATCGCCAGGTTCTCATCGGAAATAAAAGGAGGAAGGTTCGTGATATACAACAGTGGTTCATGGAGGTACGGGTGCGGCTGGGGACCTGCCTCCTGGTACTGCTGATCATAGGAAGGCTCCATCTTGATTTACTGGTTTTACGATGATAGAAAAGAAGAAAGAGCTCGTCTGTATTATAACGAAAGCCTGCAGAGCCTCGCTGAAGACCGCCTCGATGATGGTGCCAGGCAAAGAACAACGAACTCCAGAAAAGTTCCCTCCAGCTTCTAACACTTCTTATGTAATCATCAGCTCATTGAATTTCAAAATTTTATATAATATGTATTCTTCTTTTATATTTCCATAAACCCCAAAATGAAAATTGTGATGTATCGTAAAACGTGAAGGTCTTGTCTGGAAAATGGGGAAGTTTGGAGAAGCGTCGGGTGGGTATAGTGCCTCGCATAAAAAAGCATAAAAAATCTATCTACGTGTGGGTGGTGTGTTGCCAGAGGCTCTTCTATAGTCATCTGTGGAGAGGAATAAGGTGAGATTCATATTCATAATATCTCATTCTGATGATGCTTACCTGTCATTTTGCTATCTACTCCGGTTCTTAGAATCAATTATCGCATCTCGTCCTGGTCGCATTCACTAAACAGGGGACTTTAGGTTAGGCCCATATAAAATATCGATAATGATGAACAAAACATACAGGGTGGCGGCGACGGACAGACTTTCTCCTTGATAGAGAAACATGGTTGGTTGAAGATGAAGAAGCTGAAGACCAGCTATTATATTTCTGTAGCACTTCACCAGCCCTGTATATTGTCAGTCAAATGACAACGCTTTTCTAAGAACAGAAACACACCTCTTGATCAAGGGCAATAGCGATTGTTGCTCTGTGGTTTCATCCCCAACACTTGTTGATACAGTATGTGTTGAAGTTCCCAAAGGAGCAACTGCTTCAGAGATGACATTCGTCGATATTTGGCTGTCGATTTGTACAGGGGCAGCCAAAGCGAGGCAGAAGGTAAATGCAATGATGAAAAGGAGGCTGCGGTGGTACATCATGATGAAGTAGAATGTCTTTCTTGATATGGGCTATTTGACGAGAGAGAGCGAAGACAGGTGAAGACAACTTGAAGTTGATATGTGGGGGTGGAGAATGCTCTTACCAACTACGTCCCCTGGATGCTTTTATACACCCACGACGACAGTGTGTCAAGAATCAACGAACGGCATTTCATTTAATTTTGTTGTCCTGTATGAATAGCCGCGGGTCTTCTTCCATGTAGCTTCTCGAAACGCTATACCATCCGGATACTCTAGCTCAAGAGTGATATTAGATAATAATGTCTCTCACCTGGCATTGCTGCATTAAGACGGGGATATCAGCCTGTAAGTATCAGTGGCAGTATTGATAGATGACTACTCGAGCATGGACCTTAGGAGAGCAGTAGATTGCTGAGAGGGCCGAGTCCGCGGTTAAGGGGCAAATATTGGTCTCCTTTCTGGAATTCTAGGCTGGATGAGGTACTGAACCATTCGCTGACCGGTGATAGAAGGAGAGGCACCACGCAGCAGCCACTAGAGGCCTAGAAAAATCCCAGAAAGTCCGCCAAAGGAAAGACATGCGCATCGAAGTGCGCCACGGCGCAACTTGCAGCGGTTACATTGTTAACATGACAGACCGTTTCATTGGGACGGCGGCAAAACTCAAGGAACTGCCTTCCTGTTCGCTTGGCTATAGGCTGTCGCCACATAAATTTATTTGCCTATTTGACACCCCCCCAAGACTATTAAAATAATGAACACGACGAGGACGGATTGTACACAGAAACTCACCTTACTGCCAGTGCAAGAGGCCTTCCTTGGCTGTCTTTTTTGTCGGTGTTCTCTTGGTGGAATTCTGCGCTTTACTTTTCCTTTGGATGAATCCGGACCTCCGTATTGCGAAGTCAAAAAGAAGCATCCCTCGCACTCCGGGTCTAGCGCTCCCGGGAAAGCTTAAGTACTGTCCTCATTTGCCCAGCAAGTCGTCGCGCAGCTAGGAACCGACGTAAACCAATCCGTAGCACTTCCCATTATGTCCAGAAGCGGGAAAGGGCAGCAGGCTCGCAAGGCCCAGACAACGAACACGAGAAAGACGCGTATTGCTGCGATAGTATATTGATATATCATCAAATCCAAGAGAATGTTTCAAATATCTAAAGTCATAAATTAAAGAGGGTATTAGCATATCATAGTATACAAAAAAAAGAACGTAAGTCGTCGTAGCTGTCTCTGGCCATGGATCACATGTCCGTTAGAAAATAATCGTCTATCTTTCAAATTCACAAAGATAAGGAATCCAGACTCTCGTGGGCGTAATTCTTCAGGGGATCCTTGCGTAATGCCTCTGCCTCGGTGGTTGGCCCAGGTGCTTTTTTATCATCCTTCTTGATCTTCATGATAGACTCGTCAATAGGTACAACTGCAGGTGCAGGTGCAGCAGCCGCGGACTATGATAAGAAAAATATATACCGCACTCCTCAGTCAAAAAGTCAGCAGATAAAAAATTGAACCTAACCTCGTCACGGAATGGAGTGAAGCTGGGCGTAACACTCGCGCTAGTACTATTTGATCCAGTGGCACCATCCGCGGAGTCTTCAACCTCTTCGTCAACAAAGACACTGAATCCCTTCGAGCTCGTTGGGGCCTTCACAAGCGCCTCCTGTTCCTTCTTCTTTGGGACAGTATCCGGTTTGTCCTCGTCAACGAAAATACTGAAGCCCTTCGGCGGAGCTTTAGAGACCGCGCTCTGGACCTTGTTCTTCTGGACAGGGAGTATCGATGATGACGGGGGCATGTCACCTGGTCCTGGATCCCTAAACGGTACAATCTTTGATGATGAACCAGATGTAGACGTCCCACTACTTGAAGCAGCAGCCAGTCGTTTGGTCTTTCCAGCCTGCTTCAATGTCGTGCCTACCATCTTCTTCACCTCAGGCACGTTCTCTTTGATCCTGGTCTTGCGTGTCCCGAGGTCATTCCACTCGCTGCCTTCTGCCGCTTGGGCCTGTTCGCCGGTGGGGTCGACAAATATCTGGAGCCGACTATTTGATGCAACAGAAGGCAGACCGGTGGAGCCACCCCCGAGAGTGGTACCTGTTCGCAATGATGTCTGCCGTGATGAGGGTGTGGGGATAGATGATGCGGTTGTCGCCAGGACCTGACGGGGTCGAGAAGAACTGGACGTCGAGGCAACTGACTCCGGTGGGGGCAGGTACGTGTTGGCCATCATACGTTTCTGGAAGTCGCGATACCTGCTTTCCAGGTGATCAAGAGGTGTTGCCTTACGGGCAATACCTAAGGCGTACACTTCGTCTGCTTCTTTCCGGCTGTTTAATGTCATTAGGTCCGTGTTACAATAAGAGATACAAAGTTTACTCACCGGCCATCTCTCTCAAGAACAGCTGCATGTTCTTCATAAAGAAGTGCAAATTCTGTCCCGATATCATTCGCCACCAAGAACTTGTAAACAATCGTCGGTTTTTCGACATAACTCGCGTAAAGAAGCCATAATTTCAAGTATTTCAGATCGTTTCTCCACTTCCCATCCCTGTCGTCCTTCAGCACTCGCGTGGCTTCTTCCAATAACTCCAACAGACCGGATTCGGCAGAATGACCTTGTGGGTAATTTTCCAAAGTCCAATAAACCAACCGGCAATAGGCTTCTAATGGGTCTCCATCTTCATCGTCCATAGCAATCTCGACATTGATACGAAGTCTGTTTCTCGTTGCGGCGAGCTTCGATTCCCTTTGGGCATGAGGAGTGGCAAGCAGGGCAGACAAAGCAGTTACGCGACGGCCTGTAGCAAGTGGCTGTACGTTTTCTTTCGCAGCTTCAAGTACGTCGCAGTCAACAATATTGACACCGTCTTCTCCCTGTAATGCCATAGAAAGGTGAATTATCCAAGTACAAGCAATGAAGTAAATAAGTTCACTGTTCAGGTCAAGGCTCAGCGCTCAAGTCGCCAGTGTTCAAATGATATGTACATAAATTTCTGTCACATGATCGTTGAGAAAGACGCGTCTTTCCCGTGACCTGGATGCGGGCAGCTATGAAAGCTTGAATATTCTAGGATAGCAAGAAAGCATTTATCAAAATAACAAGGACTACAGCTACGGGATTATATACAATTTAAATTGGCACAAATCGCTTCCTACAGCCCAATTATTAAGGGACGTATCGGAATTCAGGCGTCTAAAAAAGTATGTCTCAGTTCTATCAACACGAAGAATTACAGTTTTTTACTAGACGTACCTTGTCGGCTAATTCGTTTGTGTCGACCTTGACTCCAGGCTTAGGTTTTCCGTAAAGCCTATCACGGCGAGCGTTGTCCCAACGGTACGATAACTACAAGACCGCGTTCATGATGATGTACCATATTAGTGGATGAGCTGACTTACAGATAAGATTAAAGAGCATGCTGTAGCCAAGAAGAGGAGACCCGTGACGACTGTATACTCTCTGTCAACAACCATTCGTTCGGAAATCCATAGGAGACATACCTCCAAATCCTTTTCTGTAAAAGGATCGAAATGTTATTAGGGATATCAAAACTTTTCCAAAAGGCGTAGACTTACAAGTAGCGTGGTCCCTCGGTCTTGGGGAATAGATGGGCTCCCAAAATACTTCCGCACTGTCCGATAGCCATGAACATAGGAATGCCGGTAGCCTTCTTAGTCTCCGAGCCCAGATTGTGGTTGACTGCAGATTCGGATATCAAGTCAGCACGGGCTTTACTCGAGATTCATAGACTAGACCTATGACGTACACCAAGCGATGATCAACCCAATGCTAGTATAGGTGCCACTCGTAACGCAGAAGGTGGCGAAGTAGCGAGCATGGTTGTTGTTTGGTACTACTAGGAGTAACCTATCATAGGGTTAGCCCATGATGTAGATTCGACGGTACCTCGGAAACTTACAGATATCCTATAGCCCCGATGCAGGAAGAAACGGTTTGTAGGATGCCTCTGCTCTGAATTCTATCCGAAGTATAGGAGAACGAAATCATAACAACAGCGGCCACGACGTAGGGAGGAACGGTCATCAATTGCGCCTTAGCATTGGCTAGAGTGAGGTATAGGAACTTAGTAAAACTGGACAAACGCTGAACCTTACAAAGCTACTCACTGAAGCCAAAAGTAGTGATGATGGTCGGCAAGAATGCACCAATTGAGGCAAGGGCAGTGTTATATCCAAAGTAAATTGCACCGGCAACATAGACCTAAGCAATAGTGGCGTTTCGTAAGCCAGTATACCTGCTAATACGTTCAGACTCACCCTCCAATCAAGCATAGCAGACCTAATGTGAGCTATTGCGGAAGCAACCACTTAGAATGCAGTAAACCTCGTCATACTTGCGTTACTACATACCTTGCCTGACAACAGGTCCAACGTCACCAGTCTGATCCCTATTCATTCTTTCGATTGCAATCTGTCGCTCACGCTCAGTGAGGTAAGTCGTCGATTCTGGTCGATTTGGAAGAACAAAATATGTCACGATTCCAAGAATAACGGTCGGCACACCCTTTCGTAAGGAACAACGTAAGCAATGCAATTCCTAGTCGTCATTAATTAAACCTTATACCTCAATGATGAAGAGGAGTCTCCAGTCAGCGACTGAGGAGTGAATATGTTGTACCCCAAACGCGATGAGACCACCAAAGGCACCTGCAACGGTTGCGAATCCAAACCATAGCGCCAACTGCAAACTGATTAACGGGAAACCCTACTATATGGATAGATGACGTACCCTTAATCCCAACTCCTGTCGTGTATAGAAGAATGCTACGTGACAGAAACATTCAATCGAAATTGCTCTCTGCAGATCAAAATAGATTTCTCACAAAGGTAGACGGTAATAACCGGGCCGAATCCCGCCTCAAATACCCCAAGAAAGACTCGCGCTGTCATGAGGCTGGCAAAATTGAATCCTGATGCCTATTAAAAAGGAGGAAATGTACATGTCAGTCAATATGTCCCAGTTTGCTATGTGGAGTGGTGGTTGGAAATCTCACCATGAGTGTGGAAGTCATACCCCATCCAATGGCAGCTAGAGCGACATAAGCCCGAGGGGGACATAGTTTTGACAAGAGCGTGGAAGGGATTTGACATAGGACCTATATCTTAATGTAAACACAGAAGTTATGTCAAGGTGAAACCAAACACACATATGAAAAGTAGAATCCAGACGTGAGCCAGTCGAAGAGAACCCCCGTTTTGTCACCTCCGAGAACATCGCCGGGCAGCCCTTGCAAGCGTGCATTTCCTAAATTTGACCTATCAAGAGCTGAAAATGGCGAGGCTTAGCTGGCATGCAAGTGGAGGTGGTGGCTGGGTCAACGCACATGCAAACAGGTAGAGCAAGCAGGTAATGGGTAAGATGCGTCTGTCGAGTTTCCTGACCAGCGAACGCTCTTCTTCAGGGGTCGCCAAAGGGATTTCCGAGGCATGGTGCTGGGACGATCCCACTTCGGAGCTCTGATCTATCTTCTCGTCGTAATCTTTCGTCAGTGCTGGCTCTGAAGACATGACTGGAGAGAGGGAAGATGGAGTAGGGAGAATCCCAAAAATTTAACCAGGTCAAGATGGTGAATATATATAAGTAATCCACAAGGTCGGCCGAAGAAGGCTCATGAGGTACACAATCTATTTACTTACCAAAATATGTGAATTCTTTCTCCAATTAAGCATCCTATTTATACTTTGTTTGATGATCAATAATCCCCTGGCAATCTGAGGTTCAAATCTACGTCGGAAAAGCTAAAGAGACGGAGACCCGCGATTGTCTCGCTGCCAAAATGTGGTGGTGGCAAGAGCAGAGCCTGAGATGAGAATGTGGGAAGGGAGCGGTGAATCGTGATGTAGGCTCTAGTTCTAGTTCGGTTCATCAATGATTAGTGTAAATGGTATTTTTCCAACACAACTTACTTCCTATTCATCTAGATGACATACGGTGTATCGCATGGTGAGCTGTCTTTTGAGAAGCAGTCCAACATAGTCTGATAGAGTGATACGTAGACAAGGGAACGTGAAGAAGAGGAATGCCATCCGAATTTTCCCAAGGCCACTATTTTCGTACCTATTTGATTTTCCCGCGCCTGTTGATCTGTCTATTCTTAGATCATGAATCTATCACTGTCGAAATTTTATATTTCTACTCAAACTGCGGGATGGCAGACAAATAGCTTACACATAGCCTTTCGCTGCGCATGCACTATATCCGGGCCACCCGTGTACTGTTTTCGACATGTTTAGTTGTTGTACCACCACGCACAAAACACACAACTAAAACGTGGAAAGGTCTGACGGAGGTCCTGGACTAGAAGTGCCTGGCCTGATAATCAGGTTCTTTTCATTAATTCTGCCGACATATTTGCCTGACAATATGTAACAGCTCTCTGGCAGAATGTCGAACGCCCGAAGTCGCGCCTGACCACCGTCACAGCGTTGCCACTTACCCCGACCCACCTCCTGAGCCTGTATGTGCACTTCTTCGATGTCGTCGTGGCAAAAATCTGATCTCGGAGAAACGCGAGCTGGATAGAGAGAGAGGAATCGAGGGAATACTGAAATCCTTGGAGATACACTCCTCAAATCATAAACATGTCATTTTACTCCCCGATTTGCGCCCTGCAATGGCCGTGTGGGTGAGAAAGAGGCTGGCCATGGAGCTCCCCGAGACGCCGAGTTGATGTTATGAGCTCATAGTTTTCTGGCGCTCTAACTCTCACTATAGCTCTTCCATGTCATTACCAGGCTTAGCGAATCGATTGTGTCCTTCATACTAGCGCTTCGTGAGGGTATCTGTCTGATACAAGAATAAAGTTGTAACGGCAGTGGTGCCAGTACTAGAGTAGATGTATATTGTAAGAAACCATCAGCATCATCACGATCAGCCAAGTTTGAAGAACTTACTCATGTTGATATTCTGAGGTGGTGGGAAAAGAAAGGAATCGGCGGATAATTATAAGACGGCAAATGTGTTTGCGCGTTTATTGAATAGGCTGAACACACGATCCCGACAGCGGAAGCGGGAGGGTCGTTACTATGCGCTAGTGTTTGGGATACACCAAGTTGGGAGTCTTCATATACGATGACGCCATGGTGGGATTCTATGTATATCTGGTTTATCCGCCGTAGGCTGTCAATATTTTAGTCAAGTCAGGAAGAGCAGAGATATGAGCCGAAAACAAATACACTTTATCCAGGACAATATATTGCCAGCTTGGTTTGTCTATGTCATACAAGTTTGGAGGGTTTACAACCTTTTGATAGTACCTAGAACTTTCATGTCTCTTGTCAAAGGGCATTACACTAAGCTCTCTTGATCTTTCTGCCTGAGGATTCCATTACAAATCTATTAGAATCTCGTCCAAAGATATTGAAAGTAAGCATAACCAGCCGCGATATGCAGTTAATGACCAGGAAGTCAGAGATTCAGAGAAGCTGAACACAAGCTGAACATGATATTTATTGGTCACAATCTGTAAATTGGAATCCAAAAAAGTAGTCAGGATGGCCAGAGAGAGGAGACAGGTTTTCGAGTTCTGAGAGGGAAGGATTGAGGATGATCTCCAGCGTATGTTTATTAACAGAAATTTGCGAAAATTTTTCATCAGCTGGTCGGATTCTATACATGCCTTCCTCTAGTTTATCCGCCGTTAGGCTGTCAATATATTAATTGAGTTAGGAAGAGCAGAAACGTGGACCCAAAACAAACTCACTTTATCCAGGAGAATACATTTCCTTTCAAACACTGCCCGGCATACTTCACCCATGCCATCTGGAGTGTTTACGTCCTTTTGGCAGTACCTAGAGCGTTCATGACAATGATTCACTTGTCAAAGCGAAGTACACGATGCTCTCTTGATCTTTTTGCCTGAGAATTCCATTACGAGTAATAAAATCTCATCCAACGATATCGAAAGTAAGCATAGCCAGGTCTCGATGTGGACTCGACGACTAGGAGGTCAGGTTGAGAGAGGCTGGACAAGTCAGGGTGGCTAGCGAGGAGAGACAAGATTTCGAGTTCTAAGAGGGAAGGTCAAGGATAAGCTACACTGTATGTTCAATATCATCATAAATAACTCACTGCAAGGGCCAATCACGACAATCTTTCATCAGATAAGTTTGGTTCATCCCCCTACACACTATCGAGGTGCGTTGCATGTGTTTTCACTTGCGCCTAGAATCCGATTTCAGAACGGGCAAAATCCCAAGATACGGATTTGATAAGCGAGGAACGGCTGCCGTCTTCGATACTTATACATTCTTATTCAGCTTTTAGTGTGTATATGTATGGAGAAGTAGAAGAATCCGGAGTTGAGTGTTTTGAGCGCTTGTAGTAATAGACTGTAAGAGAAGATAGGAGCTTAAAACTTCTGCGACCCGAATAATGAATGAAGGACCTGGAGTTATGTAAAGTGCGGGGTGGGTCGCGGACTTCGTAATGCTGTCTAATCATAAATGGCCGTACGAATGGGTAATAACAAAGACATTTTTTCTTACTGATATTAGTTGCAATACCATCAAGTGGTACTTCACAATAAACAAAAAGTAGTTGAGACGGAAGTTCACAAAACTCCCAAAGGCGAGTGGACACTGGGAAGGCCGAAACTTAAAGGAGTACTTGCGGGACATAAACCCAAGGAGTGGCGATCACGTGATAAATATCGTTCGATGCAGAAAAAAGGAATTCCAGGATGACCTGATTCTGAAAAGTCGACGAAATAAAAAGTCGCCACACGACTTTACGGAATTCATAAATCCTTCTTCCTCCCCCCCACCTCTTCGTCACCCCTTTCTCCCAGTGAGTATGCCTTTTTCTATTGCAGCTTTCCAAGGCAATTAGGACGTGGTGCATAGTTATTTGCGCCTCCTGAATGCTTCGCTGGCTGGATTGCGAATATTTGCTGACCGGGTTTCTTTTTTGAAGCCTCAAAAATGTCTACCTCTGGTGTTCAACTTAGCGACGGGCGGGTTCAGAACCGTGTCGAAAACTACACCAAGTTCTGGAATAAGGACTTGAACCAGGAGACCGAATCCGACAACGACAAGCGTCTGAACAACTACACCGAGGTCGTTAATGGTTAGTCTTTTTATGCGTGTATGCTATGCATCAACCTCATACTTATTCGCCCGCACCCGTTTAGGCTACTACGATGGTGCCACAGAGTTGTACGAGTATGGCTGGGCTCAGTCATTCCATTTCTCGCGTTTCTACAAGGGAGAGGCTTTCTTGGCCTCTCTAGCCCGCCACGAACACTACCTTGCCGCGCAGATGAACCTCCGCCCTGGTATGCGCGTCCTCGATGTTGGCTGCGGTGTTGGTGGACCTGCCCGTGAGATTGCTCAGTTCAGCGACGCCCAAATCATTGGCTTAAACAACAACGACTTCCAAATCCAACGCGCGAGGAAGTACACCAAGAATGCTGGTTTGGAGAATCAAGTCACTTTCGTGAAGGGCGACTTTATGAAATTGTCTGAGCAATTCGGAGAGGGTTACTTCGATGCCGGTTCGTAACGTTTTTCCCGTGAAGTGGAAAAAATAAATTCTGATAGTGTTATTTTTAGTTTACGCTATTGAAGCCACTGTCCATGCCCCAACCTGGGAAGGCGTTTATGGCGAGATCTTCAAGGTCTTGAAACCTGGAGGAGTTGTGAGTGTTGGGATTGCTTCCCTTGTCAAGTTGGTCTTCCTGACATATTTGCTATCAGTTCGGTGTCTATGAATGGTGCATGACTGATTCCTGGGATCCCTCTATTCCGGAACATAAAGAAATTGCCCACCAAATTGAACTTGGCAACGGAATCCCTGAGATGCGCCCTCTTCGCCTGGCCCGTCAGGCTCTCAAGGATGTTGGTTTCCAAATTGAACACGAAGAGGATTTGGCTGCTCGCCCTGACCCCATTCCATGGTATTATCCTTTGGAGGGTGATATCTCAAAAGCCCAAACATTCTGGGACTACTTTACCGTGTGGCGTATGAGCTGGAGTGGCAAACTCGTTACCCATAATGCAGTTCGCGTACTGGAGCTCTTCGGTCTTGTGCCCAAGGGTACACACGATGTTGGTGAATCATTGAAGGTGGCTGGTGAATCCCTTGTGCGCAGTGGACAGCTAAAGGCAAGTTGCATAATTCAATGTTGATGACATTTTTCTGACTGTTATGTCACAGTTGTTCACACCCATGTACCTTGTCGTGAGCAGGAAACCGGGGAACTGAGATTATAATTTATATCACTACTTAGCTTTACATATACCATAGTTATTTGTTATTCCCAATACATATAGACATTATTACTCAGGATTTTGATTGGGAACAGGTGATTGGCGAAGGCAATGCAACCCGGCAAGTTGCGAAGTTGCGGGAGGATTCATGGCTAGGGTTTTGAATGTTCCTGGTCTGTGAGATGTCGAGCGATCCCAGGGTACACAAGCCCCGTCTGCCGAAAGCTTACAGCGACCAGCAGCTGGCCTTTCTTAAAAGGTAGATATCTCCTTGATCCCTATCTTTCTCTTTCTTACCCTCCCACAGCAGTCTTCCAGAGTTTGAAAGGAGATCCCAGGGCTCAATACGCGGCGATGCGAAGAAATTCGCGTTGGAACGGGCTCAGGATTACATTGTGCGTTTCGGGCTGCCCCAGGAGTTCGCCAATGTGGAGGAACCAGAATCACGCTTCAAAGAGGTCAGTTATCGACCTCCTCCCAGTTATCATCTCTGACAGATTCATTATCATTCAGCAAATATACAACTGGTTCAAGAATACAGTGGGCCGTACTCGACGGAAACTAGAAGGTCGTCCTCGTTCAGCAAAGAAGGCTGCAGAGAAAGGTTTGCTTCATTATTGTTTCGCATGAAGCCCACCTAATTTGTGGCTTTCCATGCTTAGCAGCTGCACTTGCCAGCGATCTCTCCTGGAACTCACCCGTGGCGACATCCTCTGTTTTGCCGTACCCTCATGCCGAGAGCAGTAATGCCAGCCCAGTTAACCCGGCTCAGACTATAATTTCGCCTATCCAATATGGAGGGTTACAACCCAGTTCTACAATGCCCAGTGCAATTTCCCCTCCGCCGCCACCTCCTCCTCAGCAGCAGCAGCAACAACAACAGCAACAGCAGCAACAGCAGCAGCACAATCTGACGACACTCAGTTTGCCCATCAATAAAAGCACGATGCGTGAGGCTTTCCTACAAGGACTAGACTCGTCGACAGTTGCAAACATGGTACAGAGTTTTGTCGTTGCAAATCCTTCTCCGACACCCCTTACACCAATCGTGGAAGCTCTCTTTGAGGCAATCTCAAGTTCGACAGACAACGTCGCGACAAGCTCATTCAACCGAGATCCACTTCAATTTCTACGCCGTTTCCTCGACGCAGCTGCTTATTTCCCACCTACGATCGTCCATGCAGGAGTAGCAGGCCCGCTTGCAGGCCCACGCTCGATCCAAATGCAAATCAGGAAATACTCTACATGGACACCCACCACGCCCTTGCGCATGAATTCCCAGCAAGCACGATCGTCGATACAGACTCCCTCTTCCTCCTCCTCCCTTGCAGACGAGATGCAGCGCATCGCCATGGACCGCCAGCGTCGCAAGGACCACATCCAGTGGGCACGCATCCACGCTGCTGCGCTCGAGCTGGGCCTGTTCGGCATGGGTCGGGTTGGCGAGGCTGATAACAGCGGCTATGCCTACGCAATGGGCCGGGCCTTCTCGGAGATGATGGCACGCGACGCTGTGTGGGAGTCTGACGAAGTCGAGTGGGTAGCTGGAGTTTGTGTCCTTCGCGCCGTGATACGAACGGCGATGAGAGGCGACAGGCGGCATAGAGATGAGTATGACGAACTTCTAAGGGCATATGAAAGCCGGTGGAAGGAAATTAAAGATGAAGCAAGGCAAATGGCTGTAGCGGTATGCATATTTCGTTTTTCTTGTTCACTTTTTCCATTTTTCTGATTCGCTTTTTTGTTTTCATTTCAGGAAATTCTCATGTCAGCTAAAGATGACCTGGCCAGATTAGATGAATCAATCCCATAATAACGGTTTTCTCCCTGTCACCGCGTCGACGCAGTGGCATTTCTCATCATACCCTTAGTTTTCATTTTCATTTTTCTCTACGTTTTTTGTTTGGGGTGCAAGTGACTGTAAAAAATATGTTGTTTTCTTGCTTTTTTCCTTCTTTTTGATTTTCTGTTTAGCACAACATCTTACCACCTGTTTCCAGCAGGAAAACACTTTTCGAATAATATCTATCAATGTTCGCTGTATTAATCTACGATCATGCGCTTGCTTCTTATGGAGATCTTCTTTCTTGTTTTGTCGTTTTACTTGTACCATACATACGTAGCTGTTGTTTAACTAGAACTTTTGATGTATCGGATATTAGAAACGAACAAAATTCCTACTTGCCGAAAGATATTACACTAGAAAAGACACCCCTTATTAATGTCAAAGGCCTGGCAATCGATCTCGATCCAAACCCACCACACCTCGGAGTACTCGTATGCTCAATTACAAAGGGATGCGATTACAGCCTTAAATACAAAATACAAACAGGTTAGTCTAGGGTGTGCGAGAAAAGGTGAGCGTGTTGGCCTTTTCCGATGTAAGTAGGTAGGAAGGTATCTATATCCTAAAGAATTAAGGGTGATAGTAGTGGCAGGTAGGAATTACATGTACTAGGAATAGCAAAGAAACAGAACGGAACGAAAGGATGGTGTACAATACAATATGCGTGCACTAGAGTCGATTTCACAAGATTTTTGTAGTTACAATATTTGACGAGGTATGAGAAGGAGAGCAGCAGTGGGTAGTCGGTGGGCCAGTCCTGGTTAATCGACAAATTGGAGGTTGACTTGTAGGTCGTACCACGACACGGAGTACTTTTGTGGGTAGAATTTGTTTCCATATATCATACTCTTGAGTGGTTCGGCCGATCGGCGAATCGCTACGAGTTCCGTAAGAGCAAGGAGTGGGAAGAGGAGGGAAAAGGAAAGGTTGATCAGCACGGTTATACATTAACATTAATTAAATAGCGGTGGTTGTGCCGCGTGCTTACCATCGTCCTTGGGAACATACACGATAGAATGTCCTCCTTGGAATGCCCAGTGTCGATTATGGAGATCCGAGGAGAAGAACGGAACCCACTTGTCCAGAAGAGTTGTTGCTCGTTTCCGGAAATGATATATATTGTCGCCTGGTACTTCAGACGACGACAGGTTGGATATATGATGCATGAGATGGTGAATATCGGACAACTGTTAAACGATAAGCTTCCATGAGGGGGGAAGAAAAAATTACGCACGTAGAACTCCTGGACACCCTCTACACGGACATTCTCTATATTCGAGAAGAACTGGGAGACCTGCAGTGCACGTTTGATTTTGACACCAAGCTTGGGTGACGACGCCCAAAAGTAGGAGAAGATGCTAGGCAGACTGCTCGCTAACTGTGTCCAATTCTTAAGTGTCGTGATCCTGTCTAGCGCAAGCAGTCCAGGTTCTGGCATCCCCGAATGATAAGATTCAAGGCTTTCGTGCCCTGCATGACACAGGACAGCAGCGGGGAAAATGATGCGCATGTGTTTCAGACGTGCAACATTCCCGAACATGGAGTCCGCGTCGACTGTGAATGGTTTGGTTTCCCAGTATTCACATCGAGACAAGGCAAGTTGTCCGAGCACTTCTTCGTATCCACAGATAGAGTCATATACGTAGATATAAAGTTCCTCGAGGTTTGGAAGCAGTGAGTTTGGTGTATCCGGATGCCACACTAGTCGATGGAGGTCAAGGACAGAAGGCAGGTAGATGGAAAGCTTTCTGACAGAGGGCGTCAACTCCAAGAATGACGCTAGATCTCCAGGTTTGAATTCGCCGAGATAGTATGTGCTAATAGCAAGTTCCTGCAATGAGGGGCACTGAAGAGAACGATAGAGTACCGACGTAAGAGAAGGGAGGATATCCCCTGGGTAATTCGTTATCTTGATTTGCTCTACAGCAGGAATAGTCAAACTGCGAAGCAGGTTATCCGTGCTTCCATCCTGGAGGTCGTCCTCATCATTGTTGTAGAAATTGAGGAAGAGTGAGCCCAGGTTGTTCAATTGAACAGAAGGCCACTTGCGGTACAGTTCTTCCATGGGGAGCCTTGTCAGTTGAAGTGATATCAATGACTGGGATGCCGGCACGATCTTTTCTCTTGCATAGCCGTTCGCCTCATCTCCTCCATCCAGGAAGACGGTAAACTGTGACCATGGAAGTAGTACCTTGCCCCTGAAAAGTGAGGTCCCGAGATAAAGTGAAGTTAAGCGTGGGGCCACTTCAAACATTTCAATGGGTTCCCGATCTGCCATAGGGTCTTCGCCCGAGAAGGAGAGGTATAGTCTGCGCAAGGAAGAAAGCCGTCCCCGTATGCCTTCAAAAGCCGTGATGACTGAATATGTTGAGACGAGGTAGACAGTATCCCATCTGTCTGAGTGCGACGCCAGGATATCAATGATAGGGCGTAGGTCATCGACCTGGACATCTCTCGGGGTGCAAAAGTAAATGCATAGAGGCGCGTCGTGGGATCGATCGACGAGGTTGGCGAATAAACCGAGGAACAACGTCGACGGCTGGTTCGACTTCCACAAACAAGTGTCCACGATCAACTGTCCCCATAGGTGGTGAAGAGACAAGGCGGTCGACCTCCACAACCGGCTAACTTGAGAAAGAGCCCATGGGTATATGACGCCGTCCTTGGCAAGCGTGATGATGTGGGGATGAGACTTGAGCAGAAATGATTCCGAGTATATGCAGATGATCTCTGCTATAAGTTCTGGCGGAAGCAGTCGTATGGACGACAACACATTTCTGTGCGTCTGTACGAATTCCAAACCAGCTTCAAGGCGTTTCGAGACTGCCGGATCTAATTTATGTGCTCTTGCTGTGGCAATGATGGCGTCGTTTTGCGCAGACACGATGTCAATTGCATCTTGCACAATAGCTCTCTCGGCATCCGATGGTGGTAGGTTGGAGCTCAGCAAATGAGGAACTGGAGATATGAAGTCGGAGCTGAGAGGAACTATAATTGGTGTTCTGTGGAGAGAAAGAGTGAGTGAAAGGGAGAATCGTAGACGGATGGCTTTCAAGGGCCTCGTGTCTGCGGCGAGGTTGGAGGTCGTTGCTCGCCGTCGCAAACCACGCTTCATGTGTATTCTTCTCTGCGGAATATAAGTATATCAGCTTTATCGATGAGCGCTCGAGCTTACATGTAGGTTTGTAGGCAAGAACAGGAAGGTGCGGCATACTAGTCGCTAATTGTCGCTAATTCAAGGTGTATTCGGGCAGTGTCCTGCTGCGATCAGGGCGCACCGATACATCACTGCCAGCAACACCGCTTTGTCCATGTTAGTCAATTCCCTCTTAGTCTCATAAAAAACACAACAGAGTCCATTTCTCACAAATTGTGAGAAATGGACAATTATTATTATTATTATTATTATTGAAAACCGGGACTTTCGATCGAACAAAACCAATGACATAGATAAATTTCAAATCATCATTCACAACATACTGCCGACTGGTACTCATCACAATTTTCTAACTGAGATCGGAGACTGGACTAGACTGAAACCTGCGGTATATAACTCAGGTTGAATTAGTTATGTTGTCCCATTAACACACCAACTGCGAACGAACAAACATCAAGGATGAGTTTTGAAACTGATCTCGAGGACATGCATCTATTGTACGATTACAACGTCACCACAGCTGAAGGAGGACACGAAAAATGGAGGTACGAACTTTGGTTCTCCCACAACGTACGTCCTGTTCCCTTATTCGAGATATATTTTCTGAAGCAATTACCTTGCATTTCTGCTACCACAGGATAGAGTGACATACGCCATCCACGGAGGCCCGATGCAAGGCCGATATAACTATCAGACAGCCACATACCAGTGTATAAGACCCGGCGAGCTATGGCAATGCAATTGGCTGGAAGGTATGAGCCTCTAAACATAACATGTGGAGACGTATAAATAACGCCCGCCGAACATAGAGACTGGGACTATCGTATCGCTCGTCTACGACATCCCAAACCGAAAGATCACCACACTGATCGCGTTTTCCAAAGGACACTGGGAGCATTCCCAAGAGGCCCACGGAGACAAGAGGAACCAAGAAGACTTTGCTCGCTGGAGAAAGCTTGCGAAAGAAGGGATCCAGACGGACAGGTATATGTTGTCTGAGCAGGCAGATATTGTCGAAGCATTCAAGGGTCCAGGGAATCTAAGTCCGATTGACAAGTCCTGGCCAACGATGTAAAGGCCCGCCGGCAGAGCCACAGTCCAGTTTAGATAAGAGGTTGTCGCGTCGAGTAATCAAGCACTATCTGCTTCCTTTGTAATTTTTTGTTTGTTTGAAAACCAAGTGCGAAGAATGCAGTGCATTTTGTCTGTCCTCTGTCTGAGAACAGCCTTAGAGATATTTCCAGCCACCAAAAAGCATTAAGGACACAGTTTCAAGTTCTCAAGCGATGTTTCTGCAGCGAAATCCAAAAGCAAAAGGCAAGATACTTCAAGATGAAGCCTACGATCCAAAGAGTAAAGCAGCAAGATAGCAACGTCGAAAAATCCCCATCATTTGTCGTGCTAAATAAAAATATCGGCCATCAAGCCGAAACAGGTATTTCCCGAACTCCAGGCGCCTTCAACACGACATTCCGGTAGTTCTTTGCAATAAAAATAAGAACAAAAGGGGCCTGCAGCCCTTTTAACAGAGAGATTGAGGTCTGTAATATCGCAACTGATGTACTTTAATGGCAATTAAGGTCCTCAGAAACCTGTGTACAGATTCTATACTTACACCCATTTTGAAATAGAGCCATAGTACGATATGTACGATGCAATCCCTTTTCTTCATGACTAAGTGTGTAATAGATCATTCCGCCTTGAGCTGTGTTATACCACATGATTCACTTCTAGGAAGAATTTGACTCATGGATAATCCAAGAACGAGACTTTGTAGCCTTTGTTTCCCAGTGGATATGATAATCAGTGGGGGCGCTTTGACGTTGGGGATCTGACCCGAGTTTCTGGTTTCAAGTCGGTACCTGGCTAAAGCACAAGACGTTTGCGCATAATGCTAATGATAGGGTACTTAGAAGATTTGAATTTATTCTAGAATACCCGCGTGATATTAGCGTGGTAGAAGCAGGAACCGCCTAAAGGCCAGTACTTTCCTTTCAAAATTGAAGACAAGCACTTTAGCCTTTAACGGCAATGACCAATAGCAATAAACGCCTTAAGGTTCAATTGTGTATCAGTAAAGCAAGCCGGATAAAATAAAGATGCCTTATACAGATGCCTTGTTCTTAATCCCGCACATGTTTCTGGTGTCTTTCGTCGAAAGGTCAGAACTAGCAGCACCGAGTCGCCCTTTGGAAAGCTTAATTTCCAGTGGAGCTTATGCGCCAATTCTTAATCCAGTTTTAGAGATTCAATTATCAGACAAGTATGCCCAGCATAATACTAATACGCATTTGATTACAGAATCTGCCCGGACAGGTAGTTCACCGGATTCAAAGCAACTTTCATGCAGAAAATATATTTTGAAATTGCTCTAGGGTTACTTATCATATTAGAAGCTACCCATAAACGCGAGATTCTGTGAATTGTTAATGCGGAGCTTTAGCCCAGAACGCAGCCCATCTTCGTGAGAGTGGATAATTTCCAAATCGGGAAGTAGGAACTTGCAACTACCGGCGTCACAGATTCTAAATTTTATACTTGGACATGGCATGTTCTACCGTGGCCACATAGAGCAGATAGTTTTCAAATCTGGAAGTAGGAACTTGGAACCACCGGCGCGACAGATTCTAAATTTTATACTTGGACATGGCATGTTCTACCGTGGCCACATAGTGGATGATATTACGTGGCAGGAGGTATATCATACCTATCTACCCCTACAAATACAGGGGCATTCTCCTCGCACATTAATCACTCCTCCCAACATGAGTTTATTTCCCCCGGGTGCTACATACTACTTGCGAGACTTTTATACTGGAGCTTATGCGACCGTCAATGGCGCTACTGTAGTTCCTGCCACCAGCAGGGTTGAAACCTCCTTTTTGTATCAGGTCATTATATTGTTTCTTCTTTTTGCGTACTTGATCACGAATATGACTGCTACGATTTTTACAGTGGAGATTCATCCCGAATGGACAGGCCTACTCCATCCAAAATGTAGGGAGTCATCAATTCTGCTCTCCAAACTCAGGCGATTCCTACGACACGTTTACCGGCCTCACTATGATATCAAACCCTTATGTTGTATCTGTTAGCCCGGATTCCAGTGACCCTAGTCTCTATAATATCAAGTATGCCTACCTATACGCCGGACTTTTCTAGATTCATAAATCTAACATATTCCTACCACTTTATCATAGCTTCAATGTAAACAACAACATCTATCATCTCACGGACACAAGCCAGCCAGTGCTGTATGCTGTTACTGATGTACGTCGAGTTATTTAGCATCTGATGATTATCAGATAAGTATGAACGCGTCAACAGGCATATAAAGATTCCGGCGGTGATCCCACGTACAACGACAAAAGGCGAACCCAGTGGATCCTGGAGCGTTCCCGCTACAGTCTACCCAACCCAGACAGGACATACTACCTGAAAGACACTTATACTGGAAGATACGCTACGGCAAATGGTACATCGGCAGCTCCGTCGGCCGCTGTTCCAGGAGAGTCAGACTATAATTATCAGGTTTGCATGCACCTTTTGATTGTTGCACTGGACACAGCAGGTGCTAAGAACTCTTCGTCTGAATAGTGGAAATTCAATCTTGACGGCGCGGGTTACTCCCTTCAGAATGTCGGGAATGAGCAATATTGTGCTCCAGCGCTAGACAGTATCCAGAACACATATACTGGGCTCACCATGCAACCAAATGCTGTCGTCACTCTTGTCGACGTGGAAGCCACCAATAGCAGTCTCTATTACATCAAGTATGCCTTGAAGTATTATTTGTTCACTCCATACTTAGCGCTGACTGTTTATGAATACTTTTAGCTTTGCGGCTAACGGTGCTACCTACCACTTCACTGATACAGATCAAACTGTTTTGTATGCGGTAACTGACGTATGTTGCATATTTTTAACCATTGGAGACTAAGTGTGTATGATCTAATCTTCAAATGTATTGTAGGCATATACGGACCCGAATAATCCCACATTCAACGACAAGAGACGTACTCAATGGGTCCTCTTGCCGGTTTCTTAAAGCTGACCTTCACCTTCAAACTTGGCGATCCCGGCGAGTAGCACAAGGTTCCAAGTGCGCTTTCCCATCGCCATTAGACTCTCATTCCGAGTGCGCACTTCTTAAGACTCACAGTATGCTACGAAAAAAAAAAGAAGTTGTTATTTGAATATATTCTGAACTACCATACATATGCGATATATATGAGAAGTTAAATTACCAAGTCATAAAGGGCACGCTCGCTGATGCGCATCACGAATCAGTCCACTCCGAAATTTGTACTGCGTGAACGCAACCCAACTTCTGGATTTCGACTCTTCCAATGGGGTGTGAAAAGGCTTCAGGGCTTGAGAAGGGATATACTACGCCACGCTCAAGTCCAAAAAATAAAGCTACGGAGATAGGAAGGGCCGATAAGATAAGAAATGTCTTGAGTGTTTGACGTTGTTAACCTTGCTTGAGTAGAAGTGTTCCAACAAATTATCGTTTAGGGAGGAATAAACCGGATCTCTGTTGTTGCGCCATCGCATGTGTTTAAAAACATTGGAAATTCCATGACCAAATCGGGCAGTAGGAGCTTTCGACTATTACCGGACGCCACAGATCACAGGACTGGTCACTGATCTGCGACACTCAACTTTTTAACGCGCATGTGACTACATCTCCCCTCAGCCAAATTGCTGAATATAGCGACCTAATCTAGCCTTTTTTTTTTTTTTTTTTTTTTCACAGCTTGAACGAAGATTATACGGATTCGTGTGCAGACGGCTCAGATAGGAAAAAAAAGACCATTGTGTGGCCGTTAACTGAACACTTTCTTACGAATTTACCATGGTCGCGGTTAATACATGCAGAGAAGTTATCATGTTATTGAGGCGATTAACTAAACCGGTGAAAGCGTTGGCCGGTGTCGAGGTACATAGTCTGGCCTTGAGTAAATCATGAGTTCTGTTTGTATATTATTTATTCTTCAAATCTTCACATTGGTATAAATACGCGTGGGTTTGTACGCCAGACTAATCATCACACATCTACTTTATACACACAGAGCAAGATGGGTTTTAATCTAGGAGATACCCTCTATCACCTCAAGAATTTCCAGACCAACAAGTATGCGACGGTCGTTAACGATAGCATAGTCGGTGCTGCGAATATCGAAGGCGAACATACCTTTTATCAAGTCAGTATCCCCATCTCAGTCCTGTCGCTAATGTACAGTACCGACGGATCCTATTTTGTTAACAGTGGAGGTTCAACGTTCATCCCTAATCAATCTGGGTACGCCCTCGAAAACGTCGGGGTTCGAAAATACTGTGCTCCAGATGGATCTAATCTTCACCCCACGTATACTGGCCTTGCCCTGCAGTCAGATCTATTCCTTGTGTTCGTTAATCATGACGTCAACAACCCAGATGTATACACCGTTGAGTCAGTCGTTATGTTTACGAATTGCTTCCCTGATACTGATTATATGTGACCGACTTAGCTTTGCTGTCGGGAATGAATTTTATCATTTCACTGATACGGACCATCCAGTTCTCTACGGAGTGACTAATGTACGTTATCGTTATCGCATTTTATGCTGACGCTAACTATCTGTACACACAGGCTTACGATGATTCGAGATGGAACCAGAAAACGAGAACTTTGTGGGCCTTTGAGCCTCTCCAATCTTAATGAACGAATACGACAATGGTGGTCAATAGCAGGAGAGGTCGTGCGGGTAGCTGAACAGGCAGAAACAGGATTGAGGACGGATCTATTGAAAGCACAATTTGTTAACCAGCTGTTGATGCAACGCTTTATCGTGATGATTTAATAACAAAGGAGTCTGATAAGATCAAGGATCCCGGGAGTTGATGACGACGGAGGGAGTAACACCTCGAACCCAGCAGACTCAAGAGAGATTCACGCCCTTTTCGTCCCGATAACAGCAGCAGTATTGCCGAAAAGTGCCGTGCGAGAGAAATCTAATTGACCGTGTCCGAAGGATCAAGTCGAGACAGCTTCTAGAGATGAAGACAAAAGAGGATTAGAAACAAGACCAAAAGGATAAAGAAGGATGGCGGTTCGAGAATTGACAGTAGTCGGCATAACACGTAGCATTACTTTGAATCCGGGTACTGAGCAGGTTGGTCTACCAGAGGTAAGATCTTGAGCCTAATGGAGGCACAACCGAGACTCGAGTCTTAAGTGACTTGTCGGTCATGGGAACGAGTCCCCGCTGCCTGGGTCCCCACTCAGATTCCAGAAGTACTGTGAGAAGTTTGACGCGATCATGTGATTCCCTGAACGCGTTGGAGGGACTTACCGAAATTCGAATTGGGTCTATCGCATATTCCTCCCTTATACAATCTTGCGGCCTGCCTCAATCTCTGCAACAACTATCATAAGCCGCCCTAGCAGGGCTCAGGCATAAAATATTTGAGCCACTGCGAGGTTAAATCTCCTTTACTCATGGCAGGTGCATTTAGCGGCCACCTGCTCGACTCCCACAATACCTCGTTCAACTCACCATTAGTAACCCACGGAGCAATGTCGTTTAATCCCATGATGCATGGTACTCCATACGCTCAAAACTCCTTCTCCCTCTTTTCGCAACCGTCTTTTAATCCAAACGAATCGATATCGGAAGAAACTGCCAAGAAAATTGCGACTTTGCAGGTCAAACTAAACCAAAAGCTTGGACCAGAATACATCTCCCAGCGACCAGGACCTGGAGGAGGGCCAAAGTTGACATATGTCGAAGGCTGGAAGATTATAAATTTGGCGAATGAAGTCTTTGGATTCAATGGTTGGAGTTCGAGCATCGTCAGCATGAACACGGACTTTGCGGACTATAATGAAGAGACAAGGAGATATAACGTGGGCGTCACAGCGCTCATGCGTGTAACGTTGAAGGATGGAGTTTACCACGAGGATATTGGATATGGGATGTTGGAGAATTCAAAAAGCAAAGGAGCTGCATTGGATAAGGTACGGCCGCATGCCTTGACCTATCGAGGCAAATTTCACAGCAAAACTTCCATCAGTGCAAAAAAGAGGCTGTGACTGACGGTCTTAAACGTGCTTTGAGAAACTTTGGTAACGTTATGGGTAACTGTTTGTACGACAAAAGTTATGCCCAAGAAGTTGTGAAAGTCAAATTCGAACCTGTACGTTCGTCTTCTTTTATTCACCAGGATAACATATAGACGATCATATTTTGTAGGCCAAATTCAATAAAGAGGAACTTCACAGGCGGATTGAATTTCAGGATGCCAAAATAAGTATTACCTCGACCAACTCATCTTCGACGGCGGGACCGTCAAATCAGAACATGTCCAGAACCTCTTATCCAAACCACAACACTGTTGCTACACCTACACGCCTCCCTGTCCAACAAAATCAAGCTACTTCAATGACATCCCTTCCCGCTCACATCCGTTCTGAACTCAGCGCCGCCTCTACAAACTCTAATAAAGGCAAAGCTCCTATGCATCCACCTCATGGACTCAACACGCCCATAACTACACCACTTCATCAACAACCCCAACGCTCGGACATAGTACAACCCCAAGCTGGTCACTCAGTCTCTGATGCAGAGTCAAGTGGAAGTAAAGCATCAAATCAAATCGCTCGACCCGCTGTTAAGGCTGAAAGATCAGAAGACGACGATTCTTTCGGTTTCGGCTCTGAAGACGACGCCTTCCTTGCCCTGGCTGACTTGGGTCCATCTATCTTGAACGCACATGAAGCTGACATGGGCAGACCCATAGAAACTGAGACGGATATGGGCAGACCTATAGACCATGAAGAAGGATTGTTGGCTAGCGAGGAAGCCGAAGACGATGGCGGAACCTTTGCCAGACATCCTGCAGATACTTCTGGTAGGAGATTAACTCCGTCAAGCTTGCAGAACGACCCTACAGCTGCAAAGACACGGCAAGAAATCATGGAAGCCGTACTTAGAGGTGACCCCATAGACAACGCCGCTTCCAAACCAAGTGTTAGTGCACCTCGACAAATGCAGCCTCCTTCACTTTTGAAGACATCGGCGACTAGCTCTACGACTAATTCCTCTTCGTCAGCGACCATGTACCGTCCCCCACCAAAATCTGTAGCTCAACAAACAAACCAGAATACGCGAAACACGTCCTTTGCCCAGCAACAGCATCAACGATACGTCCAAAACCGCCATAATCAGAGTTCAAATCCAAATCCTGTTCAGCAAAACCAAAACCAACCCGTGGCATCTTCGACTGCATCTGAAGGGGTAAGGCGTGCACCAACACCATCTGTGGGTGGCTTCAATTTCCCGTCTGGTGTAGTACGTTGGTTTCTTTTTTGAAATTTCCCGTTGATAATTCATGCTGAATTTTTTCTCGACAGAACTTACTGAACAAGGAGAATGGTGCCATTCCTCTGAGTGTTGGTTTCAAACGACCTGCAGAAGCAATAGGGTTTGTTTTGTCTCTCTCAGATTGTCTACTTTATCAATATTGATTTTTTTCTCGTCAGAAATTCTTCCAACTATAGAGGAGGTAGAGCAGGCATGGGCCTTCAGCAAGCTGTTGCTTCTTTAAACCAGGGCCCCCCTGGACGACAAGTTTTGGGCTCATTGGACATAAGCAACGGGGGAGATGTGAAGAGACCTCGATTATCATAACCATCAACCGCTAGAAGAGCCAATTTTCAAGTGTCCTTTTGTTCTTCATTGCTGTCTACCTGCTTTGTTGCTGTTGTTTATTTTATTTTTATTGGTCGTCGATTCTTTTATTTTCTATGTTATTCTTTCTGTCTTGCTTTCAACCACCCTACTTCAAGGAGTGTCATTCGGGATTGTTCATATCATTCATTGTAGCATTAGCAGCCAGCCACTTGTCTTTTGTACATAGTTAGTCTGTATACGTTATCTCTTCCATCAGGAAAATCGAAAACTGTTCCTTTTTGTTCAATAGTTTCTCTATGTGAAGATTGTATGGATGGATTACAGTATAAATACAACATTTTGCGATATATTAGGTGTCGCGAGGGTATACATAATACGTGTGTGGCAATAGATAAACAATAATAGGTGGTACATTGGCAGAACGAATAAAAAATAGATAGGTCAAGGTGGGATAACGAAAGAGTCATCGTACGAAGGCGGCGGCATGCTGTTGTCCTCTCTTGGCGGATGGTTCCTTGCGGCAGCCTGAGCCTCCATCTTGAGTCGGTTATTTTCATGCGTTATGTTGTCGATCTTCTGTTGCATTTCCGAGATCTTAGTATCCGTCAACGAGCGCAACTCTGTAATGGCGCTCTGATCGTCTCTCAATTGTGACTTGAGCTGTAGGTTCTCCTTCTTGAGATTCTCCAGGTCAGCAGTAGACCCTCTGGACTGGAGCTGGGTAGCAATCATCTCTAGCTCTTGTACATGCCGCTTCAGCCGTTTGTTCTCCCTGTCGACTTCGTCATAGAGAGCGTGTGATTTGGTCGATAAAAGCATCTGTTCCATAGACTTCTCCATATCACGGACTTGGCTCTTAAGCGCATCGTTCTCCTTCGTCACGTCCCTGATCAAAATGCGCAGTTCCCGCGTATTCGTGGCAGACGTCGATGATGGTTGGGACATCGCTTTGCCCATGTCGGATAATCGTGATTTTAATTCAGCAATCACACTGCCTTGGGAGCTGATGACTTGTTTGTGTTCCTCGACTTCCGCTTGTTCCTTGCTCAAAGCTTGCTGTGATTCTCGCAAGGAAACACGCAGCTCTTGAGCTTCCTGAGTGACGACCGCTAACATGCGTTCGACATCTTCGGATTGGGTAATTTTATTCGACAGTTCTGCAGTGAGACGGTCGATTGTTTGTGTATAATCCTCTTGTTGAGGCCTCTGAAGGTCATTTGCAGAGAGAACTTCCGATACCGTTCTTTCCATCTCGCGCAGTTGGGACTTTAATGTATCGTTCTCGTTCCTGAGAGCTTCGTTTGTATCCCTAAGTCTGTTCTGCGCGGTAAGTTGACTGAGTAATCCTTCGACCTGGAGGGAAAGTCTAGCGGTCTCTTTTTTGAATTCTTCGAGAGCCTCGATATTCGAAGTGTCGGGTTGATGTGATGCAGGAGGAGTCTGTCTTCGTAACGTTGGGCTGGCACTGGTCGAACCGGAAGAGGGGGAATTATGGTCTTCGAAGGGTGATAGAGTTTCTTTAGATGGTTTTCGTAAAGAGGTTGGTGTATATAATACAGGAGAAGCGGATAAAGATGAGGAATGTGTCCTGGGAGGTATGGGAGACTTGGGTGGTAGAGGAGGTGATAATGGCGTTGTATATCTCGATAATGAACTAGGAAGACTCGGAGACGAAGATACACTGGAGGGTGAGATGATTCCATTCGGGCCCTTGGTCGACATGGATCGGTTTCGTTTTGGAGGAGGGGGAGGAGGCTTGTTTTTGGCGATGGGATTCGGTGATTTAGGAACCATAATTTTAGGTGTCTTGGGAGCTTCAGGCTGAGGGGACAGCAGGGACATTGGTATAGAGGCTGGAAGCTCCTCTCCTTCTAGTCTGCGTGTTATTAGATGCAGGGCGACTGCAAACCCATCGAGTGACATGCGGTTGTCGTGGTTCAAGTCAGCGAGGGCCCTATTTTTTTTTATTAATCAGCGGCGAATAAAGAGTTTACCACTGTGTAATCCGTACCATATCCGCGTAAGGTCCTCTGGCGACAATCCAAACGTCAAGAAAAACCTCGCAGCGCCGTCTCCTGCTATAAACCCATTGCGTTCGACATCAACCTGTTCAAATTGTCGCCGGGCTTCCGCTTTCTCATCCGGTGTGATTGTCCAAGGCTTTAAAGTCTGCAAATTTTCTATGATTGACGAACGAGAGCTGGAAGCGCGAAGCATGGCAGGCCCTAGTGTAAGCGAGGGCTTGCTAGCCTCGTGTCCTATAGATGACATTCTTCTATTCAAACGAGAACTCGTGGGGGGCGAGTGGTTTCCAAAACCATCTTCTTGCAGGTCTGGAATTTGGTCGTATACTTCTTGAGGAAAAGAAAATGGCACAGATGGAATGAGACACTCTCGGAGTGCATGTATAAGGTACAATCCCACTGAAAACTCGCGAAAATCCAGCGAGCCAGAATGAGACTTATGGACGAGTTTGCTATAACCAGACCCTCTTTAATCAAGTCCTTCATCAAAAGGTAACCATATACGAACTTAATTTTCCAGATATCACTATAGGCCAAGTTTGATGCCATGAACAAATCCATAGCTTTGTGATCTGAGCCACAAGTTCATCAGAGACGACATTTCGTTGTTAGTTCCAAAGATTGCATACCATCTATAAGCCCATTCACGGGGCCTGCTTTCAAGAAGGAACGCTTGTAGTGAAGTAAACCTTCTGGATTGACAGGTGGAAACTTCTGTGCCTGCTGTGATGGCGGTGAGGGGGGTGGCGACTGCTCAGTTATCCCTTCTAGTTTTGGCATAGGTCCAGCTATTCAAAAACCAGAAAGGTCAACGACTAGTGACATACATATCAATCTGATATCAAACAAGCCAGACGTACCTTTCTCAGACAAACTCTCCTGCAGCTTCTCCCCAGCCTGAACCCAGCCCATAAGTCGAATCGCCACCGCGAGCTCATCCACTGACAAATCACCGGACCCATTCCTATCCGCAATGTTCCAAATGTCTCTCAAGTCGGTATAGGAAAGACCACTGCGCTTGAAGATGTCGATAGCAGCATCAGAACTGAGCGCGCCGGAGTTATGGCAGTTGGTTAAGACCAAGATATCTTTCGCGAGCTGTAGTTCTTCTGCAGACGCCGCTAGGACGGTCTGGGTGGTCATTCTTCGCTTCCTACTACTGGTATGGACTAGTCTCGGGGCGGGAGAAGGGGGGCGATATCCAGGATACGGATACTCGGAAAGTTTGATATAAATATATACCTGAAAACGGTCCTACTGCGCAACCGCACAGCGTTCGTCTGTTGAACCCGTGGATGGTGGTAGTAACTGTCAGGAGGCGCTTCTTTTCGCTGATGACAGGTATGAGAATTTAGTCCACAACACACGTTTTTCGGGATTTCTGAGGTGGACGGACGGAGGCAAGAGCGCCTGTATACAACATACGCCGGGCATTTTCTGTCACAACAGTGCGTTCGACATCAATTCGGATTGGCTTGGCATATTTCATAGGTCCAGGATTCAAAATCGTGTAATTATCGGTATTTCGTGCCCGCGTATGTGGAAAGTAAAAGTACAAATGGCTGTGTTTAAGAATGTTTTAGTAATTTAAGAACATGACGCGTGGGGTTAGTATGTATGCATATACTGCTAGCAAGTAATTAATAGGGAGTGATAAGTAAGTGCATGGATTCATTTCGATGTGCTAAATGCTGATAGAAAATGTGAGTAGCAAACAAAATAGGTTATACAGGTTGTTAGTTTTTTTTTATTCAGAAAAAGAAGAAAAAGGCCAGCATAAACGACGCTGGGGATTAAAAGATTCTATGGTCGTTCCAAGATAGAATAAATTGAAGAGCAATGAATATGATGGGCAGAAAACGGAATAAATCACAAGGAAGGAGGAACAGACACTGAGGCACACCCATCGAGATTGAGGTAGGACATGGCCGCCAACATTTCGCCATCCGTAGTCCAGTCTTCTTTTGGAACATGGGATATGTCAGGGGCGATGATTTCTCCCAGTGCGTTGTAATAAAGGCCTTCGTCCGATGCCAAATCTATAGACGCGTCGTCATTCGGGACACTGCGTCCAACAGAGGTCAAAGTCTTAGAAACAAGATCATACTCTGGTTCTGGGACATTGCGATCTTGGAGGAGATCTTGGTCGGAGGGATCGTCCGGATGATGTGCATCAAGCCCATGCTGGAATAGAAAAGAAATTGTGAATATAAGTGACTTTGCTGGTGCCATCGTACGGTAGAAAGAGGCGTACCCCTATATCATCGTCCTGTCCACCAGAATTCAATTCGAGATCAGGGATTTCAGAAAGTGGAACAAAGTCGTCATCTCCGCCACTGGAGGATTGAGCAGGGGAGCTGACAGGGGATGGCGGCGGTGTGCGGTTTATGAGCTCGACAGCACGCCTGGCAGCAGCACGAGCAACCCTAGACGTCCTCGAAATGGGCGCTGCACATGCATCGACTACCAAAGAGGATGAACGGGGTGAAGCAGATCGAGCTATCTGGGAGAGTGATGATCGAGTTTTTTCGGGAGTCGAAGTTGCCTTAGATTTGGTGGAAACCTTAGGTTTTTTTGACTTCGACTTGGATTTTCCGTTGGGGCAATAGGTGTAGTTTGGATATTTTTCAGCATGTTCCTTTTTCTCTATTTTTGCTAAGAGCTCGTAAGGTGCCTTTTGCCCCTTGCTTAAGGTATGCCAGAGTGCTGCAGCTTGCTTGCTGAGATTCTGCTGCTTTGTTTCGCCACCGGTAGCACGGGATAGAAATGCTGAGCGGAAAAAAATGAACGCATTGCGAGGGCGAGGAATGTGGTTAGGTTTCGAAGAACGACTGAGGGGCACATCGCTTTCATAGGGAATTTCGAGTTCATCCAAGTCGGTGGGTGACAAGTCTGGCTGAGGAAAAACTTGAGCAGGAACGATAATGGTTGGCACAGTCTCTGTGGATGTCGGAGTGCCGGCACGCTTGTGACCTGCAGTTATATAGATCAAGCTTCAATGCAATATAAGATGGCTGTGAGGACAACTTACCGCCATACATGGCTGAGTATCTAGTTCCAGAGCGTCCGGGGTGGGGATGGGTATTGATGTTGCGGGTTACAGGCATAATGACGATGACTATAAATGCCAGAGATGTTGTACCAAAGGGCGCGATGCTCGAAATGCATCCTGCAGTTCGATGCTCTGAATTTATAGTCCTGCGTCTATGTGTTTATAATCTCGGCATTGTACTCTTTGGTATGGCCGCCCTCTTCAAAGGGCATCAATGGGTGGAAATAACGCATTGAGATCGCCTCGTGGAGCACCTGGACGAGAGAAAAAGGAAATTGTGATCAACCTCATGTCGTCAATCACAAAAAAAAACAGAAGGCCAGCATGAAAAATCCCTTTGAAGGAGAGGCATACTCAATGACACTAACAGCCGTGAGAATGCTTCAAAGGGGTGGCGATGCAGAGGGGTGGAGCGCAGAGTGGCCTGCCAATAGGTCAAAGGGGTGCCGATGCAGTGCGTTCCAATTGGTCAATGATAAGTAGGCCAACCTGATTGGGTTTGTGACTTGACGCATTGATCTTTAAGCTTCAAGCATGAATTCATTGGTCCCATTTGAAAAAAATTCTGGAAATCAAAAAAGTCAGAACTGGATCAAATATGTTCAAGAGCTACGCCAGGTACCTCGCATTGTTGAAAGCTGAAGCTGGATTTAAGAGAAAAGCACAACAGGAAATAACCATGCGACAAAATGATAGTACGAAGAAATCGGCTGTAGGAGGGAGTGCGCGATATACAAGGGCCATGATAAGTGGTGTCAGTGTCCGAAGGCCAAAAAACAGAACACCAAAGATTTGGGCAGTAGCAGAATGTGTCGCAGAGACAAACAGGACAGATTCACATTAGGCGAAGGTGGATCTTACATGGCAAAGGAATCACGAAAGAACAATACCTTTTACATTACACTGACGACGGTTGGCGCTGAGGGACTATATTACGATGTTCGAGAATAAACGCGGAATAAGTTTGCTGTTGTTTCTAGGTAGCAACCAAGTTTTCGCAAGGAAGGAGACGGTCCTGATTTGCGACGAGAACAACGCGAGTTTCGAAACATAAGTGTGCCTAGGCAGCAAATTCAAGAACTAGTCAGTTCAAAGGGCCTCTTGTATAAAATTTCTCCAATAAGTTGTGGCTGTCTGCAGCTTATCTGTGGGGGCCACTTTTCGGAATGTGACTGTCCTGACGGAAGAAGGATTGATCGCATCATTCGTGTTGAGATTCCGCGTAGTGCGGGGTACGTGACTCAATTGCCATCACCTATGTGTGACTGCCAAATATCAGTCCTCTGAATCTTAGACAAAAACGGCACTCGAGGAGGCTCCGATTGTACATATATCCACTTGCGCTGGACGCCTACACCGTAGACGGAAATTCCAGTAAAAAATGGCTGAAGTACATCCTGAAGAACCACAGCTAAACGGTACCACCCACCACCATGACGACACCGGACACCAGCGACAGGAGAGCAGTTCCCAATCCCTGAAGCGTCGAGGAAGCATAGACAGAGATGCACAGGAAATGGTCATTGAATCTCTGCGGGCCCAAATTCAAGATCTCTTTTCCCAAGTCAGCCAGCTTAACAACAAGCTTGTCAAATCTTACGATCGTGTATCTGACCTGGAGGACGATTTGCACGTCGCATCTGCGAATGTCCGCACCTCTTCTCTCAAGATTTCTCAGCTCGAGCTGGAGAGGACACAACACCTTGCTGCGCTGAATACAGGTCTACTCGTCGAGAAGTCGCATGTAACGGCAGAACTCAGTAGATTGATGGAGAGGGCTACTGAGGAAGCTGCACAACGTGGACAAGCAGAATCAGCTCGTATAGCCATAGAGAAGGATTTAGATGACTTGAGTGCATCTCTTTTCGACCAGGCTAACTCTATGGTGGCAGAGGCGCGGTACGACAAGCATCTCAGTGAAAAGAAAGTGGAATCAGCGGAACAAGCACTGAAGAGTGCTGAGGAGGCCATTCAACTCATGCAAATTCAAATGCAAGCTCTCCAAGCGGAACGTGAAAACGCAGAAAAGAAGACCCGGGAAATGGAAATGACAATGGGCAAAGGGAAATGGATCGCGCGACGGGATAGCGACGTTTCTACTTCTCTGAGACTGCTCAATTGCCATGGTCCTTATCAAGATTTTATGGCTTTCATAGCTCATCTACGCGTATTGCACCCAACGTCGCCGTTCAATACTCCGGCCATGTCAACTCTCCTTCAACTACCGTTCCTCGCGCGTTTATTGACAGAAGACTCGTATGTTCCATTTTATCATGTTGTTCAAGTTCTGACAATCTTCCAGGGAGCCTACCGTTCGTCTTGACCTTGCGCCTTCTCTCAACTGGCTCTCACGGCGATCTGTCTTGTCTGCCATTCACTCTGGGCAGTTGATCATCGAACCTTTATCTGTAGGGACTCTATTCGCGGAATCTGCCACTCAGCCGGCGTCTGTTGCCGGAGTAAACAGCAGCAATGACAATATCTCTTGCGCTCTGTGTGGTGTTTCGATATTTCCAGCGTCCGAACCACAGCACTCGCCACGCCCGCCCGTACATCCGTTGAGCCATGCAAGCCACGGGCAAAGCCAGGTGCCTTCTTCTACCTGGTCTGGGTCTTTCTTTAAAAGGCCTCTTTCAACTGGCAACCCTCCACACTCGCCTACACACTCCATCCAAAGGTCCCTGAGTTCTCACTCTGATTCCCAGATATTCGTCTTCCGTCTCGCCCCAACCTCGACTACTGGTCCCTCTATCGCATCGTCCTTGCCTATACCCTCTCTAGCCAGATCCACTTCCCAGTCAGGTTCAGCACCTATACCCATCGCCACGAGTCAAAGCTACGGCGGCAGCGGTACAAACCAGACACATTCTCCAAACAACCAGCCCACGACACTATACCCTCTATGCATGTCTGGATGGTGTTTAAGTCGTCTTAGGACGACATGCACGATGTGGGCATTCGTCCGCACGGGTATCGTCGATAAAGTTTGGGAAGAAGAGCTTCCTCCACCACCGGCACCACCAACCCCACTCCACGTAGAGAAATCCAGTAATGGTGAAAAGCCGCCTATACCGCCTAGGAAGAGGGGCATATGGGGCATTGCGAGTGCGATTGGGGAGAGGGCTGCCAGCTGGGGTGATAGTAGCGATAAAGACAAGGCTAAAAAAGCAGCAGCGGAGACTCCAGCGCATTCCGAACAACGAAGGCTGCCTCCTCCTCTTCCGCCTGTTAACCCTTCGCGCGCTAGCCATCCGCTACCTCCGCCACCACCGTTGCCAAGGAGGAACGAAGGCCGGGGTAGAAGTGCAAATAATACACCTCAGCCCAAGGTCGATGAGAGCGCCGTGGATAATAGCAGCACCAACGGAACTCTTACATCGAGCACCAGCGCGCCTGCTGCTGTACCTATTTCTGCGAGTGCTGAAGGGGAGCCTGCTGCTCCTGTAGAATCTAACTCAAGCACTCAAGCAATATCGATGCCACCATTATCAGAAGTGCCTTCAGCGGTAGTAGCACCTTTATCGCCCATCCGAAGGTCTCATATCCGCAACGCATCCGCGGGTACGCCTCCACCCCCATTGCCTGCTCGAGCTGTGAGGTCTCCGCCTCCACCTCCACCTGCTGCTGCTGCTGCTGCTGTAGCAACGTCTGACTCGCGTCCAGCGACACCCGCTGTTGGTGAACCTTCTCGGACGGCTTCGCCTGCCGTTGCTATTAATGGGGGCACTGGTGCTGCTCCGCCTCCCATCCCCAGGAGAGCGGCTGCGCGCGCGCGAGGACCTGCAGGTGGATCGAGGCCTTCAACACCGGCTAATGCTGACTCTTCGCCGGCTGCTGATAGTGTCGTAGTAGACAAGACTTCTGATACGACTGTGGATGAGGCTTCCTCCACTGAGAAAGCAGTCGAAGAGCCGTCGAAAAAGGCTGATGCTGAGCCTGACACAGCAGAACTTAAACCATCGCCAACTGCGACTGATGATGTCACTCCAGTTGCCCATGATGGTGTCGATTCGGTGCCAGACCAGGACGCAGAATCCAATACAGTCGCTGCTTCGAAGTCTGAGGATAGTTATAAGGAGGAGTCGGAGTCGACATCTTCGGTTGCAAACGAAGATGAGGGTAAAGAGAAACTCGCTTTGCCAAACCAGCTCAGTGATGTATCACCTTCATCATCAGAGGTCTTTGTGGACACTTTATCTCCCGGACAGGAGGTTGAAAACCCTACGAATGAGACGGGAGACGCCACTGCTGATGAAGCCAAAGTCGCGGCGGTTGCTGAGAAGGAGAGTCAGGTTGAAGTTGCCAAAGATGCGCCTGTGGACGATTACGACCAGGCAACGATAGCTGCCCCGCAGACTCCGGTCGCTGGAAAGCAGCATGTCGACCTTGCTGAAACGACGTCGAATGCAGTCGTCAACGATACCGACGATATCTCTGAGGCACCTCTCGACAAGGACGAGGTACATGTAGACCCTATTGTCAATGTGAACGGAATCGTCCAGCCAAACGGTATAGCTGATCCATCGGACGAGGAAAAAACCCACGATAAGCATGACATGGTTACAGCAGAAGAAAAGGCTGAGGAAGAGCGGAGGAGAAAGGAACAAGAGGAGAAGGACAGAGCTCGTTTTGTGGGGGACACGACTTGGGAAGAGAGGACGTGGAAAGAGGTTGTACGTCTTAGAGAGGATATGTTCTGGGCGCGTATTGGTGGGATTCGCGATTAGAAAGAATATGTACTTTGGATCGCTTAGGAGTAAGGTAAAAATGTGGACTTGCAGAAGGGAGATATGTCACTTCTGTGGTAGGCAAGGATGGTCATGGAAGGAAGGATGGTGATACTGTGTATCCTAACGGACGGAGTATTTTTGGGGTGTTATTATTATTGACTCTGCAATACTACTATTAGATCGCTGTTTTATATCGTAAGTTCTTTTAAAGGTGTTCCGGCGCCTTTCATGGTATATATACTGTAATGAAAGATCCATGTTATCGCCTTCAGAAAGTCTCATTTTTTGGGAGTAAAGTTCGGCGAACCTGCGAACCCCGAACCCCGAGCTTGAAGCTTGAAGCTTGAACGTTGAACCTCTGAACCCTACATTTCTTATTATTTTGCTGGGTGAATCTCGAACCAGCAAAGGTGTCACATCTTTTAGCCTTTCGAAAGGTCTACTAAGCGCCCCAGCCGACGACAGCGCTCGCCAATACTGACCAGTCAAATGAAAGACCAGTGCGTTCCCAGATGCTGTATATAAATTTAACTGAAAACCTAATTTCACAGTTTATTTGCACTTTATTTGACCCTTCATTTATGGCGAATTGGCGATCCATTCTGCGTGTCTCCTGACCAGTTCTGCGACAATATCTTCCTCGATTTCCTGAGTAGGGAATCCAGGCGTGGGTGTCTCTGGGATATCTATCCGTAGCCAGTATTCTGAAAATCCATTCGAGGCATCCGAAGCATGGTCTATGACTGCTTGAGTCTGTTCAATGCCTGGAGGTAAGGAAGGCAGAGGCTTTTTGGACACGAAAACGACTTCAAATTTGCGTCGGTGGAGGTCGTTGCCGATTACAACTTGATGTCCGTATCTGTCCAGCGCTTGCTTTGCTTTGGGCAGTAGAAGGTTTTGGTCGGTTTCCAGCTAGTATGGGGTCAATAAAGGAGTCATGACGGTGACGAGGAAACTAACCTTGAAAGACACGATGTAGCCTCCAGGTGTCCATTCGTCTACTAACGGCTTCAGGATCTTGGGTACTTGGTCCATTTCGATATGAAGACTTCCTTTTCCTGACTGGATCTTGTGCTCCGACTACGGAATTCGTTGAGATGTACGAGGGAATGTAGCTAACTAGGGCCTACCATCTTTTGCCTAGGCAAGAAAAAGTCACTGACGGCTGCCGCAAGATAGAACATCGCTCGCCGTTTGAGAACGGCCATTTCCTGGCTGACAGCACGCAAGAGCCAGAGATAGTCATTTACCGTCACGAACGTCAGGGTATGGAGGGTTCCAAGGGCGTGGACGTTCTTGTATACTGTCAGAACTTGAAGCAAGTCGTCGCGTTTGTTCGGAGTGACTGAGATACGCGGTGTCGCGCCTTCAGCCACTGGGGGATCTATGTCTAGGAAATCGAGGAAAGGATTGGTGGAATGCGAATAATGTCGACTGAAAGGTTGCAGACTGAACTGCCTGTGCATGAAAATGACGGCATATCCAGCCTTGAGGAAGTATTCAGCTGAGGTAGCTCCTCTGGTTCCTGTCGGTATATTTAAGATTGCGAAGATAGGGGAACCCAGGACGAAAATAACAAACCTGCACTGAAATTGTCCAGGAAACGAACGCTAAAAAAGCGGTATAATGAGCTCTTGGGGATCACAAGAGCGTTATGGCTTAAGTTAGCTCACACATTGAGCTCCAGTGGCACTGTCGTACCACCACTCTGTACCGGGGGTCCATCAGCTGGACGGTAGATGTCAAGGAATGATTAATTACACACCGTCACTAACACCACCTGTCTCCCTTCTCTATTCTGTCTCTCAATGAATTCCCGTACTTTTTCCACGTCGTGCTGTAATGTCGGAGGCGGTAGTTGTGTCGCAAAGTATTCCTCTGCGGAGAAAGTCGTCGGTTCCGTGTGCATATTGACCTTGATGTAATTTGAGTTGTGTTGTACAAAGATCCTGAAGAAAAAATACGATCGTTTCCAAGCACGATGGGAACAAAACGAGAGGAAGAAATAGAATGGAATCAGATAACAAACAGAATATAAGCGGCAAGTGCTGGATCAGAACTCTTCCCGGTTGCCGTCATCAAACTCCCTTTCCTAAGAACCACATAAAGCGTCTAACTCGTTAACATTTTTCTTCCGAATGGATTACTCTGCGGGACTACCTCAAACCCCAGCGCTCATCATTTTATCATTGAATGTCCACAGTCGCTCAGGACCACGGTGTTACCGTCAAAGATACTAGTCAAAACTTACTATTGGGCATCACTCTGTCCCCGTATACACTGCTAGTCTTCAAGTCGGCGAAACCGGGATGACTTTTTGGCTCGAGTTGCTGTCTTTCTTTTTGATGCAAAAGCCTGTTGGATACTAAAAAGCTCGTTATGTCCCACGAAACAACCCAGTGGTTTGGGAACACACGTTGTATGACAGACCGATGACATAGGCACCCACTCTTCTGGTCTTGAGGGAACACATCGAAGTCTTCACGTTCGTGAGTCAGGCTGTGTGGGTTTTCCCAAGTCGGATGTCTGAAGGAGCAAATAAGGTGTCGACGGGTGTTGACAGGGCATCGCTATCCCATGCCTATTCTTTCCTCTTTCTAGACCCACGACTCGAGAATCCAGACCCTTTCTTCCATAATGTTATGTTCCTCGGTTTGGCCTGCTAAAAAAGAACGTTGGCGTATCCTACTTGTCGGCGATCAAGAAGTTGGGAGGACATCTTTTGCATATCGGGTTAGTCCTTTGATCAGACCTGACAATTCTACTGATTATTTACAAGAGGACTTGCAGTTTTCAGACGACACATATGGTGAGCTTTATCCCCTCGATCGTATTTGATATTCACTCACTGAGCGCTTATTTCTCTGCAGAGGTGAGGCGCCAATGGACATAGATAAGCACTAGCTGGATTCATGGGACTATCATTAAGGAACATTACGAGAAACTTGTCTTCGAAGAGGACCATGTTAAACAATGTGTAGTGGACGAAAAAGACACATGTGTAGTACACCTTTCAGATCGTTGGGTAGTTCAAGGTGAGCACACTAGTTCCTTCCTTATCATCCGAGAACCATTACATGTCTTAATGGACGTCTATAGCACATTACCACGACATCCAGGATGATATTCCGTACGTATCAACTGTATTTCATTCCTCTCGATGCTCATCCCATCGCCTTCAGATACTGCGATGGCTACTTGCTCCTATATTCTACCACATGCAGGTCCTCATTTCAGGATGTCGCACGAACTTGCAGACAAGTGCCTCTAAATCCAAAGCAAAATCCCAACATCGTTCTCGTCCTAGTAGGCACCAAATCCGACCTCGTATCATCGAGAGAAGTTACGTCAGAGGAAGGTGAAGCCATGGCAAAGGAGCTGGGATGCCATGCCTTCATCGAAACTTCCGCGAAATCCGGACAGAACGTGGACGCTGCAGTGTTAGCGATGGTTCAAGCATTGAGGGAGACTACCGCTTCTCGAGGGAACATGATTTATTCTGCATTTCATGGTCTTCGTGAACTTTTTGTCTCGAAGAGTTGATGGATGACTGTAACTGTAATGCATTTCGTCATGTCATTTTTTATTTTAAGGGGTTTTTGGGTCTGAAAAGGGTCGAAGAAATTGGTATTTCCACTATGGAGAATCTATTTGGATGATGTCAGGGCATATGTACATATTTATTTCTCATCAGTCTACACTCATATTATACACGTGTAATCTTCCATAACAATTTATTCTACATCCATATCTATGCAATGATTACATCGAGGTGCAAAGTACTTTCGAGTTGTGGGCACGAATGCTCTTGATCAATGAATATCAATCGTTATCTGTCTCTAACGAAGATTGAACTAAGTTTGTATCTACATTAGATTCCCTCCTTTCTCTAGAATTTAGCAAAAGACTGTATATATCACATATATGGTTTTTATAATTTTATACAGGCCGCAAAAAATACAAAGTCCAGCGCAGAGTATTCAGTGTATAGTAGGTCAGACAGCACGCCCTTTCAAATCTTAAACGTATCCCATCACATAACTTGACCACGTATAAAATGTATATTAGCCCAAAAGGTTAGAGAAAATATTAAACTGACCTACCAAAGAAACACCGGGCTGACTTTCTCTATGCCTGCTCGTCCTATATCGACGTACTCCTGCTGCTTGTTCATTGGCAGCTGCTGTAAAGTAGGCACGAGAGAAACGCGAGCCTAGCGTGACGTCAATAAAGTCTTTCTCACGCTTCGCTAGACCAATTCGACACCGGAATATTTTGGAGACACTTTCATGCTTTCGTCTGCTTGTTTCCGACAGCACCACCATGCGCTTTCGATCCTAAAACCACCTGTTTGTCAAGGCTTGCGCATTCGTACCTCGCCTCTCAAACGATTTATCCAAACTGGGAAGCGGGATGACCTGCCAGAGCGGTTCCGTGTGCTCTTCATGGGGCGCGACGAATTCTCGTGTCTAGTGTTGCAGGAGTTATACAAAGCTCAAGGTATGACTTAAAATGGTAAGCCCTGTGTTTCCCGCAACTAAAACACGACATAGATGTTTGGAAAGACATAACCATTGCCACCCAGCCTGATGTACATGTTGGGAGACGTGGATCTGTTTTGTCGATATGTGAGGATATTTTCGAAATCTCGTACTTTTCCGCCGAGATTTATGTCTTCCAGGAATGCCCTTTTATATTGATGTTTTTATAACTTTTATTCCTGCCTAGCTCCTCTCAAAATTCTCGCCGAAAAATTAGACCTTCCTGTAGACACCATACCCAAAGTCAAACGCGAGTTCAGGACGTGGCAGGTCTGTCTATGACGCTCGGTTTTCTCTTGCGTCAATCTCACCATACTTGATGCGTTTAGCTCCCGCCTCCATTCTCCCAGTCTCAAGACCAGCTGGTGCCTGTGCCTATGAATCACGTCCTCATCACCGCGTCTTTCGGAAGAATATTAACAAGCAGGATGCTCAATGCCTTCCAACCGTCGCGCAGACTGAACGTCCACCCTTCTCTACTCCCTGCGTACCGCGGCCCTGCACCCATCCAGCACACAATCTTGAACGACGAGAAAGAGACGGGCGTTTGCGTCATAGAAATGCTGAAGAAGAGCGAAGGAATCGATGCTGGTTCATTGTGGGCATGCCAGAAAATGGTTCATTCGATTTCATTTTCTTTCAAACACTCTTTGAACGTCCATTATTAGACCGTACCCGATAATGTTGCATTCCCTGAGCTACGGGATCAGTTGGCAGTGGCAGGAGGCAAGCTGCTTGTTTCGGTCCTCAGAGACGCGTTGGATGGCAAGGTATGACATGCAACATGTATACGAATCTTATCTCACTATTTGCTCTAGGCTGTTGCTCAGATCCAACCGTCCGCGGAAAATATGCTTGCCGCCCCTTTCATTTCGTCTAAGGACACTGCAGTTAACTTTGATGCTATGACTTCCTCTGACATCCTTAAGCGATTTCGTGCTTTGAGCCACCAGAAACCTCTGTACACGCACAGTCCAGATGGAAAACCTCTCCAGCTCCTGGAAATGGACGAACTAGACCCATCAACTTTTTTGGAGACGCTTCCAATGGACCCTGGTTGCACGGTCTTAAGCAAAAAGGCGCTTGCTATAAGATGTGCAAAGGGAACGGTATTGGGCGTATCAATAGTGAAGCCTGAAGGAAAATCTGATCGAAATGCGAACGAGTTTTGGAATGGGTTACGGGCAGTGAAAGAGGGCATGAAGCATGTCGTTTTCGGAGGGAAAGCAGACTAAGTGTTGCACTACGACGCAGTCTCCTTATTCGGATTAAGTATATTACTTAGCACCTTTCTCTAGACTATTTCGCACGTCCTTTACCAACGTCTAATACGCAAGACTTGACCCATTGATAGCTTCACTCGAGACTTTTTTGGTCGAACAACTTCCGACATGATATGTTCGACATTATTTAGTTGTTGAACCCATGTCCAATTATCCTCGAAATGTTGCCTGCGGAACGCTAGCTCATTGTCAGTGTTCGTCTCTTTGCGCAGGACAAGACAATTCTATCCATCACTTGTAATCCGTCATGTCTTTTCGCGGAAACATCTGGTTTTTGGAACATCATTTCCTTATACACATTGAAACTTCGCTAAGAACTTTACACACGTATGTATGTATCGGTTGGTGTTGAGTAAGTCAGCCCACACTATAAAGTGTCGAGAGATATGATTTCTTCCAGCAGCAATACCTACTTTTGTTCTATCGATTTCAATACTCCTTCCGCACCCAAATGGCGAGAATCAGTGCTATCATACTCCTCACAGCCGGGTTCCTCTTCCAGGTTGCTTCCACGGCCCCGCTCGATGTTCAGAGAGGTATGTCTAGTCTACAAGCCAAGGCCATGTCTTCATTTGAGCTGATTTTTCTTTCACAGACATTGCTTTGGACCAACGCTCAGACGTCGAGGTTACTGCTAGAGAGCCTCAATACCGCAATGGATACGACGGATACGATTACGGATACGACCGTTACGGCGGTGGACAAAGGTGTGGTGAAGGAGTTGTAGGTGGCGTTCTTAGTCGTGAGTCTTCTGGTTTTGCCGTTCAGTGGGACGCATGAACTGAAATATGACCTGTTGCTCTTCCAAAGTTGTCAATGGTCTGCTTGATGGTGGAGATAGAGATAGAGATTGTGGAGATCGTGGCTACTAATAGTAGTAATCGCGTAATATGTCGTTGCATGTTAGGTGTTTGGATAATATCCAACGCATAGAGAAATTTGAGCTGATAATTTGTAAATACTATATTTTGGTGATCTAAAAGTAGATTTACTGCAAGCGTGAGAACCCAACACGTGCGTTTCGAAGAACCGACAATGTGGTCTTCATTCTTCTTGCCTTTGATCTTGATTAGTTGTATGTCTTCAGAAGTCGTTTATCCCGATGGATAAGAATATTCACGACTAGAGAATGGTGAGTAAATAACCATTTAGCATGCGCCTCGTAAACAGAGTGGGGCTTGCATTGTGCACATCTCTTCCGTGTCTTTCGATATGTCTTTCAGCGCACCGGATTCCATAACGCAGTACAATGAAATGGAAGACCACACGTCTGAAGTGTATGCTTCTACTCGTCATTCTCCGACAGTACAATTGGCTACCCCGGAGGAGGAACATATATTGGTCAGGAAACTGGACATACGCATCATGCCTATGATATACTTGCTCTATCTTTTTGCCTGTGCGCCATATACTATCATATGGCCCTTGAACCCATCCTAACCCATTAAAATTTCTAGCTTTTTGATAGGTCAAATTTAGGGAACGCGCGACTGCAAGGCTTGCCCGGTGATGAGCTTGGAGGTGACAAAACTGGAGTCCTGGTCGACTGGCTCACATCTGGATTCTACTTTTCATATGTAAATTTATTTATACCTCTATCAGGGTCGTATGACTTACATGCAGCGGGGAATGCTCAGCTACTATGTCAAATTCCGGCTACGCTCCTGTCAAAACTATGCCCTCCCCGAGTTTACGTTGCTCTGGCTGCTCTTGGTTGGGGCATAACTTCCACATTGATGGTGAGCTCCTTAACAGAACTCATTCCCAAATTATCACTCATTCCGTGTAGGCCTCAGGACTTAATTTCGCCAGCTTGATGGTAGCTCGAGTGTTTCTGGGGGTATTTGAGGCTGGCTTCGGTCCGGTCATCACCATATATTTGTGTAAGGAATAATTTCTATTGATGTTTCTGATCTTCCCATTGCATATTTATATTCGGCGTATGCAGCCTTTTTTTTATACTCGGCAGGAACTGGGGCTTAGAGTACGTCGTTTTTATAGACAAATGCCTTCCTTTTTCGCTGATTGGTCCTGGAAAGTTGGCGATATGGTTTGGGATCTCCACGGTAGCAGGAGCGTTTGGCGGTCTTATCGCATTCGGGGTGCAACGTATCCACACGTCCGTTGCATCATGGGTACTTCTTTTTATAATCGAAGTAAGTCAGTTAAGGCACAAAATTTATGCATTGGTTCCTGACCCTTTTACAAAATGATTCCGTCTAGGGAGTGCCTAATATCATTCTTGAAATCGTAACTTATTTCGTCCTTCCCAATAGACCAGAATCGACGACTTACCTCACTGATCGTGAGCGCCAAGTAGCCATCGAAAGGATGAACAGGGATCAGACCGGTGACGTCGGACTTACCGTCAGGAAAGCTCACATAATGCTTGCTCTGCTTGACTGGAGGGCAAGTTTTGTTTCAAAACTATACATATTCACATCACACTTATTATAGCCTCCAGGTTTACTTCGCCGGTGCGATTTACTTTGGATTACATACCGCTCTTGCTTCCATTGGCGCATTCTTACCTACGATCATTACTACGTTCGGCTTCAGTAAGTCAGTTACATGAAATTATATATTCATCGCTCACTTGTAGTATTTGTCATCAACTCTAGCCAATGCTCTAGCTCAACTATTGACTGCGCCGCCTTATCTTGTGGCTGGTATTGTTATGATTTTATTCTCATACGCTTTCGATAGGATTCGGAGTAGAGGCGTACTGCAGACCGTCGCTTGCTTCATCAGCGCAGTAGGATATCTGTACGTTTATGAATTTACTTTTTAATTAAGGTGATTGGTACCAGCATTCTCACTCGATCATAGCATACTTTTAGTCGTTCCACGAAATAACCATGCTCGTTATTTCGCCACCTTCTGCATCACGAGCGGTACATACGCCGCTATCGGACTGATTATTGCTTGGTGTGCGTCATTTCTTCGTGCTTAAAATGATATGCTTATTGATAGTGTTTGTGTATAGTCAATCATAACCTAGGTTCAGAGACTAAGAAGGCTACTGGTATTCCTACATCCATGATGATCGGGCAGTCAGGAAGCATACTAGGCGCCCATCTCTTCCCGAAGACCGAAGGACCACGTTATTTGTGGGTTTCTGTGTCACTCAAGACTGGTTACCAACACTTGAATGCGCTTTTTGTTTCTAGGAAAGCATTTGGAGGTAGATTATCCCGTTTAATGTATCTGTCGAGTGTAGGATTGACTAAATGCGTAGTTGCTACCGGTCTGCTTTTCATATCGACGGCGGGATCACTAATCTTATCAGTAAGTGTTCTTGAACAACCGATTTACGCGCCATTAACCTATGAACATGAAATCAGCTATCATACCGTTTGGAAAACTCTCGTCGGGACAAAGCGTATGGAAAACCTAAGCCCGGTGTTAAAGTTGACACAAATAAATTAGCCGACAAAGTAGGTCTTAATATCCAGAAAAGCAGGTTGACCTCAGACGCTTGAATTAACCATCCACCATTTGGTCATTTTTTAAAAATTTCAGACTCCCGAATTCCGATACGTCTGTTGAAAGTACATCTCGACCTTTCTTTTGCTTCGAAACAGACAGGATTGGATCTCGCTTTTTCCACGGTTGTATGATATCAACATCACACGGTCCTCTTTGGTCCTTTTGACATGTAATCGAACATCGCCGGCAAATGTCAAATTCGCGATATTGTTCGCTCAATATAACATGTACTGGTCAATTCAAATGTTACGACTGATATCTCACATTCATTCGTTTGCTGTTTCAAGAAACCTTTGAATATAATGATCGTTTTTGAGGCGTGGGAATGAATATGGGCGAAACCAAATGACGGGATGGAAGATTCAAGGTTCAATGTTCAACGATGTGACTTTCCGTGGCAGAAGTTTTCACCACTGCTTTGACTTAGCTCCTGCGAGCCTGGTCAACTCTGCCTATAAGGATAATAACTTAAAGTGAAGGCATCATGATGCTCGATATTTTTGTGAAAATCATACGAGAACTAAGTTGATAACCGGAGCCGTTGCTTTATCATGGTGCCAGGCTTCCATTATTACATTCAGGGACACTTCTCTGAACGCGCAGGCGACCTCTGAGTCGTTTATTTCAGGTGAGCTCCCATCTACAATGTCCCTACTGGGCCTTACTCATCATCTGTTTATTTATTGGCTGACCCCCGCGAAGTACTTATATATACTCTTCAAGTTCTTCACTGCTAGATGAACCCAGGGATTCCTTTCACCCTGCTCCATTTTCCTTTACCATCGTGTCTTTGGAGATGTCTGTTGCCCCAATACCTATGGACGCTAAAGAGATCGACGAAAAGTCACCCCCTGACTCCAAGTCATCTAACTATTCATCAGAAATCCCTCTGGCGACTCCTGAAGAAGAGAGGAAGTTGGTCTGGAAGCTTGATAAACGCATCTTGCCCATAACATGTGTGCTTTACCTCTTTTCCTGTGCGTTATACTTTCTCTTCAATCTACCTCCTAGTTCGATGAAATGCTCAAGATATTTTCAGCTCTCAACAGGACAAATATAGGTAATGCTCGACTCCAAGGGCTGCCGGGTGATGTCCTCGGAGGCGATAGAACTGGCGTTCTCTTCGATTGGCTCACTTCGGGATTTTACTTTTCCTATGTGAGATCGTTGTTTGTTCCTTGACGCGAGGATTTTATATGTTGTATACAGATTTTGTCCCAAGTTCCTGCAACACTTTTGTCGAAACTATATCCACCTCGGGCTTATATCGCTCTGGCAGCCCTTGGATATGGCTCAACATCCACGCTTATGGTAGGATAACACACCTATATGCCAACTATGATCCTCACTTTAGCAGGCCACAGGATCAAACTTTGCCGGTCTTATGACAGCGAGGCTATTTCTTGGGATTTTCGAGGCCGGTTTTGGCCCGGTCATCGTAATCTACTATTGTAAATTGCATTCTCAAGTGATCATGTTTCCGCTGAATATTCTTCACATTAGCGTTTTTCTACACTCGACATGAGCTCGGCCTAAGAGTAAGTCGCTTCTAGAGGCAGTAATATTCTTGATTTCAGCTCATTTATTTCGAATTTTAGTTGGCTATCTGGTTTGGATCCGCTACAGTAGCAGGCGCATTCGGTGGCCTCATTGCCTTCGGAGTGCAACACATTCATGGATCGATAGCAGCCTGGAGACTTCTTTTTATCATCGAGGTATTGTTCATCTCGAGAGTATCTAGTACGCCGTCGCTGACGAGGTGTCATTTTATTTTCTGCCTAAGGGAGTTCCAAGTGTTCTTCTCGGGATCGTGACGTATTATCTTCTGCCTAATAGGCCAGAATCGGCGTCCTATCTTACTGAGCGTGAACGTCAAATTGCTATTGAAAGGATGAATAGAGACCAAACTGGCGACCATGGGGCCGTCCTTAGGAAAGGTATGCGTCTGATGATGATATCACAAAGACGGCAGGCATATTTATTATCCGTACTTGGTAGCCCACATCAAAGCTGCTCTTCTTGACTGGAGGGCAAGTTTCCCCCTACTTCCGGTGCCGTGGTAACTTGCTCATTATAATCTTGTCTTCTTAGATCTACATCGCTGGTGTTTATTACTTCGGACTACATACAGCAATAGCCTCTATTGGTCCGTTCTTGCCTACCATCATCACTACATTTGGTTTTGGTCAGTATTCATCGACAGCGTGAGACTGGGTTTGTCCTGACTTTTAGTACTAGATGACGCACTCTCCCAATTGTTGACTGCTCCTCCTTACATTGTGGCCTGTATCGTGACAATCTCCTGCTGTTACGCGTCCGACAGGATGCAAAAAAGAGGCGTCATCCAGGCCATATGTACTTTGGTCGGGGCAATTGGATATCTGTACGTCTGTCCTTTTGTAATTGTGCCCGTTCTTATCCTCGATGCTATCAGGATCCTTCTCGTGGTCCCGAATAACAATCACGTCCGCTACTTTGCCACTTTTTGCATTGCGAGCGGAATATATAGCAGCGGCGGGCTCGTGATTGCTTGGTGTACGTCTGTTCCTCCATTCGATGTCAGAAATTTTGGTTGAAGTAAATCTGGCGAACACTGGAAATTGTAGTCGGTCATAATTTGGGCTCCGAAACCAAGAAAGCTACTGGAGTCCCAATATTTATGGCAATAGGCCAGTGTGGAAGTATTTTGGGAACTCATCTTTTTCCGAAGACTGAAGAACCACGATATTTGTGAGTTATATCTGCACTCGATATCTCCAATCGTCTCAGAACACGTTTGTCTTTTTTAGGAAAGGATTTGGAGGTGTGTCTCCCCATTCCTCGCTTTTATTAGTCATCGAGACTCCTTTACAGTTATCACTGGTCTTCTCATCGTAGCAGCCATTTGTTCCTTAATTCTATCGGTAATTTTGCCTGGACCTTTTCCCATGTTCTCCGGCCTCACAAATGTCCGATTAGGTATCGTACCGTCTGGAGAATGCTCGTCGTGACAGGGTCTATGGGAAGCCTGATCCCTCTGTCAAGGTAGACACGGATGAATTGGCAGACGAAGTGAGCTATATTGACGTTCGATCTTGAGTAGTCGACTTCAACTGATTGATGTTCAGACCCCCGAGTTTCGATACGTCACGTAGATTTGTACTTGACGGTCATCATGACCCCAAATTGGCAAATGTTATTCCATTTCGCGCAAGATATTTTTAATTGTACTACCGTGATGTATTCACAGTAGCTCTTTTTCTGACAACTTTTTGATAGCTCTAGACTTGCTAAATGTTACGAGGTTTATGCTCTAATTTCAAATATAGAATAAAAGCTATCGAACTCTGACGCCCGCCGCAGATGTACTATGACAGTAATCAGGTAGTTCATTTACCTTTAAGCATTCGCGACCCCAAAATGTGCAATATCCTTACTCGTATTGGTTAGAAGTACAAATTTTATTTTTCTCTTTCCGACGAGGTATTGCTTACGCACTTTACGTCACTGGTCACCCGTTAAATGGCATTTCAAATTCAGCGCCGTCGTCCGTCGACTTCATTTAACAAGGTACTCGTGATCACCCTAGACAGCGTTGGCCGCTGAAAATAATCCGCTGAAAATAATTCCGCATGAAAATTTCAGATCGTCAGACCGCGTTCTTTCTGACATTCATAGCAACCCCAAGGGCGGTATATAAAGTCTGCGCACAGCGTAGGTGAAATCATCAGAAGCATTCCCTTGTATCTCTACCTGTTACTTAACGTTTATCGCATCAATCTACACAGTCAAATCAACAGCGATGAAGATCAGTGTTATAAGCCTTTCTTTGGCTTTCATATGCCAATTTGCTATTGCGGTTCCTTTGACCACTGACTTCGGTATGTCTCTCGCCGAGCTCCTCGATACATAATCTAATCGTTGCACGTCGTAGGTTCCTTCTCGAAAAGAGAGACCGGGATGATTCCGGGAATGCCTGGTCTGCCTGCCCAAATTGGAGGAAGGGATGTCAATAAGGCAGATATGATCCCTGGTATGCCCGGTCTCCCTGGTCTCCCTGGTCTCCCTGGGTTGGGTGGAGGAGCCGGCGGAGGTGGAAACCCTTTCCTAGATGGTTTCACCCGCTGTAAGGAAAAGTTCTTTACACTTAACGCTCTAATGATCATAATTTACGTTAACCCAGTGATGAATGGCTTCCTTGGACAAGCCCAAGTAGGAGCAAGAGATGTTAGCGGCGCTGCAAACATTGAGCGCAGACAATTTCCCGGGGTCGCTGGAAACGGAAACGGTCTGATTGACGCTATTATTAGACGTAAGTGGCATTTTTACATCTAAAGGGTCAAATTTGGTGACTTTTCTTGATAGTCGTCAACGGCCTTCTGGGGCAGCGACAAATAGATCGACGCGCACTGGATGCTCAAAACATAGCGGATTTGCAGAATCTCCTCCAACTCCTAGAAGAATACAGGTCTCGTGCACCAAGTGCAAATGGCAAAGCTGTTTAAGAGTGTAGATTGTCAGTACTACATTTTCGCTCTTATTTGATACACGATGGCTTGTGCGATAAATGATTCGTTTACATTCGGAAGGCACTGTTTAGCACATGTTTAAAGTATAACTCAATATAGATGTCTCATTTTGCCTGTGTTTTCTTGGAACTAGCTGTAAGGTCATAGTCGTTGGCAATAGCCGTGTTTTATACTGTGGCTGTTTAAGCCACTAGGCTCGTAACCATCCTGTATAGAAGACGGGTCAGGTGACCCATGCAAAGCATGTCAGGCCCCCGGACAATGCTGATATAGGTCAGTTCTGAAAAAAGGCCCTTTTTACGGGTTTTCGGGTGGACAAAATTTTCCTAAATTTGGCCCAATTTCAGGTGGATGGCCGATCTGACCTCAAATTTTCGCTCCCTCCGGGTGGACGAGAAGAACTGACCTAAAAACGGCACAAATATGATTACATAATATATAATTACATCAAAATATTACTAATCGTCCGTTTCCGCTTGCTTTTTCGCCGTCGACGGTCGCGATAGTTTCTACAGTGTACACGACAACGACAATATTTTGCTTCTGTCTCGAAAGCTTTAGCCATACTTCATTGAAAACAGCTTCTGTGAGCTCAAGGGAACTGCTGTTATTTAATACATCCACACAAGTACTCGGAATAAGTATGGTAAAGGAAAGCTCCCGCTGGGAGATGTGTGAACCGAAGTAAGTTCAATCTTGCTGTCGCTCCGCAGAGGAGTTCCAAATGGGTACAAAAGCCGGTCAGAACCTCCATAAATGTGGTGCCTCGGCCTCCCTCGGCGGGTGGATATATATCTGACCTCCGTTGGAATGATGCCTGCCGGGTGGACGATTTGATCTGACCTATGCAATGAGTCAAAACAGAGCAACAAATACAGCTCCGGAAATCTCACCCTTTCAAAAGTCGGATTTTGTATAAGTAGTCATCATTGATGGAGAATCTGCTATATGATGGACATCTTTCTTTCGCGGTGCGTAGACAAAAAGCTTACCGAGCCCCATCGCACCTTGATTTTTACGCGCCTCTAGTATGATCTTTTGGGATTTACGCTTGCTGCCACTCGCATCCGCGTTCTTATCGATATTTCTATGCGCTCTGAATGCAACAATACACGCGATTCTGGATGGTCGCGCAGTAACCAGTAATCCGGACCTGAAGACGAGTATTGGCGTTCGCGCTCGTGAAGGGGGATACTCAATACTGGGGCTCAATGTAGCACGTTTCATAGGCATTCTGACGTTGGTGTATCTGGCAGCAAAAACTCCAATTCAGGACAATACCCCTTTCAAACATGCCCATACTACAGTTTTCGTGAGTTTCTTCTGGTGGTCATTCAAAAGTGATTAAAATTTCCTCTAGTTATATTCCGCAGTGTTGCAGCTTACTTCACTCTGGGTACGGGGATCTACGGTGCACAACAATATCATCTTGCTGGTTGCATTTGGAGTCTACGCGTACCGTGACCTATGGCCGCTCGCTACATATGATCAGGAACCTGCAGATGTATCAGAAGGCAACCTTCTATGGGTCAAGCTTGCGATCCTCTTCATGGTTGCAATAATAATTCCTCTTTTTATACCCCGACGTTTTGAACCTGTGGAAGTCGCAGCTATCCCGAATCCTGAACAAACTTCTTCCTGGATTTCCAAACTCACCTACACTTATGTCGATCCAGTAATCGCAGCTGCTTACAAGGTTCCTCATCTGCCAGCCGAAAGGCTCCCACCTCTCGCGGATACAGACCACGGCAAATATCAATGCAACACCGCATTTCCGGTATGCTCGTGTACTCTTGATTATAAAACGTGTTATTCATACAGTCTCAGTATATTGACACCTATACAGGAGCAAAGCGTAGGCATCTTTTTTGGGGACTACTCTACCATTTCCGTAAGTTTGGACTGCCATAAGCCGCTTCTTTTTTCCCATGATTTCGTTCAGGTCGAGAATATCTTATCCTGAGTGCCTGTCTTATTGCAACCGGCATTACCAGTTTCGCTGGGCCACTCGCCATCAAACAACTGTTAGGGTAGGTACCTTTTTCTTCACGTCCATCGCTGTGATCTAAATTTAATTCCTTGCAATCCAGATATATGGAAACCGGCGGTCAGAATTCGACTGTTAAACCATGGTTTTGGATCGGATTGCTTCTTTTGGGGCCACTTTTGAACTCTATCTTCCAACATTGGAATAGCTACCTTCAAAATGTTATCCTTGTTCGAGTCCAAGCCGTGCTAACTCAGCTCATCTTCAATCACAGTCTACGTATCAGACTTAAAGCCGAAGTATTCACAGGCCCGTCGGCTCCGTCTTCGACTGAAATACCAGCGGCCTCAGAGGGCGCGGACGTACCCAACGAAGGAACCCAAAGCCCAAAATCGAGAGAGAGAAGTGCGGAGAACCTCATTGGAAAAATCACTAATCTGGTAACCAATGACATCAGTAACGTTGGACAAGGCGACGACTTCGTTTCTTTGTGTGAGTCGGTCCTCTATCTATTGACTGATAATATATCTTAAATCTTTTTCAAAGTTTTTTTTATGCCTCTTCAAATAGGATTGTCAATCATTTTCCTCAATAAGGTCTTGGGTTGGAGGTATGTATGTATCAGGGCCCACATAATATCAATGCTTAGTAGAGGCACCCTCCAGCGCCCTAGTGGGCCTCTTCACGCTCATTGCCCTGAGCCCCATTCCGGGTTGGATTGCAAAGAGAAATCAAGATGTCGAGAAAGTGAAAATGCAGAAGGTGTGTTTGAAAATTCACGCGAGTTCATATTCATCGCAATTTATTAACCCAAATTATACTAGACTGATGCCAGAGTGCAGATCATTTCGGAAATTATCAGCGTCATCCGTATGGTTAAGCTTTTTGGATGGGAAGAGAAGACGTCGAAAAAGATCAATGAAAAACGCGAAGAAGAGCTAAAGTACCTTTTAAGAATGAAGGTCGGTTTACAGTTGCATTATTTCAATCTTGTATTCTTATTTTCTAGGACAGATCTTTCGTCTGCTCATTCATTCCATGAGGTAGGATTTGAGTTGATTGCATTGTTTTCAACCTCATCGTATGCATTTCAATGACAGTGACTTCATTCCAACTTTGGCCATGCTTTTCACCTACGCCACATATACAGTTGTTATGAAAGAAACTCTTACAGGTATCTACCTTACGCCAGAACTATTATGTTTTCTCAAAAGAATCGTATAGCATCCAAGATTTTCTCTAGTATGGCTGTGTTTGTTATCATGAGGAATCAGTTGGGCTCCATATCATACAAGTTGAACTCATTCATATCAGGTGAGTCCAGTCTTACCTTTAGTACCATTATATGGCTCAAGGCGGGTTTCTATCACAGCCAAGGTTTCTTTGGATCGGCTAACACAGTTCCTACATGATACCGAAGTCCTCGATCGTTATGCAGCTGCTGGACAAGATCTTGTCCCTTCTGATAGCGCGGCGGATCACGACGAGCAAGCCGATAGTAGAATAGGATTTCGCAAAGCCACATTCGCATGGTCCAAACCAGACACAGACGGCACCCTTACCCCTAGTCGCAACTTCAGGTTGCAAATCGACGAAGAATTGATCTTTAAACGTGGTTGTATCAATATGATCGTCGGACCTACGTCAGTTCTTTCTTCCTTTCGAGTTCTGTCCCAGACAAGCTTACTTCTTGCGGTCGATGTTGTTTAGTGGAAGCGGCAAGACATCCATTTTAATGGCGTTGCTAGGTAAGCTTGCTTATGGAGGCATATATTTTCTGGTTCAATGTCACTACAGGCGAGATGCATTTCATGCCTTCAGGTCCTGACTCCTGGTATAATCTTCCTCGTGAAGGTGGGGTTGCATATGCTGCACAAGAGTCCTGGGTGCAGAGTACGACCATACGGGAAAACATACTTTTCGGGAGCCCTTATGACGAAGCACGATATCGCTCAGGTACGATAATATTATGACACAACGACGATGTAGATCAAATGTTCTATTCGGAATCTCTCTAGTCATACACCAGTGTGCCCTGGAGCGTGATCTCGAATTATTCGAAGCTGGTGATCAAACCGAAGTGGGAGAGCGAGGGCTGACTCTGAGGTAAATTGCTCTGAGCACTCATGATTATAATCTAAAATGATAATATGCTTTACTGGATAAGTGGTGGCCAAAAGGTGAATGTCGATGAATCGCCATATTTACACAGCGCCCTAATTTTTCTGCTAGGCTCGTGTCACCCTTGCACGCGCGGTTTATTCGTCAGCTCAGACTATATTGATGGATGACGTCCTCGCTGCTCTTGATGTCCATACGTAGGCGTGATATCTTACTAGTCGTATCCATTGACTAACGTCTTTGTCACAAGTGCTGCCTGGATCGTGAAGAAGTGCCTCCGCGGTGATTTAGTAACAGGAAGGACGATACTGATTGTGGTGGGTTCCCTATGGATTTATGAAAAGCGACCTTCGGTTTGAATCGCGGTTATTCCAGACCCATAACCTCGCGTTGATTGGTCCAATCGCTCACTTCGTCGCGTCTATGGGGCTCGATGGAACCATAAAAAATCAAGGAGCCATCGAGGACACGTACGGCCCATACGATGATTCGACCCTTGCACTGGCACAGAAAAAACAGGATACGGCCTTGGAAGTCGGCAAGGAAATCGAGGACGAACATCAGGCGAAACCTCATATAGGTGGAAAACTCGTGGTCGCCGAAGAAATTGTTGAAGGCCGTGTCGGCTGGAAATCAATAAATTTACTAATCTCCGGCCTCGGGGGACGGCATCCCATACTATTCTTCACGCTTCTGATATTGGGATTAATAGGATCGCGCCTTACATACATCGCGCAGACGTGGTTCTTGGGAATTTGGGGCTCACAGTATGAACATCATTCGCCATCTGATGTTCATCTCTCTTAGTAAGTGATATGCTGTTTTAGCAATATCGCTTTTGAACAATTTGCTACCTTTCTTTAGTTATCTAGGGATATTTGCCTCGATCGTCTTTGCTGGGGAAATATTTGACACCACGGTCAACGTCATTTTCTTCACTCGCACCGTGGTTGCTGGAAGGATTATCCACTCGAAGCTATTGGACTCTGTCTTCAAGAGCACATTCCGTTGGCTCGATGAAACTCCAACCTCTCGCGTAATTGCTCGCTGTACTCAAGATATCCGTACTATCGATGGTCCAATTTCTCATTCAATGTGCTTCGCCCTTGATCAGTTCCTGGAAGTGGCCATAAGATTTGGAGTGATCGTGCTGGTTACCCCCTTTTTTGTCATTCCAGGATGTGTGGTGGGCTTTCTCGGCGCCCTCGTGGGAGTTCTGTACTTGAAAGCCCAGCTCTCTATGAAAAGGGAGATGAGGTATGTGTATCTTAACCCACAACACCTCGATTTTAATCTGGCTTATAGCAATTCTCGATCCCCCGTGTTGGCTCATGTCAGCGCTTCCCTGCATGGCCTAGGTGAGAATTACTAATACTTGTGAAATAAACAAGAATTAATTGCATTGCATTACTAGTTTCTGTTCGAGCTTATGGATCGCAGGATGCTTTCAAAGAGGAATTGATCAAACGCATCGATCATTATTCTCGCATTTCGAGGATGTCAGGCGATTTAAACAGATGGGTTGGACTTCGTACCGATTATCTAGGAGCAATCTTCACAGCATTGTTGGCATCCTATCAAGTATATATACAGGACGCAAGTGCATCGAACACCGGATTTTCTCTCAATATGGCGGTGTCCTTCTGTATCTCCATATTTTGGAGCATCCAACTCTTCAATGAGTTTGAAGTGGAATCAAACAGGTGCGTGTCCAATTTGACCGAGATGAGCATCGAGCTCTAAAGTGATGATTCGCAGCTTGGAACGTATTCAAGGTTATCTGGAAATCGAACATGAACCAAAGCCTACAGAATCAGGTAAACCACCAGCACATTGGCCTAGTACCGGAAATCTGGTGGTTTCAAACTTGTCTGCTCGTTATTCGCAAGTAGGTGACACTCGAAACCAAGATTTCCGTATTCTGAATGGTCAACTGGCAGTCTGGTCCAAAGGTCTTGCACAACTTATCTTTCCAAGTGCGGTCAGGCGAGCGCGTGGGAATCGGTAAGTGTTCGAGTCCTTCCTTGGGCTTTCCGTGGAATAAATCATGACACAATATCTACAGTTGGTAGGACGGGCAGTGGAAAGGTGATTGCCTTATTCTGCGTCTCCGTGAATGCCTTTTGGTAATCAGGTCAAATACAGAGTTCTTTATCCCTTGCTCTATTAAGGTGCATTATCACCGAAGGTACTGTACAGCTAGACGGAATTCCAACAGACCAGATCAACCTCGATGCCTTGCGCTCCAGTATGACTATTATCCCTCAGGTGGTACGTACCAGTGTCCACATTGCTTCGAAGTACGGAGAAACTGACATCCAGTTAAAACAGCCTGAGCTTATGAGTGGTACGACGATCTCCTTCCCAGTTGTGGTTACCCAATTGATTTAACATTTTAGGAACATTGCGAGAAAATCTAGACCCATTCCAGCAACATGAAGATGTTGCATTGAATGATGCTCTGAAATCAGCTGGCCTATTTTCTCTTCAGGGTGATGTAGGGGAGAACCACCTTGGTTTAGATAGCTTAATCTCTGGGAGCGGAAGCAATCTTTCAGTCGGTCAGAGGCAGATAATTGCACTTGCTAGGGCGATGATGAGGGGCAGTAAATTTCTTATATTTGACGAAGGTACGCCTATGCATCATGCTGATTTACGGTGATACAACTCACACATACAAACCGTGTAGCTACATCTGCTATTGGTTAGTTAGTGATCTAACTTCTTAAACACGACCGCTAATGTGTTTGTTTATATTTACAGATTACGAAACAGATGCTGTGATCCAAAACACCCTGCGAACTCGTCTCGGACCTGATGTTACTGTTCTGACCATTGCTCATCGATTGCAGACGGTCATGGACGCTGATAAGATTGTATGCTTAACCAATACTCTTGCTGTGAATGCAGCTGACCCTTGGCTTGACTGTTTGTAGATGGTTCTCGATAATGGCAAGATTGTTCGTACACTATTTTCTGTACTAGAAAATTCCTCGTTATTGATCCTGTTTAATTAGATCGAATTCGATAACCCAACATCTTTGCTCCACAAAGAAACAAGTGCCTTCCGGGCGCTTGTGAATGAAAGCGGGAATCGTGGTCTTTGACCGCCCCGCTCGTAGAATTCAAGGGATGGTTAGGACGTACAAGAGATAATCCGATTTAGTTATCATTTTCGAGTAAGACGCCTCTGTGCACTGCATGCTTGAGGACGAGCATGCTAAAAAAGCTGCCTGATGTTGTTAACCCTAAGTTTTACTTCTCCTTTTCCGAAGAGTCAGGAAAAACGCATGTGTGGCGGGCCTTGCTGTCAACCAGTAAGGGCAGCACAGGGACGACGGTTTCAGAAGAGTACAGTCAAACCTGTCTTATCCCATAGCTCTCGGTGGACGTCCGAAGCTATGGGTTATTGTAGGTTATGGGTTATTGCAGGTCAAAATAGCCCTCAACCGAGGATTTGGTGGACAGAAACCCTATGGGACTACGCAGGTTATGGCTTTATACAGTTATGGGATAAGGCAGGTTTGACTGTAGATGCTTGTCGCAAAATACATGATCTCACCTTTGCTTTTACGTGATCTGGTGCGCAGTTTTGATCTGATATTTACTTCAGGTCACCTTAGAGAGTGATAACACCGACGCCGGGAAGAGTAGTCAGAGTAGCAAACTAGTCACAGGAGTCTAAATCCGTTGTAGCTCGTTGCATGACAACAAGACCCTGTAAGACCTCGAATTCTCCGGCCGAGTCGGATTGATGTTATTCATATAAGAGAGCATCTATAAAATATCAAGTCATTACACTTTACATTTTTTCTCAATGCTCACTTAAAAAGAAAGTGATTAACATGGATAAAACCTCTGGGCAAAAACTTGAACGCACGGGCCTTGCGTACGACCTAAAGAGGAGTTCAGCGTTAACCTTGTAGCTAAAGCTGTATTTTCTGTTTGCGCCTTCATGCTAATAGAAAAGATGCATTCCATCAACGCTCCTGATGAGTATTTCGAGAGTGTTTCGTTCTTGGCACACAAGGCTGTACTCACAGCCGCCTTGTATATAAATGCCTATCGTATGTAGCTACTTTCTATGCCTGTCCATTCGCCTTTCGTCAAAGGGTCTTATCTACTACTCTTGAACCCACACCTATGATGTTCTATTCAAACACACTTTCTTCAAAGATATTTGAACTGGGTTTTGATCTGTGAGTGACTGGCTGATATAATCTCGTGATCATACCCAACTTTGATACGGATAAGAGTGGCAGTAAAGGTTAGTACTTAAACTTCTTGCATATCTGCAACGACCATTGAACGGTAGCCCTCGAACTTGATAGCGTTACTGGGTCTCAATTTCTACGTTATGGCTCTACGATTACCTTCTAACTCTTCCGGACGAGGTCAGACAATATTTAGCTTAATTATGATGTATAGCCAACATTTCCTGTGCCCATCTTTAGGTCCAATATACATGGAAGGGGAAAAAGACGCCAGGTAGGCCATTTCTCGACACTTTCCGAGCGAGCCCCTTACCGTGAATCACCCTCACTTAGTTTTCTGGCTTATCATCCTAGTAAGTCTACTCAATTACCTATTTAAGCGCAGACGTATCAGGTCAAAATTAACACTGTTTAATATATTCTAGAACCGATACATAACCCCTTGCTTTATTATTGTCAATCTCGTAGGCAAGAATACGCACTGCACTTATACTGGGGCACAAATGCTTACGCACGGCTGCTATTTGAATTAGCATACTTCGTGGACTCTTGGATATCTGATGTGAGTATATGTTATTACTCTCCGGATAAATCGTTTATGAGTTTGATTTAGATGTAAGCGTTTAAATTGATTTTCAAAAGCTAGGGAAGTCTATCATACCTTCAACTTCCCCTAGATGTCCTCATTATAGCCCAATCAGAGGACTCCAAGTTGTAATCGTCACCCTTTTAGCTCAGATAATTCTCACGATTCGGTCTGTATGCTGTCGTGCAACCTAAAATTGACACGTACAACTGGTAGTTAACTCGTTGTGCTCATAGGGTGTATGCTCTTTCCGGGCAGATTAAGGCCATTCTGATTATAGCGGGGGCCATAATGGCAACCCAGTTGGGACTCCTCGTATACGTTCTATCTCAAACCCTAGGAAGAGACCAACAAGTCCCGATTGCGTCACTTCTAGGACCATTATCCCCACTCCCAGAGCTTCCGGACAATCCAGCATACCACAGTACGTTACTTCTGTATACTAAGTACTTACTGGATGCGTAGATGCTAAAATTCAGGCTAGTATGCCTCTTCACTGCACTTCTGAGCTTGTAAGCTATACCGTATTCTATAGACAAATCAATCTGATATTATTTCTATTAGTGGAAAGTGTATAGAAGGTTTGATTTGGATAACTCTGTTTTTCGACGCAATTGCTGCTATTACCATCTTGAGTATCACGATTCGCTCAGGCAAGACATATGGCGTCTATTCTATCATGCGCACAATACAGCGTGACGGATTGATATATTTCTTTGTACTGCTTGCTTCTCATATAACTTGGCTATCGTTGACGCTGTGCGCTCGGGTGAGCTCGAAGATGTATTACGGATTGCTTTCGGAACGCTGATGAATCTTGTTTAGCCAGCTTTGAAGTTTATCCATATTGAGTGCGTATAACTTCACCATTATGTTGATGGACTTGACAGTCTATCCTTGGGACTTGCATGATTCTAACTTGATCTCATCCTTTCTGAAAATACAGGCCCTCTATGGTTATTTCGAGTATCATGATCAATAGGATTACTCTGAACCTCAAGCGAGAGGGACAAAAAGACATGGAATGGAGAATTAAAACAGTCGACTCACAAGACAATCAACTTCGGACGTTTTCGATGAATGGAGTGAACACTGGGAACGTGCGGTGTAGACCCTGTGGATACCACAAAGAGAATGTGGAAATAAGTCGAATTGAATTTAGTACACATGACCAAGTCGTATAGTATCATGATATATTTCCTCTTCCGAATGCTATTTACAAGTTCAACGTGTTTTTTGTTTTGTTGTTGTTGTTGTTGTCAATTTAGGATTTACAGCGCGTATAACGATACGTTCTAAGTGCATCGGAAATGGCCGGTGGTGGTGCACTGCCGGAGCGGCAGATGGAATATTGTTTTCCTCCCTTCGACACCTCGGAGAACAATGTATGCTATTATTAGATTGTACCCTTATCCTTCATCCCTCGGATGCATGTCGCCTAACCATAGAAGAGAAGAACAGCGAAACATATGTCGAGGGCGTTAAGCGCCTGTGAGCCAAGAGTTATTTTCGGATCGTTCATGTGGGCGTGCCGGTATGACCGGCAAGACGGCGCAGGGGTCACGAACGGCTTATTGGACCCGATGTGGGCTTGGCTACTCTTGGCTAGCGCTTCCAACTTTGACATAGGCCTGTACACAGCCATCGGTTTGTCGTCGTCGTCGTCGTCGTCGGGTGACGTTGTTCCTGGTCTTATTGATCTCCAGGCTTCAATTAAAAGGCTGTGTCCCTCGAGCCTGTAACGTAACTCATAGGAACGGTGCCCTTGGAGTAGGATATACCAGCTATTTACGTCTCTTCTCGGGTGAAGATGAAAAAGAGAGAATATGCGCATGTACGAAAATTGGAATTTGTGCGTTCGTAGTGGCGTAGCAGTTGCACTCGCACTCCAAGCCTTTCTTCCTCCGACCATTAAGCGTTCGTTCTGAGAAACGTACGGCGACTCCGACAAGTAACGACTCCACGGAATGAGCAATCCAATATGTCTCATTGCATCCGATAAGATGGCGGAATCTCAAGACTCACATTAGTGTTCCAAGTATAACTTTACTTCGCTACTTATTTAGCTTTATGTTCTCCCTCGCGACGCGCAAGGGGTCGTTTCATCTATCCTTACCAATCTAACCGATCTCTCGAGTCCGTTCTGCTAATTCGGGCACACATGAATGAATATAAATGTTATGTACTCAGCAAGCGAGCGTGTACTCAATTAAACGGCGGAACGGAACCGACGTCGATACCTCGGACGGCGGGCGTCATTACATAGAGAAGAGAAGAGAAGCTAGGGTAGCCGATTCTGTCTGGTGTGTGCCTGTGATTATTTTTATGTTCTTGGGGCAGTGCGTACTTACGATTTGATCCCTTTGGATAGATTGCTTGGCCTGTGAATGTTTTGTTTATTCGAGTCGTTAGATTGCCGAAGTGTATGTTTTCATATGTACGAGTCTGTATTTGTGGTGACTTTCGTTCAAACATTTGCCTATAATCGTAAGCCATCCCGCGAGACTACAATGTGACCATTGAATTAAATTATGAACTTGATAATCCCCGCATTCAGCTTATCGCGCATTTTTACGGATGTTTAAACGCCATCGGGCCCGCTTTGAAGAAGCATGCACCTACGCGACTCGGAGGATGAAGAATTAGAGAAGGAGAAGAAGAAGCAATGAGAAAGTCACGATAAACCATTTTCATTTGGGCTTCCTGAACACGATGGGATGTAAATTAGTATTTGCAAAAAAGTTTCGAAGAATAGAATGATCAATGTAGCGCATATCAAAGCCGCGGGCAGTGACTGATACAGATACTAATACACAACACCTATAGCAAGTTTGATACGCCCTCCCTGAAACGTCGGCGAGCTCATCACAACGCAAATAGCAGCTCAAAGAGCCGGGGGCGCTTGTTGCAATGCTCGGAACAACGAGCGCTGAGCGCATACCGTAGCATCAAACAAGTCGCTAGTTACTAGTAAACTCACTACTGGCAAAAGCGTCGATAGGTGGGGAAGTGCGGCAATTAAGCGCTCGTAAGTGTGCTTACTTAGGCTGTAATTAAACGGCCCGGCAAGTCGAAGAGGCTCGCCCGAGAGAGAGAGAGACTCAAACCTGACATTAAACAACAACACGTCGGTGCGGGGGTGGGACTGTGCGTGTGAGTATGTACATATCACTTGTGAGTCAGTGCACTTCTTGAAGGCGACATCGGTATGCATGTACTATATAATTATGATTATGCAATGTCGCCGATTATCTAGCCGAGCATGAAGGCGTCAATATGCCAATGATTATGAGTATGTAATTAAAAATAACATCATTTAACCAAGACTCGGTTGGCGGCCGTATTGGGATCGATCATGATCAGGAAGCAGAGATATGTAGAAGTAGAAGAAGTCCCGGAAAAGACGGTGATCATGATCATTAACGGGTTCTGGTTATTGAGAAGAGGAGAATACTATGTACCGTAGACATACATACATGGTCAATACACGTGTACTGCTTACATAGAAACATGTTGTCAGGTCGAAGTTGAACTTGTGCCATCCCCATCCATTCAACAGTCCCATGCTCCCATGTTCAAGCGTTCCTGGAGCTAGTACATATGTGGCGTGCTTGTCATCCCGTTCAGGAAGGTCGGGATGTCGTTCAGCGGGGTGGGTCGATCGCGTGAGTATGAGAACTTGTATGTTTTTCTTCTTCTTCTTCCTTGTTCTTTGTTCTTCTTTGTTCTCTATGGCCCAGAGTATTTATGCGTGTACATAGATTATATATAGATGTGTTATGTTATGTTATATGAAATTGAGGTTCCGAGGAGGAGGAGGAAGAAGAACAACTAGCGGCCCCCGAGATAAAGATAAGATCTAATCTCTTATCTATCTGTCTATAGTAAGTAGTAAGGACTCAGGATGGTTCGAAATCTTTCAAGTCGAAGGTTCGAACATGAGGCAATTGAAGAAGAGGGAGGAAAAGTCGACGAGTCGAGTGTATACTAGTACTGTACTAAATTGGTCAATTCATCGGGGCCTGTGACCTGTGACCTCAACGACAAAATTTTGGTTTCGTCATATTCATCCGGGACCTGTGACTGTTCGAAAATTTTGTCCCAACATTCAGAGAAAAATGTTCTCATACCTCATTTGAAGGCATTTTGAAAGTATTTAAAACTTCCAAACCTTTGATTTATGCAAGAATAGCTGAAAATGGGCTGAAAAATCAGAGTTTGTGACAAAATTGGGCCAAAATTAGCCTAATTTGGCAGAAGTGTGACCAAATTTAAAGGTCTACCAAAAAAATCATTTCGTCAGGCCATGCTATGACTTGTGACCAAGGCCAAATTTCGTCATATCAGAGAGGCCTGTGACCTGTGACCGACGAATTGACCGATTTAGTACAGTAAGACTTTGATCAACCAATACAAGTTGCATCGACTCTCTTCGGCAGTAATAACTTGATAAACACATCCACGAATACAGCGGTGCAGTCAAATAATGCAACAGCAACAGCAGCTTCTCGACGTAGTGACATACTAGTACAGTGGGAACCATGCGGTCATTAAGCGCTCATAAGAGCTCGCGCGTCACTAGTGTGTTTGTTACAGGTATCACTACAGTTACGGTAGACGTACGCGCGTATCATTCTCGACGGGCTCGGGCGGTGTGCGTACTGCGCGTATCGACGAGGGTGCGTCGGTAAGCTCGGACTCATACTAGATCTAAAGTTCAGGGACCCAGGTCGTTGTTAGTCGGTGTCAATGTTGGTTGTTGGTTGTCGTTGTCTCGATCTACCCGAGGAGAGGAGTTCTTCGACAAGTTACTAGTGCTAGTACCAGTATATACATATGTACTCACGAATTCTACCCAAATTCCACCCCCTAAATTCTAATCAATTTTAGAGACTGGAGGCTTAGTACGACTTGACGACAGTGACAGTGAGTATGGTATAAATTTTTGTATATCTCGCACAGCTGTCCGAGGAGAGAATGTTTATGTTTAGAAGCTTACCATGTTTCCCGTGGTCAGTGGTTGACGCTCGATCATGTGCTCACGCGTATGTATCAATTCCTATTGGTCGATCGCGTACCTGGACTATGGAGCTAGTACATATGTGGCGTACTTCCTCCGAGTCCAATTCCGGAAGGTCGGTCGGTCGCCTCGACTGTCTGATTTACATACGGTCCTTTTCTCTTTCAACTTTTTCTGTCGTCCGGGAGTGGGGGTGGATGATGATGCATATGTGCTTACAATAGTAAGCATAATTGGATCTTACCGAATCACTCAAGAGAAGGTTGACTCAGAACTTAGAGATAGGCCACTCCACTCCGTGCGCAGCATCGTTTACACTCACATTCGTACCCTCTTATCGATCGCTATCAGAACATACACTCGTTCAACCCATGATAGGACACCCAACCCCGACTCTATGACGTAGTACAGACTTGAATGAAAGTGTAAGTTGAAAGCTACGGTAACTTTGTCACTACATGGCGTATTTAATCAATGACGAACCCGACTACGGTGCTGCGGGGTACGTACCGGTACGTACCGCCAAGAACTCCTAGTGGTAGATACTTACTAGGTATAGTAATCACGAATCCTTTGCTCGTTTGGTACTAGTCGGGTAAGAGAAGTTTATATTATATTATAATGTAGCCCATTCACTCGATCGGTTTACCTCGGCAGTCAGCTTGGGTTACCTCTACGATGCTAAGCTGCTTGATCGCTTACATACATAGCACATACGCCATGTGGAGCGGAATCATTGGGATTGGTGGTAAGCTTACTACTCTGTCGGTACGACTTGATGTTATACTAGGTAACACGGATGGATTGGTGGATGGATTGGTGGATGGATTGGTGCCGTGACGGACGGTCGAGGTTATTTTTTTTCAAGTTGGGTCCTCCCCTTTGGTGGTTGAGGCTGAGCGCTGAAGCGCTGAAGTTCTGTCTCCAACAAATATAAGCGTAGTTGCGATGTGGTTTTGCGATGGATGGCTGGGTTAACGTTTATTAGATTGTAAAACATACCAGGCGGAATTTGGGATAAGATTAAGATCAAGGTTAACGTTAATTAACTACTATGGTATGTATATTAAGAATCCGGTCAATTTGTGCAGCTGATACCGATATCGAGGACGAACATGCACGCTGGAGGGTCCTCCTCAGCTAACTTGTCTTGTCGGACACTGGCTGATGGTTTATGACAAGCTCATCGAGCCAACCCAGCCACTCACTGACATGCATACGACACTTGGTCGGGCAAGGGCCCGGAATTCGGTTTATATGCAGTGGTATGTAGTCATGTAGTAGCCCATTCACTCCGTCGGTTTACCTCGACAGTCAGCTTGGGTTACCTCTACTTATTTCTACTATGCTGAGCTGCTTGATCGTTTACATACATAGCAAATACGCGTGGGACCATTGGGATCGGTGTATAGGCATACTACTCGGTCGATCCGAGTTGATATTGTCTACTAAGGAAATAGCATGGATGGATGGATTGATACAGTGACGACTATCGAGGTTATTTTTTTCAAGTTCCTCTCCTTCGATAATTGAAGCTGGGGCTTCTATCTCTAACAAACGAATACGAACGCGGGGCGTAGTTGAGTTGCGAATTTACGATGCGATGACCCGGTTTATCAAATATACCGGAAAGAGATAAGATTAGGATTAGGATTAGGATCAAGGTTAATTAACTACTGTGATATGAATCCGGTCAATTTGTGCAGGCGATATCGAGGACGAACATGAGCATGAACGTGCGCGTCCGTTGGTGTGGTACATCCGAGTCCGAGTCCGTACACAGTGGACACGGATGATTCGTATGGAGGGGAATATTCGATCGGCCACTGGCCACTAACTGGTATACGACGGTATGACGGTACCACCGTAGTACGACCGAAGTAAAAATCATAAAGCATACGTGAAATAGCGAATCGAAGCAAGACTCAAGTCGCGAATGAAGTCAAGTAATCGTGAGTCTCGTACCCGTGGCTGCGCATCTAGCATAGAGCAAAGAGCAAAGCATAGAGCATGAAACCTTCCTTCCCTTCCCTTCCCAGCGTCGCTTATCGATCTTCCCTTTCCTCAAATTCAAGTTCTCACTAGCAATCATTCACCTCAAGCTATAAATACCCTCTACCCATCTCTAAGTACCCATCTCGATCCTCTCTATCATCCTCAAACGGCTTAGACCCCTCTTGGCATCAGCTACTCATCGATCTATCCAGCCTACTTGGTACTTACCGTAGGTTCAGGATGCCGTCAACGTCAGATACGCCACCGCACGCGTCGTCCTTGACTCCTTGGGCCATCGGCGACTGAGCTAGGTAGGTAGGGAGGTGTGAAATCGAGAATGTTAGGGTGGGATGGGTATGTGAATGGGATGGGATTATGGGAAATTTACTTAGGTTTACCGAGTCGTTGATTCGGATTGAGCTTGAGGTTGGATTGGTATGTATGCATGTATGTATGTACGGTGGCTGTGGATCAGAAATCATCAGAAATCATTCATTGCACAGTAAATCATATTAAATAAATCAAAATCATCAGAAATCAGAAATTATATACTCTAGAGTCTATCTATCCAACTCAGCCACTGGAGAAGAGAAGGTACGTATTCTGATTAGTAGATATACCTACGCACGAAATTGGAGGTTGCGTGCATCGAGGCCCCCCACGGGCCACCGGGGATTATTATTATTATTATTTTAATCTTGAAAATTGCACCCTGAGTTCTAGCTCTTCTAGTGAGAAATAAGACGAGAAACGCCAAACGCAAAGAAAAGATGAGAGACCCGGGAAAATCAGAGAGAGAGAGTATGTCAGGACATGAGAGAGCTCGTTGAGCCGTGGAGATACACATAACCCGATATCGTGGTACGCGTATGCGAGTGCGTGAGCGTTCCCAAGAGAGCGCTGGTGGGTACGGTGAATGACATAATAATTTCACACTAGCCAAGAGAACCTCGCCAAGTGGAAAGTGAGAATGATCGGAATGACGACAGTGCTTTAAATACATAAACACCCATCCATCGACTTTTACTTTCTCTCCCTCAATGGACACCTTTCGCCCTCGCTCACGACTTCCCCTCGATCCATTCCAACAACACCGGGCATGGTCCGTCCCTCCACCCAGCGAGCTCACACACTCGTCTTCGCCTCAAGTCATTCTTATCCTCGGAGGTATGTAACCTTCTTCTTCTTCACTTGATCCTCCCACTAATGAAAGTCACAGACGCACAAAGCAGCCTCCTCCCACTGCTCACCTCCCCGCGACTATCCACATGTCTCCTCATCCTCGCCACACACGATCCGAATAAGGCACTACTCCACGACCCCTCCATAACACCCTACACACCCGGACCTTCCATCCGCATCCTGCAGCTCTCTGCGCCTCTGGACGTACATGACGCGGGTGCACTGAGGCTCATCAGCTTGCTCAACCGCGCAGGGCGTGTAGCCGATGACTGGCGACGAAGCAGGGAGAGTTCAAACGAACGCACGATCCTGCACCTCGTCCCTGATTCTCCAGATGGGGAATTTTGTATCGTGAAACCGCTATCCACGCAACTACCACCACCTTCCCTGGAGAGATCCGCATCCAAATCCTCCAAACGGTTCTGGGGGCCAAAATCTTCAGAGATTGTAGTGAAGAACAACTACCCACAATACTACTACCTCAGCCCATCCCGTGCTCCTCGCCTCCCAAGCGCAATAGACGCCACCCACGAGTACTCACGCTATCCTCCCCCACGCTCCTCAACATCCCCCTTCGTGCCCCACTCATCCCAGAACAGAAGTAATAACTCCCAACAAAGAACATTCGACGCCATCCTCAACTTCCTGCCTGACAGTAACACCGGCTCCACCGTCCCGGAGAAGGCTCTCCTCAAACATGCCATCCTCGTGACTACCCTCAGCGCTCAATTCCTCGCCGGGGGGCCCACCTGCGGCGCTTCGGGTTCATGTGAGGATATCACAGCGTACCATGCCCAACGCCACGCTTTATCTCTACTAGCACCCTCCTCTCTATCTTCCTCACCGGCACCCTCGGTCATCACACTCCCTGCCCTCCCGCGTCCCGCGTTCCTCTTGGGCAGCGATAAAGCTAAACTCAAAGCACCCAAATCAACACGTCGCGCGACTGCTCTTGATCCTGATGGAAAGGAGGAAAAGCAAAAAAGGCGCTTTTCCGCTTTCGTCCTTTCCTCTACTTCCACTTCTGCTTCTGGGTTCCCGTTCTCCCTTGTGGGAGGGTCCTCCACCCCGATAAGTGAAGTGGGCGAGTCGAGTGGCGTGCATCTGCGAGTGGGATCGACGGCGAGCGAGGCGAATGATAAGAAGAAGAAGAGGTTTTCGTCTTTTATTTCTGGGTATGGGATTGGGAGTGAGTTTGGAGGTGTGGATGTGGGTGCTACAGACGACGCGGACGACGTGCGAGTCGGATCGGCAAAACTACGACCTTTACCTTCGTCGACGCGCATGAACACCAACATGAACGCACACATCGTGCATATCCTCCCATCCTCATGGTCTCGGGCCTTTGAGGCCCTTGACGCGTCTCCTTCCTCCTCCTCCTCATCATCATCAGGCAGCGAAGTCCCTTTCCCAGTCCCGAAAGGAACCTCCAGACTCAACCCGACGTCCACAACACCACAGAGGAATCATAAACCCCAAACCGCTAGCACCCAACCCCAGACCCAAACCCGAACACGAGCTCAAAAACCAAAACTAGCACAAGGCATCGAACAGTTCCTGCTCGGGTTCGCCGAGTCCTCGTCTGGCGGGTCGGTAGGCTCGCCATCTGCGATGCTCGCAGCTGCTCAGAGTCAACGAAGGCCTGGTCCGGTGCCTGTGTCTACGCATTCGCCTTCTTCGTCTACATCCACATCCTCCAGCACGAGCACATCGTCTGCCCGCCCGTCCCTATCGTTCTCCTCTTCCTCGGGATCCACGAGCACGAGCGCGAACACGAGTCGGACGACTACGCCTGGTACGACGCCGCCTGCTTCGAGGCCTGCTTCTACTTATGAGGTTGGTGCGTTGCTTGGTGCTGGGTTGTCCACTTTCACCTCTTCGGATGGGAATGGGAAAGGCAAGGGCAAGGCTATCGAGGACGGTGCGAGACAGGGACAAGGACCCAAATCGGCGTATCGACATTCGTACCATGCGGGTGTGAGTGGGGGTATGTCGAGCAAGACCAAGACGCGGTGGTCCCTGGATGATGGGTCTTCTCCCCTTCCTTCGCCTTCCTCTGCGCCTTCCTTGGGGTCGGGGTTGTCTGCATCGTCGCAGGTGGTACCAAGACCGCAGAACGACGTGCGAGTCGTACCGTACCTAATCCCGCACTCCGAGTTTGCGCGTGCGCTCGGGTGTGGAGTGTGTGCGTGGGTTGATGGGGTTGATGATGATGATATCGTTGGTGAGGTAGCCGCCGTCGAGGTCGAGGGTGAAGTCGAGGGTGATGGAAAGAGTGATGGAAAGAGGAAGAGTGAGGAAAACATCAGGATCAGCGTCAACATCGACCTCTCGTCCATCCCGACCACACCATACCAGAACCCCCCGCTCGTCAAGCCGCTCTCTACGGGTGAGGCGATCTTGCTTGGGTTGTTGGATTCCTCCTCTTCCTCCCCTTCCCACCAATACGCCCACCAAGAACGCGCATGGATAGCCCGCGGGGACGTTTCCCTCGCCAACGCGCACCAGGACGGAGCTGCATCGTGTTGTGCACATGCGGTGTGGAAGGCGAGGAGGGACGAGGTTGTGGAGGGTCTTAGAGCTAGAGCGAGGGAGGAGGAGAGGAGGAGGGTTTGGGAGGAGGAGAGGGCTGCTAAGAAGGAGGCGGAGAGGGTGGAGATGGAGAGGGCTGCTAAGGAAAAGGAGGAGAGGGTCAGGGAGGAGGCAGCCAAGGAGGCAGAGGAGAGGGCGAAGGAAAAGGAGAGTGCTGCTAAGGAGGAAGACGTTGTGGAGGGCGTCGTGGTGCCTTTGACGGCGGCGGAAGAAGTGCCAGTGGCAGAGGCAGTGGTCAATGCAGAGGCGGACGCGGACGCAGTGGAGACCAAGACCGTCGAAATCGAAAAGGACGTCGTTGGTGCGAAAGACTGCCTAGAGGATGAGCACCAGGAGGAGGATGTGAATGAGATCCAGCAGCTCCCTACACCGCCTGAGAGCCAGAGTGGGTGTGAGGGCGAGGGTGTGTTTGAGGAGGAGAAGGAGGATGCGGTGGAGGAGCAGGAAGAGGAGGTGGTGAAGGAAGAGGAGGTGGATGTCCCTGTCCCTTCTGTCGATGTGCCTGTTGGGTCGACTGCTGCTGCTGTTGAAGCGCAAGAGGAAGTTCACGTTCAGGATGAAGAGAAGGAAGAGGAGGAGAAGGTGCAGGTGCCAGTATCGCCAGTGGTCGGAGTCGTTGTCGTACCCCTTCCTCCCCCTACTACTGCTGCTATTATTATTGCCGACGACGACGCCGAAACACAAACGAAGCAGAAGCAGGACGAGCGAACTACTTCGAGTTCGATCCCGACCCCGCCATCAACGTCGTCGTCGTCGTCTTCACGCTCGATATCGAGGCCTTCGTCTATGATTCTGGCTATCCAGTTGGCGGCTGAGCTCGATGCGGAGGCTGCTCAGGCGCAGATGGAGGTGCGGGGTGGGGAAGAGGTGGATGTGGAGGTCGTGGACCCTGTGTCGACGGCTGAGGATGAGGTTGAGGCAGAGGTTGAGGATGTTCCTGCCCCAAGTCCCGAAACCACCCCGATAGTCGTCAAGCCTAGTATTCCTATTCCGATCCAGACACAAGCGAAGAGGAAGATGGGGATGAATGTGTTTAGTAAGATCCAGAGGTCGTTATCGAGTCGGTCTGGGACGAGTACGAGTAGTCGTACTTCTGCACCGACGCCGACACCGACACCCGTAGGATCCCCCGATCTGTCAAGTTCGTCTGCTGCGGATGAAGTATCCCCCGCTGCTGCTGCTGTTGTTGCGGGTGATGAGAGCAAGATATCGTTTGGACGAAATGGGAGTGGGAAGAAACAGAATGCGATGAAGAGAAAATGGAATTTGGGCTTGTTGGGCCTGACGCGGACGGGGAGCGTTAATAGTGAGCGGCTGCGGGGTGTGGAGGTGGAGGTGGAGGCCTGAGGGTTAGGCATTTTGGTTTTAGGTGGTTTGTCGTTGGTCGTTTGTGGGGGGAGAAAGGATGAAGGCGATTTGATCAAGCTACGAAGAATCGGATGGTGATCGTCCGGTTATGTCGATGTCGGTCAAGTCACAAGTGTCGGTCGTTTTTTTCTTATTTTTCTATTTTGATGATATCATCTTTCGAGGTTTATTTATGTTTTTTCTCTCCTTTCCTCTTCCCTCTTCCTCTCTCCTTGAATTTTCTCTTTTGGACATTTGTACTATACCATCTCGAACGACCAATCAATCAAACAATGGACACTATATATTATGTATGACATTGTATGTATATGTACATACCACACACACTCGTTTTACTTCTTTTTTCTTTTTATACTATATTAATTTATTCGATCTACTACATACTAGAAACTCTTGTTGTACCTACATATATACATACATACTAGATGCCAGATGGAATTGAAGAGGATATGTTGTTGAAGTTGTACTTACTTGATGCTTATATGACGGATGGACTCCTAGGTATGTTACATTCTCCATGATGTACTATCCTTTTCAACCTCTCCTTCCTTGCAAAATTTCTCCCTTGCGTAAATGATTTTGGAGGTAAGTTCATCCTCATAATCTCGATGATGGTATGTCGTGGCAATGTCCGCTTTGACTTCGTATACGCGCTGAACATTTTCATTCAAGGTTAGTTTAATTTACTTCCCAATCTCCGTGTATCTTGTCGTTGGCGCAGTATAGACCTGGATAGAGACATCCAAGACCAGGATGTATATCTCCAAGCCAACATCTCTCCACATGTTCCTCGATCCTTTTCGAGTGTTTCTTTTTGTCTTCGATTACTTCATGTATGTCGAGGGTATCGTTCTTTGAGGTTGTTAGCACAAAAAGAGGCCCAGTGCTGGTACACTCAATAGATAGACACTAGCATTGCAACCATGACTGCAGGTATATGTGGAATATGCGCCTTTTAACCAATGAAAAGCGAAATAAAACCCAGTCTGTGCATGTTACAGCTATACAGGCTCATCTGACGAGACTGCCAGATTTTCGAACGGGGATATTACTGCGCTTTCGGGGATATCGTCTTCATCTTGGTGTCTACACTTAAGATTGATCTTTTTTTAGGAGGTTCTTCCACGCAGCAAAGTTTCGTTCTCTTTTCAACCCCACTTCCACAAATTCATCAAGACGCGGATATATGAGCTGAAGTCGTTTTCGCAACTCGGTGAGCTCGGTTCTTGCAGCGATGCCTTCTTCGTGTCGGCCTGATGCGCACTCCAGGTGTCCTAATGCCCATAGGGTTATAGCCAGAGTGAGGAACCAAAGATTTTTAGTTTGAGAATGTTGTTGGCAAAACGATCGGATGTCCAAAAGCAGTTCTCGTGCCCGAACAAGATCGTTGTTGGTGAAGAGACGTAGGGACAGAGTATACCGCGCCTCAGCATAGCACCCCTTTTCGATGATTGAGGAACTGTCCCGCCACTTCTCGCATTTTTGTATGGCCTCACTCGCAACGGTAAAGGCCCTTTCTTCCTCTCCAGCGTCGGCAAGATCAGACAAAATCCATGAAAATGGAATTCTGTCTTGATTTCGATCAATGTCGATCGACCGTTGAATGTTGGACACTGCGTGATCGATGTCGCCACTGGATCGGTAGACAAGCGATACAATGTTCAAGTAAGATACGTAGACATCTTCCTCCTCTAAATCATGGTCGGCAGCAAACATAGGAAAATCTTCAATGTTGGCAAGCGCAAGTGGAATATCTATAATACCGCGAGGGTTTCCATCTTTGCGCAGAGAAGATTGTAGGCAACAGAATGACTGTTCGCAAAGGGTTGCCCAACTCTGATAGCCTTGTCCCAGGCACTTAATGCCTTGTCGAGATGATCTTGGTGGAAGAGAAGTCTGCCAGAATCTTTAAGTGTGTCAGAGTGCAGTTCTGCCAACTCTTCATCGACATCTTGAGTTGAGTGCACGTCGAACCAGCTAAGAGCCTCTTCAATGGTGGTGTTGGCTTCTGAAAGTTGGCCAAAGTCTTCCAACAGGTTTGCGTGCTCCCTGATGAGACGAATAAAGGATATTTGTTGGTTGGGAAATTGCTTGACCAGTGCCCGAGAATACTGAACGACCTGCCGGCTTCTTTCTAGGGACTGGATTTCCATCTTTGCCCGTGTGGCAATCTCCATATTTAGTTGAAGGGTTTCCATGTAATCCTCGATCACAAAGGGGTCCTTTTTAATCAAGCTGGTATACAGCTTCATTGCTTCGTGCCCTTCGCTAAGGGCTCGTTCGTGCTCAGCCGCTAATACGAGTTGACGTGCCAGATTGTCAACGCTGGCAGCAAGAAATTTGATGTTTTTAGAATCTTGAAATGCTAGAATGCGATAATAGCTGACTGCTGACTCCGCAATTTGTACTGCTTTGAGTGTGTTTCCTGACCCTTCAAAGGCCCTAGAAGTGTAGATGTAGGCGTTGTAGAGATTCCAATCTAAAAGTGATACTCGGCAGGTTGCAACCAATTGTTCCCCGACCAACGCTGCCTCCACGTAATGCCTGCAATAGTAAAGATTTTCCGTTAGTTGCAGAAGTGATTCGGCACGGAGCTGATGATCCTCAATATGCTTTTGAACTATTTGTTCAAGTTTCTGGCACACCACATATGCCTCCTCAACGCGGCCTAAATATGATAAAATTGTGCCTTGCCTCGCCAGGGAAAAAGGAAGGCCGCGGGGGACATTTCCGGTGTGTTGAAGGACCTTCTCATATTGAGACCCAGCTTTTTGTGCGTAGGAAAGAGCCTGCTCGACGGAGATTACATCTCGATACTTGTCGGATGAGAGAGAGCCAAAAAGATTTGCTATTGAAACACTGAAATTGGTGTGATGGCCCCTCTGCTCCAGTGTACTATATAGTTCGAGCGCCTTGATTCCTGCACTTACTGACTCATATCTTCTACTGGTTGCAGATAGACTATAATGCAGCTCTGCCAATGCACAAGCAAAGTCTTTAACTTGGGTGGCTTCCCTCGTCATTACGGTTGGTCCGCACTTTTTGTCTATGATGTTTACTTCCATTGGTAACACCGATGTGGAGTTTCCGATGAGACGCTCGTAGGTTTGTACCGCTTCTTCGGCATCCTGAATGGCACTTGCCAAATCTCCATTCCGACGCGCAACATAGGAGGAGTAGTGAACCAATTTAGCAAGCTGCATTTGGGCTTCAAAGGTTGGATTAGCAACCACGAGCCGACGTCCAAGGGTCACAGCTTCGGTGATTACTTTGTAGACCTGTACAGGCTCCCCAGTGTCCACAAGTGTGCACAACATGTAGCAAAGTGCATCCGCAAGGTGAGGTCCATAAATGTCTTCGTTTGTCTTGCTGAGTGTCCTATAAAGGTCCACAGCAAACCGCGCTATTGTTAAAGATTCTTGATGCATGTCGAGATTAGCAAGCCAGACAGACAAGTCTGCCATTGCATATGCACCACGCTGGATCGACAATCCATTATCGTGTCTGCCTTGGATGTTATTTTGTATGTCCACTATGAGGGCGAAGACATTGGATTGTACGTGTTCTATTTCCTCCTTGGTAAAAGGCTTTAGCCAACCAACAGAGCTGTAAGGTTCTAAATGTAGAGAATCTGGATCTTCCACTGGATAAGATCCGCTAGAAGAGAGGTCCTTGAATAAGATGGCAATCTTTCCCACTTGAAGGGTGATATATTCCCGATAGACAAGGTGTTCGGCCAATTTGACATGTGGAGGGAGTTGGAATAATATGACGGGAGTGGAACCCAGGAAGGATAGGAGGTTGTCGTCCATAACTTGGAGTTGTGGTGGATGTATATCAGGACGAGCAAACTCATGCATGACGGCAGCTCGGATTTCGATTGTGGTAGCCTGGATTTGGACTGCAGTGGCCTGAGTTTGAGCCGTGGCTACTTGGACCTGAGACGTCGTGGCTTCAATACGTAGTAATGCAAACATCTTCAAAATTTGTATCAGCTACGTATCCCTCTGTATATTGATTATTCTCGTACCATGAAATCACTTCGACATTTGTTTGCCCCATCTCGCAGGCTCCGAATGCATTCCTCCACGGTATTCCGCTTCCACCAAGGTCCAAATTTCCGCTTTATCCAGGTACACACTGTGCCATTTGACGCGCCATGAAGTTGGAGTATGGGCTTGCACTCCTCGTATACCATTTCTGTTTCTCTACAGCAAGCATGAATGAAAACGTCCAATAAGTGATCATAAACACACACTTCAAAAGCTTCAATATGGCGTCTCGCATATCCGGGGCATTGCCAAGTATTTCTTCATGACCATCATAGAATCGCTTTAGATCCTGTACGATCCCAAGTGTCTCCGCAGCCAGAGATTCTGCTTTTTGCATATTACGAGCGGGCTAGCAATCGATTGGTCAGATGGCGAGCTTTTCGACTTTTAATTGTGATGTCTTACCTTCTTGAATGAGTCGTTGACCTTTTGTGCCAGCTCGATAATGTCTTTAAGCGCCGTCGCAAGCGTGATAGTAGCGAGAGCGATGGATAATAGATCAGCCATTGTGTGAGTAGTAAACTAAGAACAGGTATTCTTTGCTGAGTGGGATGCCAGACGGAGGTTCATATAAGCAATGGACTGCAGTGCTTGCCTAGTATATGCGGCAAAGTATGCACAGGTGGTATAAATAACAAGGAGGCAAACAAACCCTGATTTGTGATATCTTGAGATGACCAGAACATATTGCCAATACGAAGACATGGTATGCCAATAATTCTGTAACGCGGTGTATATATTCTGTGAATTGTGGGGATGCATACATTGACCCAATTAATACAGAACCACAGGGTAAAAGAGCTGGAAGCAGACATCTGTCAGGAAAGGTAGAGTATTCTGTTATGATGATAGAACGTACGAGCATAAAACAGAGAAGATCGATCTACCAGGCATAAAGCGGGAGGTCAAGGTGGTTCCAATCAGCAAAGTTGAGAGTACCGCTGCGCCAATCGAGTTCGAAAATCGTAATGCACTACTGAGAGGAACAAGTAGGCAAGGCAAAGGCTACCGAGGACAGTGGAAGTGGAAGTAGTGCAAGACGAACACAAGCACACGGACAAGCACAAGGACCGAAATCGGCCTATCGACACTCTTATCATGCTTATTCGCATGTGTCCGCTGCGGGTGTTGGTGGGGAGTGACGAGCAAGACCAAGACGCAGTGGTCGATGGATGATGGGTCTTCTCCCCCTCCTCATCCTTCTGCTTCTGCCCTCTTCGCCTTTGCATTTGCATTCCTCGGGGTTGGGATTGGGGTCGGGTTGTCTACATCAGCCTCGCCTGCGTCTGCGTCTTCGCAGGTAACACCAAGAGCGCAGAACGACGTAATCGATAAAGGGGTGCCGCGAGTGGTATTGGATTCTTCCTCTTCCTCTTCTGTGTCCTTTTTTGCGTATGGGCATTCCAACCAACACCAACACCCCATCAATACCAACATTAACACCCTCATCAATACCAAGAACGCGCATGGATAACGCGCGGGGAGGTTTTCCTTGATAACGCGCAGGATGGCGCTTGCTGTGCACATACGGCCCGGAAGATGAGGAGAAATGAGGTGCTGGAGGGTGTTAGGGCGAGGGAGGAAGCTTCGAAGAGGCAGAGAAGGAGAGGGAGGAAGCGGAGAAGGAAGAGGAGAAGAGAGCTGCTAAGGAGGAAGAGGAGAAAGTCAACCCGAATGGCATCGTGGTGCTTTCGATGACGACAACAATGGCGGAGGAAGTGGAAGAGGTGGTCGTGGTCAATGCAGAGGCGGACGCGGACGCGGTGGAAGCCAAGACCATCGAAATCGAAGAGGACGTCGGTGGTGCGAAAGAATCATCATCACGCTCGATATCGAGGCCTTCGTCTATGATTCTGGCTATCCAGTTGGGAGCTGAGCTCAATGCGGAGGCTGAGGCGCAGGTGCAGGGTGGGGAAGAGGCGGAGGCGGAGGTCGTGGACCCTGTGACCGTGTCTGTGTCGACGACTAAGGCCAAGCCCGAGGATGACCTGACACCACTCCGATAGTCGTCGAGCCCACTATTCCTCTGATGATGATGAGGATGAATGTGTTTAGTACGATCCAGAGGTCGTTGTCGAGCCGGACTGGGACGAGTGGGTCTACTCCTGTGCCGACACCGACGCTGACTCCAACCCTCGTAGCATCCCCTGCGCTGTCTTCGTCGTCAGTGAGCGGCTGGGGGGTGTTGGTGTGGAGGTGTGTGCTTAGGCACTTGAGTTTTAGGTGGTTTGTGGTTATGGTGGAAAGGAATCAGATGGCGATGGTGGTTTTTTTCTATTTTGATGATATCATCTTTCGCGGTTTATTTATGGCCCCCTTTTTATATATGGTTTTTCTCCTCTCCTCTTCCTCTCTCCTCGAATTTTCTCTTTTGGACATTTGTACTATACCGACCAATCAATCAAACAATGGACACTATTAGAAATATGGATGTATGTACATACGACACATGCACACTCGTTTTTCTTTTTTTTCTTTTGACTATATTAATTTATTCGACCTACTACATACTAGAAACTCTTGTTGTACCTACATATATACATACTGGATGCCAGATGGAATTGAAGAGGATATGTTGTTGTCAGTTGTATCTGATGTTCACTCGTTCTACTTTTTTTTCACCATATTAATTTATTCGATCTACTACATCACTACATACGTACTAGAAACTCTTGTTGTATCTATTATATACATATTAAAATACTAGATAACTAGATTCAGAGGGAGGAGGTTCTTATGATGATCTTTTTTTCGTGCGAGTTCGGAAGAGTCGGATGGTGCGTAGAGCTTCCTGGAGTTGGAGAGGACTCAGACTCGGGTGATTTGGTTTGGACTTTGAGTTAATGAATCGCGATGGATCATGTACAGCTGGGGTTACTTTTCTTGTGTACAAAACAGGTCCCAGGAGCCTTGAGTAGAGAAAGAAAGAGGATTTTCTAAGCTGTGGTTTGGACGTACGTGTACATATCTCACTCTCAAATTCGTTTGCCTGATATAATTGCACCCTCGCCGGTTTCTGCCTTGATATTTGGCGTGTAGATTCAAGTATACCTTGATAAACCTATAATACAGCATGAGGTTATATGAAAAAGATTTGCGACTGTAAATAATGTTTTACTTAAAATAAATCAAATTTTCAGATTTGATAACCGTGGTATGCCACATTGAATAGAGCTTCAGCTGAAATTTTTGCATAATGACAATACATACATGCTACGCTACTCAGATGTAAATTTATAGAGCAAACGAAAAAACCTAATGTCTGTAGACCTGATTTTGCAACTCCCGAAACTTTTCGATGACAGCGGATTTATCTGCCGGCCGCCGTGCCATGGACGGAGTTGATACGGCCATCATTGAGGTTAAGCAAATCGGCGCTTAAAGTTTAAATGCATAACTTGGTGGATGAGGCTCCATGATCAACTTGAATTATCGAACAAAGCGTCGAATACGATTTTGTCGGCACCACAATCAAATGTGAAATTTATGTACTTGTAGAGTTGGGCTTCATTCTTAGCCGGATAGTAGTCTAGGCAAGAGAGATTTCAAAGGGTGGATCTGATACTAAATTTAAAGAAGTACACTGGGCCTCGGCCAGATAAAAAAAGAGAATGGATGCAACACAAGAGACTCCTTGTCATGTTAACTGTGACATTAATTACAGCCGAGATTCTCTTGAAGTTTCTCGCGGCGTTTCAGTCTTCCAGATTATAACACTGCTGGCTTTGATCGCTATATACTCAACATATCGGGGAAAATATACATAAAAAATATATTATTGCACATATGTTGAACATATAGGTCTCGGGCTTACCATATAAAGCATGCCCGAGACATACATGTTCATAATACACAGTGAAATATATATTACGTATATTTCACCGTATATGTTGAAAATATAGCGATCAAAGCCAGCAGTGTTAATTAAAGGATGGATTTGGCCGGTCATTCTGCCGAACGAGCTCCATCATTGGTAATAGCGGAGCTTCAAACCAGTAATAATGGACTTCATCAAATTTCGATACTTATTCAATACCTCAATATTTTGAGTACCATTCAAGTAGCATACCCTAGTATAAGTTGAGATTTAATTTCCGTCGGCCCTGTACAGTAGAGAGAGAGAGTACGCTAGAAGGTTCATGCCGTGCATGTGCGTAGTATACTTCTTGGAAACGGCATGTCCGTGCGCGTCGATCCCAAATACCATGGCTGCCTCGAGGCGTTCTCAGGGGACGAGAGATGAGATTTATTATAAGCCTACGCCCAAATTAGCCAATCCACGGTAATGAGTCTAACTCTGACCATTGATCTGCATGTTACAGACTCAAATCCATGGAATTGGAAATGAAATAAAATCTGCGGGGAAGTGCCAGTTGATCGTGATCTCCACCTAAAAAAGAATACAACAGTGTGGCGTGAAAGAAAAGCCGGACTATATGATCTCAGGAATGAAAAAACGACTAACTGCGCTCAACACATGTTTCATTATATTATACACGCCTCGTGTGAGTGAAGACCGACTTGTGTATAATATGTCATGATGTAAATAATAGTCCCGAATTGACGTTGGACACGCGCTTGCACTTGCATGCACCTGCACAGAAAGAAAAGAATCAAAACATCGTGTTTAGACGTCTTCTGCTTCTACGCATTTCTTCTTCTTCTGCCGCACAGTCTGTCTAGGCTCCCTGGATTTGAGTTGTAATTTGGGATGAACCCTTTTCCAGCTTCAAAACTATACAACTTGATGAATCTATTTTGACTATATGTTAATGCCTATAATTTTCCTGAATAATCCAATACCGCGTACAAAATGTCACACAGCGTCACTAAACTGCATCTCGCTCAGAACAGGACCTTGTATCATATCCTCATCATTAGTATCCCCTCGCAGTTGTCGAATGTTAAGACCGCGCCTCTTAGATGTCGACATGAGGTTGATTTGTGGGGGATCGAAGGTTTGCATACTCCATTCCGAGTCTTTTTCGCCCGCTCGCTTGAGATTCAAGGTTATCCTGTTGATCATTACGCTCGAGATGACGATGGTGGGTCTTTTATTGTGGATATAATGTGAGTTTCTGGAAGAAGAAAATTGGACGGGATAGAGCACGCACTCTACTTGAATAAATTTTAAGGCAGGCTAGTTTATGGCGTAAGTAAAGTAATAGATATAGAAGTATAAAAAACACATACTGGGGAATACAAGGTCAGTAATAGCCATGTCAGATTTGACGAAAATAGTACAAAAAAATACATCACGCCATCTTGTTGTATTGTCCTCACCAGGGAGTAGATACCGTACCCTCTGCTTGCTTGAATGGTGATGGTCATAATAGTCAAGAATGCGAGGGCATCAAAGACTAGAGAAGCGCAAATATTTGCTATCAAGTATCCTGCTCTAGAAGAAAATTTAGTTACTATTAAGGACCTAGCCTCCCAGAATTTGGGAAAGAATTGTCTGGACGTACAAGTCTAGCATCCTAACAAATACACAGACTATCATCCGCAGAATCAGCGGATTAAACATATAAGCAATGTAGCATGAAGCTTACTATGATAGGCTTGATTGACCGGGATGTTAGGCGCCGGAGACATGTGACCCGGTATGAGGGACGCAAGCTGGATTTGGAATGGCGTCGTGTTCCATGTCTTCGAGGCCACATATATTATGAGACTCCACTGAGTTGCCATTATCACCCCAGCCACCACCAGTACAGCCTTTAACCTCTGGGAAAGGGCGTATACGCTACGGAACAGCAATGAAACGCGGCACAAGAAAAAATCGGAGAATAATGGTTACCGTATAGTGATGATTATTTCGGCGACGAATGTTGTGATCATCAACGCGAAGGATTTTACGGGAACATACCGACTACATCTATTGGGACGCTCGGATTACATGAGGACGTAGTAAACTGTCAGTTGGTTACATACATCTATAAAGAAATATCAATCAGTGAGCAAATGATGGAAAATGGAGCCTATGGGTTACTCACGTCAGGCGTCCATGCTTCAGAAAAGTATGCTGCAGACGTTTTTAAGTCATTGTTAGATGCTAGGCGCAATAGGACATAATGAAACTTGGAAATACTTGCCAACGAGGTTAATTACGACAAAGCAAGGAGCCACGTAGCGATTCTGCGTGTTTGGTGAAAATTGACTAGCATTCGGCTAGAAGAGACGATGAAACATACCAGAATATAAAGCCAAAAGACTGAATCCATGATGAGATGGGGTACTCGATGTGAAAATGGCAAAATACATACAAGGAGTTTTCCAGCCTTTCCAAGCATACTGGATCTATGGTTAGAAAGGTTCGGTTAGTAGCTTTATAAGCTGCCTAAAAGACGGTCTGACTTCAACCAACCTCATCTGGAAGCGTTGTGAGGTAGTCGTAGAACCATAGTGTTGACACGGCTACCCAATAAAGCTGATAAGCAAAATCGTTAGATGCAGAGTCAAAGGCGTTCTTTCACACAACCCAACTAACCTTTATTGCATATCTGGATATCCGTGTCGCCAGGTGAACTCGAGTTACATTACTTCGACTCTAATGCGTGTCGTACTTACAGTTCACGTCCGAGTTCGACTATCTGAGCAGTAACTGGCTCGGTATCGGACATGTAGCCTATTGAGCACACTTGTGTGGGAGTATAGAATAAGGAATACCACTACCATGAGCAACTGGGGTCAGATATACCTTCAATGTCCCGGGGTTGACTAGAGACGATCACCGAGATCGCACCAAAAAAAAAATTTGTATAACGGTACATTTCGCCGTGGAGCTGGCATCTTGCAAAAATTTGGATGAAGCACCCAAATGTGACCCAGGTATATTCGGACCTGAGCGCACATAAAAATGGATGCACCGGAAAACAATCTTACCCCACCGCGTGAGGGGTGGATGGGCATAGAACTCGAAATCAACCTTTGCTTACTCGACTGAAATAAGCATTCATACTTGCTAGACATTCTTAAGGAGAGCGCTTTAGGTGACACTTAATGGAGTTTTAACTTGATCAAACGGGAACATTGTAACAGGCCTCCATCATTACTCGATGCGTGAACTTCGCCGTTGATTCCATCTTCACCGAGTACAGGAGGCATCAACACCGTGATCTGGGTTTCCTCGTTCAACTGACATACGAGAATTTCTATGAAATAAACCGAGTTTCTTAAGTTTCGTCTACATCCCTTCGATCACGGCCGCAATTGCGCCACGTCGGCTCAAACTGACTTCCTCGTAATTGGGCCGGCGATTAGTACTAGAACCAGTTCCAACCTCCCAGCGTCTAAACAATCAGGCTTAGCATCGGTCATTGGCGTAATGCAAGCTCGTAAGCAGGGGAAATCATAAGATCAGTAGAACTATGCTTACAGACTTCGCGACCCAATTCGATGGTTTTTGAAGAGAGCAGACTGATGTCCAACATAGTATCCAATGTCGTCTTGATAACGGGTTAATGATGACTTGTACAGGTACGGATACCATGTGAATTGTCGACATAGCACTCGATATTCAATATTGAAAAGAGTACCGGGAATGGAAATAGTTTCCATAACAGCGCGAATGGAATTGGTGAATTCAGACAAAGCTTCATGCGTAATAACCTATATTAATTAGTAAGAAAAATGGTTGCATATTTTTGTAGACTATTAGCTACTGTCGTAAGGGTATATTTGATGAAAAAGGATCGTGAATCGTGAATACGGTTTGAAATTTGAATTAAAGACAAGTGCGCACGCGCCTGACGCGTTCATACCACGTGCTCTACCTTCTCCATTGACGCTTCACTTTTACTCGATTCGGATATTGCCGGGATTTCCTTGTAAGCCTTGAAGGCAAGACTGGACAGTGCAATCATATCATGCAATAAATTCGCCTCGCTCTCGGTAAACCCAGTCGTGTCCTTTCCCTGAACAATATCCTCTGGATCCCTTTCGGTTTTCATACCCTCTGCAACAATGTCTTTTACCAAGTTCCAAACCTTTGTGTTGTTAGGAATGAATGAATCCAAGATTTTGCGGGCATCTCCAACTTGAAGGTTCAGTGTGGCCAATACTGCGAGCGTGGTGTATTTGGGAACTCGAACGGTCCATGTCTTGGGCTTCTGGAGAAGGGCGCTGACGAGGATACGTTTCTGTAGGTCTTCCCTGTCCACCGAAGCTAAATATGCGTTGTAGAGCCATGAGACGGCGAATGAAGAAATAAACATAATTTGCCCGAAGAGGGTGCCTTGAGGCATCATGAAGAGTTGGACGAGGAATTGGAATGTAAGCGCCACTGAGCAGATACCGATGTCGTGGTACTTGGACTGACTCGCGTAGTGAAGGAAATATTGGCCGCGCACGAGAGTGCTCACAATTTGCTCGCCTCCCTTGACTATGATGACCCGCTGATTGCTACCTGACGAGAAGAAAATCCCATCACCCGGAGGAGAGTGTTTTGAAGGGTTGGGCCCTTTGACTTTCAAAACACCCGATCCAATTACTGCACATGAAATTCCGTTCACCAAGATCCCGACAACAATCATAGAAAAGCTGAACCAATCTCGGAATACTCCACATGCGACGGCTGTTGCGACGCTTGCCAATATCGGGACGATCGCGATTGGATCAAAGGGCGAGAGGTGGACAGAAGGTAGGGTACCATCAGCACGGGTGATTTCCTCTGGGTATTCACTCAGGTGGACGATGGTGAGATGCAGGTCTGTCCGGGCAGCGGTGCCAACGACCTGGTCGTCTTTTAGTTCACCACAGTGTTCTGCAAGGAGGTACGACAGATGCCCCGTCTTTTCGAGGCTCGTGCCAGAGTGCACTCCCAGGTATCTTGGGCCGACTCTTCCATCTAGTTCCAACATCTTCGTCGGGTCGACATTGACTCCTGGAAAAAGACCATCCCACAACCTTGATTTCGCGAGGACTCCGTACTTCTTTGCGACGACGTAACTTCCTGGAGAGTTGTACCATCCCATCCATCTTCGTCCTCTGACAAGGTGTACGCTAGACATCGCAGCAAAGGATTCATCTCCACCAAAGAAACCTGCTATCCCAGATACATCGAGATTGAACCTGTGAGGACCTTCAAGAGGAATTGTTGGTGCCATTTTTAAAATCTCGAGGTGACAATAATCTCTGACATGATGCGCATCAGCTGTCTCAGCAGCACTATTTATTTGGCCGGTGGTAACTCACCTTTTTCTTTGATGGTGTGGTTGAACCGATTTGTGGCAGTGAGTACTGAGTACGATTTCTGGGCGTCAAAGGGCTCGAACTCTTGATGCACGTGTTAGTGCGTCAGGCCTGACGTTCGCCATCAGCCTCGAGAAAGAAGTCTGTAGGAGAAATTGAGGCTTACCAACGTAAACTGTACAGTCTCGATTAGCAGCGGGTATCCTTCGTGGGAGGGCTTGAGAAGGAGAGCGTGGCCATGTTCTGTCAAGGCCTTATTTATATGACTACGGCAGTAATTTCTTCAGTCCATCAGGCACGGCGGAGGCCGAAAACATGTATTCCAAGCTTATCACTGTGGTCGATCAGATATTTGTTCTAAGTATACGCCCGTGGAGATCCTCCGGTGAATTGACAGTCCCGAATCGATTAAAAGAGATGATGAGAAGCCCAAATAATACGAGGCTCCATGATTTTTTAGTATGCTTCTTTCCATAGTACATACGAAACCTCCAAGGTAGTTGGTATCTCTGTAGTATACCGAGGTGGAATTGAGGTTAATGTTGTATTGGAGTGAGAAGGTTGTACATATAAGATTTCGAAGTGCGTCTTGCGGCGTTAAATTGCCACATTAATAGGCTTTCTTAACAAGCCAACGTGATAACAAGCTGTTTTAACTTTGCCGAAGCTCCCATGACATGACCCTGCCTACAGTCCCAACATGCGCTGTCTTTTCCCGGTCCAAAAAGTTCAGCGATGTCTCGGTTTTAAACAGTGGAACTTGAAAGTGTAGTTTGCTCGAAACGACCTCTAGACTCTAGAGGAGTTCCCAATGGTATATTTCATGGAAGACCGATACACACCCGAGGAGGATTAATTAAAATTAATAATATGACAAGCGGAGTTGAGTGGGACCTGTGGGAGTCCGGCAGTGGGACCAAGGAGCCTGGATTGATGGTTGGGCTTCGAAAAACGCATATTACGAAGGTAAATTCGGCATATGAAGTGCGTAAGCAAGCAAGCAATCCAGCGCTAATTTTTAAATAAAAAAGCAATAACATTGGCGCTGGAATGGGAGGTTCTTTTCTTGTGACAGGATTATTTCTTCGTGATTGTTTTTTAAGTGGAATATCGGATTCTAATCCCATCCTACATTGAACGAGGTTACGAGTTGACTGAAGCCACGTAGATACTGATGAAATTCGATAGTTAACAAAACCAACCAGTAATAGCCCTTTAACTCTCGGTTTTCAATGCATATCCTGGTTTCTCACCACTGGAATGTACTTGACTCCATATCAAATTGTTTTCCTTATTACTTCTGATCCTTGCGTTTTCTGATCTTTGCGTTTACTGGCCTATCGATTTCAATATGACCTGATTTTTTCGTAAATGCTACGATTATTGTTTATATCTCAGAGAGAGAAAACGGACAGGCTCGCTGCCGCACCTTGAGACCTATGTTCACTTGCAGCCGTCTAACGTCTGAGAAAATATATTTCTCTCCCTGAAAAGTGGACTACGCTGCGTTTTGAACAGCATCGAGGTCCTGAGTAACGCACTTGCACGTTAACGACCACCACTTCGAGAACAACGTCAATGTAGAGGCGAAGAGGGCCATGCGCGACAAGCAAACTTGAGTTAACCCTCAAACGTTGTTTGAACAACTGAATCAAAAATCTTCACATGAGTATTAGTTTTGGATAAAAAATGTTTGCGTTGAATCAAACTCAGGAGTGGGGAGTTTCCTTGAATTCCAAAACTACAATCTACTACATATATCCGAGGAGCCAATTATCGTAGGACCCGGTACGAGGTATAGCGCTTAGTAAGGGGCAGCGGCAGCCTGGCACTGAAAGAGAAACGTTATGTAAGTAGGGCATTTACAGAGGGTGAAATATGGACGTACAGCCTTCAACTGCTCGAGGTACCATGAGCACGAGTTGATGTCAGCTTTCTCGAGGCATTTAGTGAAGTCTTGAAGAAATTTTGTTACGTCAGAACCACAGTACATGTGAACAAAAAGTTACTCACCTTTGGCCTGAATTTCACAGCTGATTGATGACTGTGTCTGCTGCTGTTGCTGCTGTACGGGAGGAGCCTGAGCTTCAGCAGATCCTCCTCCTCCGCCGAAAAGCATGCTGGAAAGTCCATGTCCAATAGTGGAACCAATGGCTACTGAACCAGCGGTTGCGGCCATTTGTGCAATCATACCAGGTTGCTGAGGCTGAGCATGGGATGCAGCAGCAGCAGCCGGTGGTGCTGGGGCGTGGGAAGGTGCGTATCCAGTAGGAGCAGTCGCTGTGCTTGCGCTACGGGTTTGAGGGGGGGCAGCGGCAGGAGCAGAGCGGGCAGCAGGAGCAGAAGAACGACCGCGAGATTGACGCTGCAATGCCGTTTAATATATGCGTTCCACAGAGTCGAAATCAGACTTACAGGCATAGTAAAAAGCAAGGGCGTTAAATAACAAGGATGGCGGACGGTGGTGGTTGAGTGACAAGATAGAAACTGGAGAATATTCAGGAAATTTGGAATGCCTGAAGCCGGAAACGCGTGGCCGATCGTTGCCGATGATGACAAACACGCGCAAGCAAAATTCCCGGTTGAGCATACTGACTTCGGTCTAAAAGTAAAGCACTTTTCTATGGCTCTGGGCATTTCTAGGACGTGCATCGGGGGCGTCTTGAGCCACCAGGGGCTTTATGTACGCCTAGCATGCTCATCGGTCGCGTCGTCCTCGACCCTGCATCCACGTCCTTACTCAACCGCGAGTCCTACTTTGACCAAGAAGACGCCCGTGACAGCAAAGGGCACGAAAAATGACGCGCATACTATTCCTAAACCACCGAAGAGAAAGACAGCCGCGATTGTACCACCCAAAAAGGCCACTTCTCCTGAAATGGAGACAGCCCATCATGTGGCCGCTACTCCCGTCGCCTCTAGTGCTCCTTCGGAAACAAGCGACGAATTACAGCAAATGGACCAGTTAAAAGAGATGGAAAGGATAATGGCGTTCCAGCATTTGATGCCTACCGTGGATGCTTGGGGACAAGAAGTGAAGGAGACACTCGGTGGGGTTTGTTCCTACGTCTCTCAATCCTAACTCGTGCTCATGCAATCAAACATGGATAGATGTTCACCTACCCCGTTCATTACCGCTATCCGGTTCCACCCTCAAAGCCTTCTTGAAGAGCCCGCGTTCTGTTATGGAAGTGGCCAAGACCAATGTTAATAATTCTTTGAAGAATGCTGCCGCGTACGTCCACTGTATTACTCACGAGCAAGTCCTGGCTAATGCTTCTGTGGCAGGCTATCATCTCTCATGAGCATGAATTCTATTCCCGGTACAAATGCGCACCTTGGCTGGAAGACCATAATACAAGTCTTCGGAACAAACTCAGTAAGGCCCACTGCTTTAGTCGCCCCGGTGCGCGATTCGGTCCTCCAAGTCTATGAAGAACTCAATAAAGCTATTGCAAGGTTCGTCTTTCCGTTGATTTAACTGTTTCGCCATTTTGACCTATCACCAATAGTCGCAATGAAAAGGACGTTAAGAGACTCTCCACCGCGTCTTACCAAATCCAAGCATTGGAATTAGCGAAGAAATTCCGTGGCAAGACGAAAAATAACAAAGGTCGTTTTATCTGGCAACTACACCGGACGTTCAGCCCAGTGCAAATCTTATCTTTACGTGTAACGGAGGGATACCTTGCGCCAGATCAGCCTAGATTTGGAAATAGGTTGATGATACATGCGCTCGTCAAGTTCGATACACAACAGGTGCGGGTCACACCGCGTGCATCAAGTCTCTGACATTGACTTTCATTCTTTGCTCAATAGAGTTTGGAGATCTATAACGAAAAGGGACTGCCACTACATACACCGGCTTCTGAAGCCGTCGGCGTCGATGAAGCTCAGGAAAGTTGGCGCGTCCCAGCTCCTCGAAAGCGTGTGACAGAGTACCTCGTCATGGAGAGGAGGATGTGGATACCTGGAAGCTGGCAGGTTAGAGAGCAAGTATGGCCAGAGTGACGAGAATACAGGTACGGGCATCAGGATTGTATATTCAGAATTTTATAAATCATTGACATCCCTGCAGCTAAATAGATTATTTTATTTGAGAGACAAATTTAATTCATTCGCAGTGACTCTTTTGCGACAATCTCTTACACACTGAAACCTAATCTTGACGTGCTCACTCATAGTACCCCTCCGTTTTCCGCACCACAAATCTCCGCGTCTGTCACTCTTTCACCGCGGACATTTTCTTTTTGTTGCTGACCGTAGGAGGAAATCTCAAAGCGCAACGCTTGCTAAAGTCAATGGCCAATGTCCCAGTGATCTACGCCTTTCTCCTTTCAGGCTTCTAAAAAAATGTGCTCGTTCAGACAGACTCCAATTTACATGTGAAGGCTGCAGTATGATGCCCTTTAGAACCGACAGCCTCCGTCGAAAACCTCTTGTACCGCCCCAGTGTCTCTTGCTCCCCGATTTTCCATTGGGCAAGCAATGTACACGCCCATTTTTCCGTTTTGTTCGCTGTTCGCATTTACACGGCTGGGATTCTGGGTCTGGGTATACTTATATCTCTTGTCTCGTGTTATTGAATTATTTTAAGCACGGATTACTTACTGTGGTTTTTTTAAACAGTGAGGAGCAGGTTGGTCTTGAAACTCGTCCAGTTAAGCGTTCTTATTGTTCTTCTGCAAATTTTTCTCCAGTCCAGGAGGCCGGAATCCGAACCCGGCTACTATCGCCATGAGCGTCTGACCCGATTGGTCTCTCTCGTTCTGTTTCCATGCCAAAATAACATATTCTCGGTGCCCTGATCTGTGATAGCGGTCCTATTTTGCTGTCATTCATTCCGAAGATTTCTCGGTCCCGCGAGGTCGTCAGTGGAAAGTGCGCCTTTCACGTCGTAATGTAAGGAACCTATAGGTGTCAATCATAGAGAAGACAATTAGAGGCGGGATATGTACTTCCACTCTTTCCGAGATTGTTGTTGCTCCCTATGGAAAAACTTCTTAAATAGAAGAGGTATGCATTACATTACATGGCTCTGCCGGGCCAGCGTCTTTATTTTTGATTTTTATGCTTTATAAAAGCTTACATATTACCATAAGTATTACGAGTTCGCAGGCAGTGACAAATCTCCGGATTAGTGTTTATGTATGCCCTCTAGGATTATGAACCGTTCTAAACATAAGAACTTTCTTTTTTAGGATTTACAGAAATACCCTTCATCAGCCGGCGGCCCAGGTGTCGGTTGAAACCATAAATCAAACATCATGGGCGCAGAGTTGTGCTCCACGTTCAGTTTCGCCTGTAATTATTTTTTTGGCTTTCTAGCAGCGCAAAGGTCGTGCGAATGTTAACCGGAATTTGTAGGAGTCTGTACCACGTTTCATGGCGGGCTTTTTTAGAAGAGTTGTTACTATGTGGGTTTGGCAAAATAAAGGATATAAAGGATATCTCCGTCACTTCCATTAACTTTTTGATCTGGGCCAAATTGACGCCTTGGATGAAATAGCCGCACATAGTAGAATCAAAAGCTATGTCTGTCATTGTCATCCTATGACTCATACAGCACTAATGCTTCCTCCGCCTCAGTTCACCGCAAGTGTAATTGTATGTATGTGCAAACTAAGTATAACTCGAATGTTGTGCAGTGCTGCGTGTTCGAGTTGTAAAAGTAGGATGTATATATATACTACGAAGTTCCTTCCGTTGTGCACCACTCTGTGATCATAAATTTATCCCACAAGTCAGATGGATATGCATGTACGTCTAGATGCCCCGTTGTGTTGATGATTACTGGTACGCAGTAGCATCCAGTATGAACTATACACTTACGTTTGATGGATGGATTCAGATGAATTCCAAGACTGCCCAAGACTGAAGTTGGTTGGCATCCAACAATCCGAGTACAGGTGTACCTGAACAATTATATCCCTATTAATTATATGCATCTTCATCCCTATTAATTGTATGCATCTTCATCCCTATGAATTATATGCATTTTTCATCCCTATGAATTATGCATCTTTATCCCTATGAAATCTTCGTAGAATTTATACTTAGCCCATCCACAGGTTTTGGTGACACGTTCGGGATAGCGGCATGTACCGCGCAAAGAGAGTCAGCGCAGGTCAGCGCGAAGTGCGTTCCAGAGTTAAAGATTATCAGCGTCTCCGTGTCAGGACGGGTGACATATATCCAAGGGCTTCAACGGGCCAAACGGGATCATGATGATGAAGTTGCTGCGTCCTCTGAACACATAGAATGGAGACAAGTGTGAATCATTTTGATCACGATGAAGCAGACCGTTATACTTATTATAAATATAGCTAAGAGGAGAGGCAATAATATACTACGATACAGTTATGCGAGTCAAAACAATAGTAGAGACTAGAAGAGAAGTCTATGCGAAGATAATAAAAATAAATGAAAGTAGGGAATGTGGGAATATATGCTGTAACATATAATGATAGATGCACCAATCAACGAGTGCAGGAGTAGTGTAGCACATAGGGGAAGAAAATGATAACCGCGGACTGTAGTAAAACAATAACAATATAACGAAAGTAATGATTATCGAAATGCAAGAGCAAACAGACCTATTATTGAAAGTGAAAGGAGCGTGGTAGTTTGTTGGCGGCATGGTGATAAGAAATAATGTCCAAGGACCCCCAAGATAGCTGGAAATACACTGATACAACCGGTTTCAGTCAGGATATGCAAGGAAAGCGAAGAGTTGAGATGACACAGATGATGATTAGGATGTATTGTTGGAGTGCGGTAGTAGGAGATGGTAATAATTTAGCCGCATTTTGGGAGCCGTCTCAGCGGCGGAATACAGGGACAGGTGACGAGAATGAGAGCCGACAGACAGAGGGGAGATGCTAAAAGTTATTGTACCAGCCACGTCGTAAAAGTATCTGTAAATGGATAGACATCCAGAAAGCGCAATATGACCATCATCATACCCGCAAAGGGAGCAGGTCCACGACACGCGTAGCCTTGACCTGTCTCCCGTTCTTGCCAAAGTAACGTTCCGATTCGAATGACCAGTGTAGAGAGCCAACAATCCAATCAGCCAGTCCGGCTACGTAGATGTCTACTTGACGATCGATTTCCGGACCCCAAGAGGGAAGGCGAGACCTTTCTTCGATGAAGCGGTCAATGGATTGTTTGCACATGTTCCCAACGAAGTCCACGGCGGATTGAAGATCAATGCCTTCTTGATTCATGACTACGGGTATCATGTTGTGGGTATCGCCCTTTGATTGTTCGACGTTATAAGAGAAAATATCCTAACAAACGAGTCATTAGTATATGGATGGATGATCAATGTCAAGCTGCAAAAGAAAACTTACATTTGACCACGTTACTAAATCGTTGGTGGCCTCTCCAAGAGCACGAATAGTTTCGTGTTCCATAACTTCGTCGGGGATGTCGAGATTGCTAGCATCTAGAATGAACAGAAAATAAGGTTACAGAACCCCGAGGATAGAATCTCATGCAACTCACATTCAATCAATGCCCAGCATGGTTTGCAGCCTGATGTATCGCGTCGCAATTCGATATACGATTCGAGGTCGGGTATTACTCCTGCCGCACGGTCTGAAGCTTGTTGGGTCACACTCTGGAAGAAAAAATCAAACGTCTCAATGAAACGCTGCTGGGTGCCCCGCGACGCTGTAGGAAGCATCCTCTTATAGAAACTTTCAGGGCGGATAAATCATTTAGAGTAAGGCATGAGGTAGAGAAGAAGGAGACTCACTCTCGTGTCATCTTGCCAACTCTTGCAGTCGAGCGGTATGTGTATGGGTGGTAAAGAGAGTTCAGGACTTCATCAGCAGTAGTGAGAGTACCCCTGTTGTCCATGTCGTCCGAGAGGTTGTCGAGATGGAAAAGATAGGTTAAAAAATCGTTGACTACTCGGAGCTGGCCATAGCCAGCGTCGGGGTAGCACATCGACGTCAAGAGCCCCGCCTTGAGACCATGATAGGCAGAACGTTTCTTGCCCATTAGGTTTCCGTCTTTGAACAACCATTTCTTTGTTTCTGTGGTGACCTGCTTCCTATGTCTGTTGATGCGTAGTTTGAAATTACAATGGGAGACCAGGTCTGGGAGAAGGATCTTCTTAGGCGAGGATCTAGCAGTTTGTAGTCGCGCGACTGCGGAGGACATAATGCCTGGAGAACTGGAAGACTAGAGTAAGGAGAGGAAGGGGTCGAATAGAGATGAAGCTGGGGGATGTGAAGGGGGCTATGAAATATAAGTGGCCATGGAATGTACGTTTTATAGGAGGCCATATGCGATCGGTCTGAGACCTGGTTCTAATTTGGTAAATTGAAGGCCAGATTTGGCTGCACCGATTATCCCTTTAAAAAATAAACTTTCTGTCTTCTTCAGATTCTGCCAGGCAGATGAGAACGGGAAGTTTTGGGTATCCCAAAATATCCCATACCCAGACGGATTTCCACGGTGAGTCGTTATGCGATGCTTTGTCGCGGTAGATCCGTTGGGCCGTTGATCTACTAAGCAAAAATATGTTGGGCCAGATCATGATATGAGATCCCGCAGGTAGGTACATACGCACTGAGAGTAGAAGTTACCAGTGCCCTTGGCGAATTTTTGTTATTATTACATCTATGCAGTGCACAACAATTGCGAAATTATCGGTGCGTTGATGCCACATAGATGTAAGTCGCTGAGGTAGGTGCTCGAGTCACTCTACCCAATATAGTCTATGGAAAAAATAAGCATAAGTCGCTCGTGTTTTTCTTATTCCAGTATGAATTATACCATGGATATAATTTTCCGGGAGAGCTCCACGTTTCAGAGGTGCCTGCAATCCTGGAGGTAATGAATGCGTCGCGCACATGGAGACGATTTGTCGGAATGCAAAACTTGCATGACGGCCACGCACGCCGGGTCGTCCAGAATATCATAGCTCAAGCGTTGAATTTAGAGGGGCTGAGGGGCTGTTACTGCTATGTTATGTGCTACCGCACGGCATATGATCCCAGAACAAGTATATGACAAGAGGATGGATCGAGGCGGTGGGCATTTTGGCTCCCTTTGTGCGCGGCATGTTTGACACAAGTGACAGTCGTTAAATTGATGGCCGTCGGCCGGCCATGCCACAAATTGGCCCGCCTGAAATCTCCTTGGGATTGGCAGCAAATTGTCTACCTGGTGATTAGATCTGCAGACCCCAGGATATTCCAGGATGTACAATATTACGCGGACCTTTTTTCAAATTTGGATGAACACTTTGGCGCGCATTATTCAGGCCTGTGTAATTTATTCAACTGGTCAATCCAGCATTAAATTCGCGTTTCGGAAAATTTACTTTCCATTTTTATTCCAACATTAATTAGCGCTCATGCTGCTTCCTGCAGTGACGCCACTGCCTGTAGGCAACGAGCCGCATGATACGTAAAATGGTGCTGCTTGGGATTCATATTCTAGCAATCGAAATTCTAGTCTTTGTGACAAATATTTGAAGAACCGCTGAAAGCTTCTAGGTCAAGAAAGTCGTCCTGGACATGATCGCGAGCCTTTCGGATCGTACCAGTTAGGCGGATCTGTATTAATCTTTCTTTCTTCGTGTATTTCGGTTACCAATCTGAAATATTTATCAGGAAGAAGTTATATAGACTTTGAGTTACCCCAAGGTCGGGGAAGTGAATCGATAAACCGAGCGTATGTATACTATGTAAGTGACTGGAAGAATTTTCATGGAATTTGAAGAACCAAACACTGGACGTTGCCGCCAGTCAGACATCGCGATAAGACGACATCACATGCTCACAGGTGCTTGTTGTCAATGACGATGTGCAAGCTATTGTTCGGTTGGCCAAGAAGCGTTCTGAGCTATCTCGCCGTATAGTAATGGAGAGAAGAGCAACTCCACTCACATATATGTATAGAAAGGAGGGCGACATGTGCTGTCTGCTTCATGGAGAATTGACCAGCCGATTTTTTCAGTACATCGCCAGTGGTCGGGCATGACCCATTAATGGATGTTACGTGACAGCAACATATAGAGATCCCAATGTTGGTGCCAACAGTCGAAGGTTGGTGTTAGATGTATATCCTACAAACAAATTGAAAGTCCCGAAGAAAAATCAAAGGAAACCCAACTCACCTGTCATAGCTTGTTGCTTACTATTGCAGGACCAAAAGAAAAAATTGGCCTTAAATTTGGTGGCGCTTGATTTCAGAATTATTGAACGATATCGTTGGCTCCAAAAGTCCGAGCCATCGTTGCCGTTGTCTTTACATCCCGTCATGCAACTTGAGCGTTTGAACGATGGTAGTATCCTGAGCCTCGACTTCGCCTGATATCATAGAGACCTAGGCCTCCTCATTTGATGACCTCACACCCCGGACCGACCACCTCTCCTGGACTCAGGAGCAACTGGGCGCTTGTAATCGGTCCCGACTTCGGGTCATTTCTCCTTCTTAACGGACAGATGGTAATCTGTGTTGGCTTCGTTTGACACCACGCTAGAGCTAGGGGCTAGTCAAAGAAAAAATGGCGGGCATGAGAACAACTCTGGAGTCTGCCAGCTGATAAGTGACAAGTGGAATTGCGATAGGGTGCGTTAATTTGACATAGAGTATAAAGTAAATAGCTCATTAGAAAACCGAAGAGGTCGCTGTGATGTGCAAGATTGTGTAGAACAGAGAAAGAGCAGAGGAGTTCGAGTTGGTTAATTGGAAAACTATTTTTGTAGCTTGTTTATATCCGGGCTCCTATGACAAACAAGTTCTAATATGATGATGTCGGCAAAGAGGGGCAAATACTAATTAGTACTTCAAGCCACTTCTTCGTCTAAAGAAACCCAGCTTTGAGCCTACTCTCTTTACAATTGAGGGCTACGATGAGTACCCCGTCGTCTCGAAAGCCGTCGACGAACATTCGCTCGTTTGGCATCCCGGAAGCGCCCATAGAAGAAAACAATGAAGCCTCCACTACAGCGCAAGCACAATCCTCTACTGCGCGTCGATTGTTAGGCAGGGTGTCCTCTGGAAGCTGGATTAGAGGGAGAGCTAGCTTTGGCACATCTAGAGAACATTCCGCAGGTCCTACATCCACACCGAGCACCGAGAGGGCTCCTATACCAACTATGATGCAATCCTCTGGAGAGATTTACATGACTCCTTTGCCGAAATTGACGATGCTAGTCCTCTCCATTGTAAGTTATATTCGGCTTGAAATTCTCTCGTAATTCTACTAATCTTGGTACTCTAAAAGACTATGCTAGGAGAGTTCTTATCCGCGAACGTATCGACACCATTTTTGTTGTTCATGGTCAGAGGTCTGTCTCCAGTATTATTCCTGTACTATCTATAATAAAGACTGTTCCCGTAGGATTCGGAGGGTTTGCAGATGAAGCAGAGGTCGCATTCTGGACAGGGATTCTCGGTATGCCACTTATCCATGCTATGTTCATTGCCTTTCATTTCTCATTAATTTCCCCAAGTCGCAACATTTTTCTTGACCCAGTTTCTCACATCGCTATTATGGGTACGAATTTCTGCTGGAAACTTTCAATTAAACCTTATACCTACACTGCATGTCTCTATCTAGGCCACGATTGCCGAAAAGCATGGCCGACGTGTGGTGTTAATCATTTCATTGCTGGGCTCTGGTATCACTTGTCTTATCTTTGGCACAGCAACTACGCTTCAGCAGGCGATATGCATTCGGCTTCTGCAAGGCATCTTTGCCGGTGCTGTGGGCGTTGCGCGTGGATGCGTTGGTTTTGTCACAGACCAAACAAACGAGAGCAGGGCGTACGCCATTCTAGGGTAGGCATGCATGCGTTCATTTCATTATTCATGTTCATTGATCGCACGTCAAATAGCTTTTGCTGGGGATTTGGCGCGGTCGCAGGTGCTATTATTGGAGGATCTTGTAAGGCCCTTTTCATTTTCTATCAAAATGTGATATTAGCGAGGCTCATGATTTGCGCTAGTTGAGAGGCCTGCCACTAAATGGCCGGAAATATTTGGCGAAACAAAGCTATTTATTACGTACCCATATTTGCTACCTTGTGGACTCGCTGCGCTTGTGCTTATTTTCGGTGAGCGTTGACATTTACCATAATCCCATGATATTCACGGATTGCAGGATCATTCTTGTCTTTATTCGTTGGGCCCGATGGTGGTCCGCGCGAAGGAGCAATTCGTTTGGTGCCTGAAAAGATTATTGCTCATCCTCCTATCCCTGAAGATATATCACCGCAGACTCCTGTATTCGAAGAAACTGAGCCTCGAGGACTGTCCGCAATACCGCGCAGACTTTCTCGCCGTTTCTCTGGTTTATTTGCAAAGCGTGTTTCGGACGCCCCTAATTCACCATCACCACTCTCTCAACCAGCTTTGGCAATGTCTTCACCAAATACTCGCTTGGATCGTACCAGGACCTTTTCAAGAACGAGTAGAGCCAATGGCTCTGCGTACGGCTATAGTGGCGCATATCGAAATAGGCTTGCAAGCAACGCAACGTTGAATGCGCGGCGAGGAAGTCTCAGCAACTCATTGCGTCGTCGGCGTGGTAGTAATATTGATGGTGTCAGAGATTCAATGACAGACAATTCGGACCTCAATTTCGCACAACGTCTGTTGCTTGCCAATGAGAATGCCGTTACCAACATAGCAGATCTTTGGGTTGCTTCAGCAATGAATGCTGATAATGAAGACCCTTTCGAGACAGATTCTGACATCGAAGACGGTGACGATGACGAGGTGCCTCCTATTACCTCGGGCAACACTCTTGCTCAACCTGAAGCGCCCGCAGGGGATGTCGACCTCACGACAATTGCACCGTCAGGTAGTTACGAGCCGAGAACCGGGCCTCCAGAGGGCTCCACTCCCATCGCTCGATTGCCGAGAACGCATCGACCAAGCACAGCAGGCTCATTGAACCCTTCAGTGACGTCTGTGCGTCGCTCGTCGCCTATGTCTCATCGACCATCCGTATCATTTTCTCCGATGAGCCCCCCCTCTCCTCGTCGTCCTTCTAATGTTCCCTCTATTTTCGCACATCCAGGGGTTAAGACACCAACAGCTGTCCTTGACGCACAGCAACTCCTGTTGGGTCCTGATGCTGATAACACGTCAGACCCGTTGGTTTCTATATCAAACTCCAGATCAACAGCTAATACCCATCCACAAGCTGACGTTGAATCGCTGGCTGAAAAACAGCCATCTCTCATTTCACAACTTCCGATCATCGTTATAATTCAGTATGGTGTCATGGCATTACACACCACGACTCACGATCAAATATTTATGTCTTATCTCGTTTCGTGAGTCGTGATTGATTGGTTTTGATGGTCTAAGAGAAAACGAGTCTAATCCTCCTGTTTTCGTAGGGATTATGAATCGGGAGGCCTCAACCTCAATGCTGGCCATTTTGCTCAACTGAGTGCGCTCGCTGATTTGACCTTTCAATCCAGAATACTGACATCTTTCTGTTCAACAGTCGCTCTGATGTGTCTCGCACAGATTGCGTACCAGTTCTATCTCTATCCGTGAGTACTAGTATCGATTGGTGAAAGCATACACTGATGATAATTTAATTACAGGAATATTGGGTATGTGTATTTTCTGTCAATAATTTTAAAATTGACCTAATCCGTTTTCCAGACCTCCGAGAGGCCGTTTCTCCCATCTAGCGATGTTCCGCATCGGCACTATCATGTTTATCCCAGCATATCTTACCGTTGTCTTATATCGACCATTTGCCAACAAACATTCTGATGACTCGAATCCCTTCCTCATGTTTGGTGCGTGCTTGCGTGTTTCACTCATGAAATCTCGACCTTACATTGCGCCTTTCTACCAGTACTGTCGTTAAGCACGTAAGATCTTTGCACCCTTCGAGCTAGGGCCCTTTGTTAAATTTTGATGATCCGCCCATACAGTGCCATTCGCTTTTGTGGATCAACATTTGGCTACACCGCCATTTCCATTTTACTTAACTATAGTCAGTCTTGGTTTCCTCCAGTTTCAACGACGGTTATAGACCTATTGGCTTTTGTACTGACTCCTCCATCAGTGACTCCTCCGAACGCCGTTGGTTATGCTAATGGGATCGCTCAAAGCATTGTGAGCCTTGCCCGCTGCGTCGGTCCAGTGATTGGTGGTTATGTAAGGACTTCCGACTTTTCCGTGAAAGCTACATACATACTAATTTTCTACCCCTTTCCTTTTCCTCTGTAGCTCTGGTCCATAAGTGTTAAAGATGGGCCATCCGGATACTACTTTGGCTTTGTCGTATGCTCCGTTGTATGCGCGTGTACCGTTGTTCAGAGTTTCCTGATTCGTTAGACCCACTTCGCTATCGATTTCATCTCAGGCAAGAGTCTCGTGCTATCTTTCTATACATCATTTGTAATTGCTACATACGGACTACGGACCTTTAGATATTTCTTGTATTTGACTCTTAACGCTCTTCCGAAGCATCATTATCTTGCATCTCGTATAAGGACTCAGAATGACGAGTACCTAGTACACATATACCTAGAATATATCCCAACAATCATCATCATCATCGTCATCATCAAGCGCTGGGTGGGCTAGTGTCTTTTCTAAGTTCTTATCATCTGTGAGGTGACATAGTAGGACAGTATTTAATTCGGTCTAAACATACATTTTGTTGACAACAGGAAAGGCGCTAAGTAGTTTATGGGTAGTATACGAGCGAAGGTCACGGTATTACTCAAAGCAGAGGGTAGCTGCAATTTATGGAATACAAGGAGTGCGATTATAGTAAGCCTAGATGGTATGTGATGATAATTATAAGGTTCAAAACATTACGATAACAAGAAAAGACCATTTCAAGGGCCTTTCATAAGGTTAAAGGCCTCTTCCACTACGCACGGTAGTTTGAGGTAAGGTTCAAGTTGACGAACGAGGATAATAAAAATGCTCACTGGGATCTAGTCGGGTATAGTGAGACGAATATGCATGTACGTATCCCAATACCATTCCCATTTTGTCAGTGAGATCGACGGTTTGGCGTCTGCAAGTGTACCAAGAGAAAGCCAGGTGTTGGCTGATACCACTGTATGCGCCTACATCCCTGACGCGGACCTCTTTCAAAGAAGGGATGTCCATTTTTTGTATGTCAGTTAGGAGCTTGTCGAGGGGTTTCAAAATTGCATGGGTAAAAACACGAGGTGGAACCTGGACGGCGACGTCTGTAGATGGAATAATGCATATTCGCTGAATGGACGGGTGTTCTGGAGGCATTGCGATTTTCTCGGTCCCTTGTACAAGGACGAGTGTATGGAGTTTTTGGCAGAGATCCAGTGCGTTGGGGAGTTCATTCTCCACAGACCATGCTGTTGTCCGAAAGTGGCGGATCTTTGGACCGTATATGGCGAAAAAGGAGCGTGCAAGGAGTGGAAAGATGTCGCATTCCAAACGTTCAAGAGAGAGTAATTGACGAGGGGCTTTGCACAGTAAACGGAGAAAAGGATCCCATGTGAGGGCATAGTCAGATCGGGGGTTCTGTACTTCGGGTATCACCCCGAGGGAAAGTGTCTTGAGTTTAGGGAGAGTAAGTATAGGAAAATCACTACCGACACGACGAGGGAAGGAATGTATGGCCACCAAACGAAGAGTGACGAGCTCTGGAAGAGAATTGCAAAGCTGGACAAGGTCCTCATATCGCGGTGCTTCTCCAGCACCAGCCCATTCGACGCGACGGAGTGTTTTTCCGCAAAAATCTACGAGAAACTTGAGGACTTCGACGGGCGCTGCTCGTTCCGGCTGGTTTGAAGGTCCGTTTTTGTTGTAGTAGATTGCAAGATTGGGGGTACATCCAAGGAGACGGATGACATGGGATACCTTGTATTTGGCCAGAATCCTGAAATCAATTCGCAGGGTCCGCTCTCCTAGATGTTTCATGTTTGTCCCCGCCACTGAGAGTTTACTTTTTTCGAATAGTTTGACGATCCGTTGCAGTTGTTGGCCAGTGTAAATCATTAAGTATTCGGACGAGATTTCTTCGACAATTGTTCGCCAGGCGGCACACACATGAGAGAGAGACCTGCGGTCGTTTAACAAGCCAGGATCGATTTCTGGATATTCTTCCATCACCCATGGCAGCACGAATGGATCTTCTAGATTGATGTTCTTAGCCCCAGTTCCTCGTACAGTATAACCGATAATTTGGCGCCAAATCTCGTTTGGAAAAATAGATCCTCTTGATTCAGGAAGAGGTTCTTCAGTGCGCCTGGCAAACTTTCTCTTGAATGGTAGGCGGAGGAGTAACGTTTTCATGGTGTTAATAAAGAAATACGATGTTTAAGAGTGTTCGCGTTCCCTGAGGCTTCTGCCCAACGATTTTCGTCAAGTAAAAACCAACATAAAGGTGTGACCGAGACAAACCGGCTGAGTGTAAAGCTAATCAACGACCACAATAGCGCCAAGTTGACGCGTTTTTATTGGGTCTTTTTGGTTCAGAGACGCGCCATTAGTTTTGAGGTAAGTATAAGTACAGGAGTAGGGGTATCTTGAGGAATGGAGAGAAAGGGGAGCAAAGAAAAACTAGAAACGTTTTTATTAGAACAAACGCGAGAAGTGATCGAAATTTCAAACGGCGCGAATAGTGAATTCGGTTATCAAAATTATCTCCGGAAGCACCTTTGTATTTTTTTGGACCTCAACTACGACTGGCACTCCGCCAAAATGTCTCCCTCAATACCTAAGAAATCAGGCTCAAAGCGCAAGTTATCGAGCAATCATTTGCCGTCGAGAAAGAAATCGAAAACACAGCATAGAAATGCTGATGAATTGCCGTGGAAGACTGTCAAACGACCAGCGGAAGCAGGGATTGACGGAGATGATGGTATCTTGGAATTGGAGGAAGTCGAAGGCGTTGAAGTCGTTTATGAGACGACAGACGGTGGAAGAGTCGTGAAATTCAATGTGCGTATTTGCAATAGATAAATGTACTACATGGGGCACATCGTACTGCCTAGGTACTTGAGGACTCGACGATTGAGGACGAGGAATACAAGAATAAAGCTGAAACTCCTGAAGTTGAACCTGAGCGTAAAGATGAGGAGGAAGCAGAAGACGAAGAGCCTGTGATTGAAGAAGAGTATCCCCCATTTGATGGTAATATTCACATACTATTGCAATATTTCTGAATCTGATCTACTCCTTAAGCTGATACACTGTTACCGGAATGGCAAAAATTCTCCTTACACCCCAAAATCAAGAAAGCTTTACACATGAAGGGGTTCTTGACTCCTACTTCTATCCAATCTGCATCTTTGCCCTTTGCCTTAGCTGATAGAGATGTTGTTGGAATTGCTCAGACGGTACGGGCAGCACCTAATCGTCTGGGGCTTCTCCTATGCTGAAACTTTTATTAGGGCTCCGGAAAGACACTGGCATACGGCTTGCCAATCTTACACTATTTGTTGTCTCAGCCTAGACCATCTCGATCTCGTAGGCGTCCAGTAAAGGCTCTCGTGCTTGCCCCAACTCGTGAACTGGCTTTGCAAGTCTCGTCCCACTTCAACTCTCTCTTAACCTCTATCGAATTCACCAAACCTGTGGAAGAAACGCAGGATGCTGCCGATGATACGCAACCTAGCGGATCAAGTTCGAAAACAAACCCTCAGAACAAGAAACCTCCGCCACGCGTCAGTATAGCAGCCATCGTAGGGGGGATGTCGGCTCAGAAACAAAGACGGGTAATTGATAGAGGTGTGGATGTTATTGTCGCCACGCCTGGAAGATTGTGGGATATTCTAGAACATGTAAGCGACTGTCATTCCAAAATCCATTCATACATATTAGTTAATTGCCTTTTCGTAGGATGATGAGCTTGCTCGAGATATTCGGAACCTTAGATTTCTCGTTCTGGACGAAGCCGATCGTATGATTGAAGCAGGCCATTTTGCTGAACTAGAGAATATTTTACGCCTTACACTTCTAGAAACACAGTAAGTTGGCTTTATATCGGCCGATCGTGTCCTCATTGGTCTGTATAGAGACGAACAAATTCCTGGAGAAGAAGAACAAACTATTGGCGATGGAGAGGAGGTGGACACTAAAAATGGTATTAAGGATGGACTTCAAACCTTCGTTTTCTCTGCGACGCTGAGTAAAGATCTCCAACGCAACGTCAAGAAGAAGTTCAGGCCCAAGGGCAACAAAAAACATTACAAACGCGACCAGAAACCAGCGACTACTCTAGGTACGTTACCGTTCGTAACTTTTCCTAATCATTTGTGCTCAACGTCATCTAGATGAGCTCCTACTGAGATTGGATTTCCGTGATCCCAATCCTGAAGTCATCGATCTCAGTCCTGTCGGAGGCGTCGTGTCCACTCTCAAAGAAGGCAAAATCGAATGCTTATCAGGGGATAAAGTTAGTCTTTTTCATTCTTATTCTCCTCCGTCGCCAATTATTTACTCGGAACCGTTACAGGATGTTTACCTTTATTACTTCTTTCTACGTTATCCCGGCAAATCCCTGGTTTTCCTTTCTTCGATCGATGGCATTCGTCGTCTTATGCCGTTGGTCGAGCTTTTGAACATTAACGCATATCCGCTGCACTCTCAGTTAGAACAACGGCAACGGTTGAAAAATCTTGACAGGTGAGTAACTCCGTGTTTTCGATGCTTTGAGGACGATACTAACCAATCGTCTATTACCCATCGATTTAGATTTACGAATACACCGAACTCAGTTCTCCTCGCCACCGACATTGCAGCTCGAGGATTGGATATACCTGCCGTTGACCACGTCATTCACTTCCAGATACCTCGGTCTGCGGATACCTATATTCACAGGAATGGCCGTACTGCTCGTGCTATGCGAAAAGGATTTAGCATGCTCATGGTAGCTCCGGATGAGCGACGAGTAGTCAAAGCCCTTCTTGGAAACCTAAATCGTGGTACGTTAATATTCCATTGCTCTTGGCTCCTTCTCTTTTCTGATGATATTCAACGATAGATGAGGCTGAAATTCCGGAGGTAACCATCGAGCTCAGTATGTTGGACAAGCTTAAGGCTCGAGTTCAACTTGCTCGAAAGATCGAGAATACCCAACACAAGATCAAGAAAACCAACCACGATCGAAACTGGATGCGGGAGACAGCTGAGGTACTTGGAGTTGATTTAGATTCGGACTTTATGAGGTATGAATACTACACCTTCCGCCTCGTCATTTGACCCCTTTAACCTACCTTCTTTTTGCGTAGTGATTCAGACAACGAAGAAAAGGTTTCTAACCAGAAAAAAAAGGCGAAAGATCACAAAATGGCTGGAATGAAAGCCGAATTGAAGCACATGCTCTCTCAGCCTCTGCTGGCCACAGGAATATCTAAGAGATATATCACTTCAGGCAGCCGGCCGATCGTTGACGACCTTTTGGCGGGAGAATGTAGGGCATTTTTCTGACGTTCTCTCTATTCGAATCACTAAAACTTCTTTTCTCTAGTCAATGAGGGGATGGTGGGGTTCAAAAAGGCTGATGCTGGGAGCGAAATGCAACCGGCTAAGAAAAAGAAGCTAGTAAAGGAGAAAACTATCGCTTCTGTCAAGCCTGAAGAAGTAGAGGAGGAGTGGACTGGCATTACAGAGCTTTGACACAACCCACATCGTACATATGTTCAAAGATAGGTTTATCTTTACGAACGCCCCTATATATGAAAGCTTGAAAAGACAAAACCTTCCGAATCGGGAAGTGATCAGCACCCACACCATCAAAACTAACTACATGGCCTGACAGCCATTTCGTGATAACTACGCCTCATAGTTTTCTTATACTGTCTGCATCATGCAGAGCGTTTACTCATCGTCAACAGCCATTCCGGAAGACTCTTTACCATCAACAATTTTCATCTACTTTCCCGTGTTAATTTCTGCCAACTCTCTTCAGTCTTACGATCCTAACGGCACGAGATGCAAGAGAGCGACCGCCTCCTAGTCAAGTCTTCCCCTGTTTCATCCCTGCAAAGTCTTCACTGATCGTCAACGTCCACTGTTTCGGAGGAGTCGTCTTCTTCAACATCAACTTCTTCCGGTTCATCAACCGCCATCTTAATTTCATTGTCAGACTGTGACCCGGAGGTCTTACTACGTATGAAGTATGGCTCATCCACCCAAGAGAAGCAACTTGGCCCTGCCTGCCAAAAGGGTTTCATCTCCATGACAGGTTCGATCGGCCTGTCCTCTGTACGGTCACTCAAAAGGGATCCGATCATGAGTAATTTCCTGTAATGCGAAACATTCGATGGTTCTATAAACCGATATACGCGATCTGAACAACCATAAATGAAAAGACTGTAGCGTGGATGCTCATCCGACTTCCCAGATTTTCGACGCGTACTTGGTTTGACTGCCGGTGTGGGGGTGTCGATCCAGGTCACAGTTGAACTGGCACCCTCGTTCGTTCGGGGATTTTGTTTTTCCGGGAGATTATCCAGAACTTGGGTAATGAGGCGCGCTGGAGAGTTTTCCCTGAACTTGACAATACCCAACTCCATGACAAGCGATATATACGGGCGACGATAGTACGCTTCCTTCAGTTTTTCGAAGTTTTCCGGTGATACTCCTGGACGACTGTTGATACCAGAGAAGGCATCTCGGCGACTGTCTCTGGGAGGGAAATAACGTATCTTGGCTTGATCTATACTAGTAGTGGACTTTTCCGTTCCCGCTGTTCTTATCTTCAGTTGCACGAGGATAGAAGAGATATTTTCTTCGTTAATTGGTCCACTTTTTTCCAGCATAATGGGCAACTGCAAGTGTACGACATTTTGCGGTGAGTTCCATGCAATCACTGCCATGCCCCTGATATAAGCAACCCAAGACATAGAGGAGGTCATCGCAGAATCGTCCGCTGCTCGGGAAAAGTGTGTGAAACGAACCCAAGAATTCCTGAACGCGTCTTGGAGAGGTTGACCGTCTACAATATCGTCAGGTTTGCAGTTCATGATTACGTCGTGGTATTGGGTAGCCGCAAGACACTCAAGAAAGGTGCTCAGAGAGCACCCGTTTTGCCATGGGATCTCTGCTGCTCTTGTGTTTTGCTGTTCAACTTGTACCACAGCTTCCATGTACGCACGTAAAAGGAGCAATTTAGCCATATTTTCTCCACGTTCGCCCTTGTCGATTGTCGCAGGGCTGGAACGGTCAATGGAGATAAACATATCAAGCATTGGATCGACACTAGGGACATCGTAGCCTGACGTTCTCAATCTCGCTTCCCATACGAGATCCAGTGCTGCCATAGCTAGCATAGGCTCCGACGGATACCCCGTATGCATATATGAACGAGTGGTTGGGACAGTGTACGCTGTGCGCATATGTCTGGCGACCATATTATAGGCGAGATCTTGTACATGGACTTGTTGTCGTTGGTATTCCAGATTGAAGAGCACGTCGAGAACGGCAAGGATGCCCATCGGACTTCTTTCAAAGTTCCTCAAATTTCCTTTTGGCGTTATGACAAGTTTCGATGCTATGATAGCTCTGAAGGTACTTTACTTCGTGCGTCCATCCATAGACATTGACTTGCTTGCTGAGTCCCAGTATGTCCAGAAACTGGAAGAGAAAAATGAGTACTGCATTAAAAAATATGATATATTGCTCACAGTGGACGACCAAAGCGGGCAACGAAGGAAATTTGTTGCACATCAGCTAGTCTTAACGTAGGCTTGATGACGTCTTTTTTGAAATAACAATCAAAAGGCATCTCTGTAAAAGGAGGAATGAGGTGGGAATTGGCAATGGCATCCTGCCATCTCGCCGAGGCGGAGGGAGGTCTTACACGTGGCATCACCAAAGACCGGAACTGAGCCGCCGTAGATAGAAAAAGGATGAAAAAGTTGTATTGACTAAAGGCTAGCGCAGCCTTGGTCATCAGGTTGTACAATGTGTCATCCCAGATCTTCGTATTGGCCAAAGTCTGGGCCTCATCAACATACAGGATGAGCTGGACCTGCGAATTTTTTTCAGGGGCTGGAAGGTTTTTAAGGAGATTGGTCAAAGAAGAAACAGCAGCCTCTGCATAATTCTTTGCATCGTTTTTCTGCCGATTGGGTGTCAACGATCGTTCCTTGAAAGAACATAAAATACGTACAAAATTGGCATAAAAATCCTTGATTACTGAGTGATAAAGAGCTTCCCGATTCCCGATTTCTTGAAGGTATTGTCTCAAATCCACGGCAATGTTGTTGATTTCGTCCTTCTTGATGGCATCTACAATTTCACCGACCTTGTCAAAAAGGGTCTCGAAGAAAAAATAGAATGCATCCAGTTCACGATCAGCGGGAATTTTGGAACGGAAGTCAATGAAAAATGCCACCAGTGATCCATCACTGGGAGGATATGCACCTGTAGACCATGATCAACTCTCTAGCTGTTGACAATCTGGAAGTCAGAAACCTTCATTTACATCCTCAAGAGCGCGGACATTCATGGGAATCGTTGGGATCAGGGTAGCCATCTGGTCGACAGTGCGTGATTTGCCGTACCCAGAAGACTGAATAATGGCGGAGGTGTTCCCATAGTTTTCATGTTTAAACGAAACTTGGATATTGCGGAGGAGGTTTTTATGTGATTCACCTGAGTAAGTAGTTGTCCACGAGCCTTCGATGACTGTTTTGGTGGATAACTTAGCCGAGAAATGCAGCAAAGAAAAAGGAAATAATTACTCACCATCACGAACATCTAAAAAGAAAGGGTACTTTAGGTCATAATCGTACAAAATTGTCACCCATTACTTGCCTTTGTGGATTTGCGCGACATGATCAGGATCTTGGTACAAATTTCTATGCACTGATATATCGTCAGTCTACAGTTGTCGCTAATAATGAAGATATTGTCTCTTACCAAATAATTTCAATAGCGGTGAAAAATCCTTCTCCTCGATAGATTGGCAAATTACATTGTCGAATTCGTCTTCATCCAGTCTACTGTTATTCATGATACCTAAAATGGCCTTACAAGTATCCTGTGACGCAGACCAGGTATCATACCGAGCATTGCTTTCGTCTCTGTTCCTTTTCATTCTAGTGTAGACCGATCTGAGGGATTTAGCTGCATCCTTATTCAATGACGGGATAGGTGGGCCGCTAGGATCCTTGGAATCGGTCAAAGAGTAAAGATACTTTCCGATTTTAGCAAGTTTAGTTTCCTCCATCTTCGAAATAATCCCGTTGAACCAGCAGAGCTGGAATTAGCAGGCAGATCTGGATCGAAGTCGAAATTATTGAAGATAACTAGGTATGTAGTAAGTACTTACTGAGTGCTTTAAGCTTCAAACAACAATTTGTTACGCGTTACTGTGTACGCCACGCGTCATGCATTACTTGATTATTACTGCATCCGTGTCCATGGACCATTATTGGACTGAGTAGGTCTCAGGATCCTCGGAACCGGTCAAAGAGTAAGGATACTGTCCGATCTTAGTAAAAAGACCAAATTTCGAACATGACTAGCCAGGGTCTTGTCAAGCTATTTATTACGACGGCTCAATACAGTTCGATTTAAAAAATTGTTGATCAATCATTAAGATAAGAAGCTATTGTTTACCTTTGCTTGGCTGAGTTATATTCTTGGTGTGATCGCACAGTGGCTGTGCAAGAAAAGATGAAGGCAAACTACAAGGTAATGAAATATGCCCATATTGCTGCGTGTCGGGACAGTGCTCATGTCCTTTTCTTCTTAGTTTTCCAACATTTGTGGTACTGTGTATAGGCAGGGTAACATCCTGTTTACTCGCGATGGAAACTCCCTTTACAGTCCAGTTGGCAATCGAGTGTCTGTTTTCGATCTCGTCAAGTGCGTTTTAAGTCTGCTATGTTTGGAAATTGACTAATTTTTGCGGTTGTCCGTGTTTTCAGTAACAAGTCTTTCACATTTGCGTTTGAAAATAGAAAAAACATTGCGAGAATCGCCCTTAGTCCGGATGGAAACATTTTGATTTCGGTGGACGAAGGTCCGTTTTATATGTTTCTCAGGAAAACTTATCCTTTAGCTTTATGTGTCTTGCAGACGGTCGGACGCTGTTGGTGAATGCTCGTAAAGGCGTTGTTCTCCATCATTTCAACTTTCATAAACCAGTGAACGACATCCGGTTTTCGCCAAACGGACAGTATGTGGAATAGTGACTTTCCGTCGGTTCTTTACCCAACGCAAATGATTTTCTAGGTACATTGCTGCTACACATGGCGTACACATACAAGTTTGGAAGACACCAAATCACCTACTGCGAGAATTTGCACCTTTTACACTACATAGAACGTACACAGGACACCATGATGAAGTATCGAGTATTGAATGGTCGCCGGATTCTCAGTGAGTAATCTTTATGTCTTCCTCAAGTTCTTTTCTTGATTGGATTTGCATCCGTTATAGATGCTTCATCACAACATCAAGAGATATGACCGCTCGACTATTCACTTTGAACCCTGTTGAAGGATTCAGACCCAAGACATATGCCGGGCACAAAGACGCTGTTATAGGCGCGTATTTCTCTGCGGACGGTAATACGGTGGGTACCTCATCAACATTGTTAAGTATAACTATCGCTTTAACCATTCTTTCAAGATTTATACGGTAAGTAAAGACGGCGCAGTCTTTACCTGGAAAGCCAAGGAAACCTCCGACGAAGAAAATTCAGATTTTGAAAACGAGCCTATCGCTTCAACGTCAAACGGTGTCTCGAGGGATATCGCAAGTCGTATCGCTAACACGAGATGGGGTGTATACAAGCGCCATTATTTCAATCAACCAGGAACCAAGGTCGTATGCTCTACATTCCACCGTGCTTCCAACCTTCTCGTTGTCGGATTCTCTACGGGAGTGTTTGGTTTATGGGAGATGCCAGCGTTCATTAACATTCACACGCTTAGCATCTCTCAAGAGAAGATTTCGTCAGTCGCGATCAGCCCGTCGGGAGAATGGCTAGCCTTCGGTGCGCGCAAATTGGGTCAACTGCTTGTATGGGAATGGCAATCGGAGTCATATGTACTGAAGCAGCAAGGACATTATTTCGACATGAACACACTATCTTATGCACCTGATGGCCAGACGATAGCAACAGGGGGCGACGATGGGAAAGTAAAAGTCTGGTCGACATATACAGGATTCTGTTTTGTCACTTTCACCGAACACAGCGCGCCCATATCGTCTGTGGCTTTTGCAAAGCAGGGCAGTGTTCTCTTCTCTGCTTCTCTGGATGGTACCGTCCGAGCGTATGATCTTATTCGCTATCGTAATTTCCGCACATTCACCTCACCATCCCCTGTGCAATTTTCTTGCCTTGCTGTGGATCCATCCGGTGAAGTTGTCGCGGCGGGCTCAACGGACTCCTTCGAGATATATTTATGGTCAGTCCAGACAGGCAAACTGTTGGATGTCATAGCAGGGCACACGGGTCCAGTAAGCTCTTTAGCCTTTGCACCCACTGGCGCGAATCAGCTGGCTAGCGTTTCGTGGGACAAGACCATGCGAGTTTGGAATATCTTTGGTCGGTCTGGTGCTGTGGAGCCATTCTCATTAAATTCGGATGCTTTGGCTCTTGCATTCCGCCCAGATGGAAGAGAGGTGGCAGTATCGACTCTGGATGGTCAAATTACATTCTTCGACATCCAAGAGAGCAAACAAACAAACGTCATCGACGGCAGGAAAGACGTTTCTGGTGGACGCAAGCTCGATGATCGTGTGTCGGCGGCTAACAATTCTTCGGGGAAATCGTACAATAGTCTGGCCTATACCGCAGATGGCCGGTGTCTTCTGGCAGGAGGCAATAGCAAATATGTTGTGCTATACGATGTCCGAGAAGGAGAGGGGGTCATGGTAAAGAAGTTCCAAATCTCGGAGAATCTGTCGTTGGACGGAACAGAAGAGTTCCTGGATAGCAGGAAGGTCAACGATGCTGGAATTAACGTTGATCTTATCAACGATAGAGACGGCAGCGATCTTGAAGATAGACTAGATACCAGCCTTCCTGGAGCCAGCCGCGGTGCAGGTGACATGTCCATTCGTAAATTCCGTCAAGAAGCTCGCACAAAATGCGTTCGATTTTCACCTACTGGCCGTGCTTGGGCAGCAGCTTCAACCGAAGGACTTCTTATCTATTCTTTAGATGAGATAGTCACCTTTGATCCTTTCGACCTCACTATCGACTTGACGCCGCAGTCTATTCTGGAAGTCCTCGCAGAACACGAGTATTTGAAAGCTCTTGTTATGGCATTCAGGTTAAACGAAAAGGCTCTGGTACAACGCGTATACGAGTCTACCCCGCGTGGTGACGTGCGCCTGCTTTCCCGACAACTACCGGTTATTTATGTGCCCATGCTATTACGTTTCGTCGGCGAACACCTCGATAAAAGTCCACATCTGGAATTCGATTTACTTTGGATAAATTCGCTTCTAATGGCCCATGGAAGGTTACTACGTGATCGTTCCGGAGAATTTGCGAGCGTTTTCAGGGTGCTACAAAAAGGGTTGGGAGATTTCGAGCAATCGATAGCGAAATTGTAAGTGCCCTTGTTTTTCTCTCTCTTATGTCCTACCTTTCTTGGTCTTCGATCTCTTACTCTATCGTACCTGGCGAGCCATTGGGCACAGCATCTTTCCCCCGCCTTTGATTCAATACTGCACTATTTTTCTTTTTTGTTCTGGCTGCGGATATTCTTGCGTAGTTCATGAGCTCATTTTTTGCGTCATAGATGCGAAGAAAACACCTCCACGTTGTCGTACCTAATCGATCAAACCAAGGTTAACCAGCAAAAAGATGTCGAAATGATCACAGCATGATCCTGATTAGGGCATAAGCAGTTTAATTGTCATCTTCCGGCTCAAATTCTGGCTTCCATTTCCCCTTGGGCGTCGTGAACTGTGATAAAAAATCATGGCTATATATCAAAATCATGCGCTTATTCTTTGAAATTCTAAATTACGAGTGTAATATCGACACATGAACAGAAAAACTCGGATTCAAATGGGCAACGTCCATTCGAGCATGGTGTATGGCCGACACAAAATGGTACAGTGTTCCACTATCACGTGGTACACACCACCTAGTGATACAGTAGCATTTTGTGATGCATTAGAGTACATAGATTCATGATCCTTTTTGCATTGTAAGCTTTAAAATCCATTCGACAATGACGCCTAAACATAGCCAGGCCAGAATTGCTATATTATGAATTACGGCACTGTATCAATCAGTGGTGGCTGCAAGTTTAAATGGCAGTCAAGCTTTTTTTGTTTTTTTCCTCCCTCTTGCATCACTTTTTGCAGTTTTTTAAAATATCATAACACTAGGTACATACTAGTATACCTGCCTTTTTTTTTGTTCATATGTTTTCCATGTATTTGCGTCTAAAATAATAATATTCTATTTCAGTGTATCACATGATGGTGGATGACTGTAGGTTTTGGCGATCATGAAGTAAAAAGCTAAATGAGCGAAAGGCAATACATAACAGTGGGACTACTAATATAGGTTAAAAGCAATACGGAAGAAACTTGTCAACCGTACTTCATCGACTCGTACGATTTCTGATACCTCTTCATTTTGGAACCACATGCATGTTAGCGGCTGCTGCTCGACTTTCCAAATCCTTGGCTATTTCCAACAATGAAGGCCTAGTACAATGACTGCGTCAAAATACTCACCGTGCTCCCTACTGGCTTTGCTAGTGCCCTCAGCCTTCCAACCCCCGTAATAAACCAATGCGGTTAATCCTCCCAAAGCACCGGCTCCGAAAAGCTGAGATAAGTTCAGCAAAAACTCGTACTGCACGCAAATAACTGAACCCCAGGAGTTGACCTGGATCTGCGGATCATCACTGCGACGTACCATAGCGGAGTCTGTCGATCCAGACTCGTGCATGAGTTTGTTGCCACCTGCTGCGATATTTCGAAGTACTCGGGAAGCGAGCATGTTGGGATCAATGAAATAGAAGAAACAAATATTGGGGTTAGTGTAGCTTTGTGGGATATTAATTGTGGTGAGACGACGTGAAGGTTGAAGATTCGGCGTCGACGAGAGCTATAATCTTTAACTCAGACAAGGGTGGTGCGATTGACGCTGATATGAGTTCATTAATGACTCCAACCAATATAATAATTTTGTATGTACCTCTCCATGTTCCAAAGTCTCCAACACTGACTATTTAGGTAGTCAAGTTCAGACACTGACAGTCTACAGACGCGTGGCATCACCCATTCACGTGATGAATATCATTTGTCACGTGTAATAAAGTTCACGCGTTCAAGCCTGTTCCATGACCATCTTCTGTTCCTGTCATTGTCAATCGAGCCAGTTCGCACTGCAAGTGTGACAGTAAAGATAGTATATCATCAGTATCCAGTACCGAGTATCTTTGCTTCTAGCTCCGTCTTCCATCAATATAAATACAGGTTGTTTTCGGTGCTGCCCGTTCGAGCATTCCGTGGCCTGTCTTGGCTCTTATCTATACTTTATGTTGTACAATCAATTAGGATGATCTAAAACTCAATTGATCTTTCAGAAGTGGATCAAATATCGTGTAACACCTCCGTCAACATGGGAAAGGAACAGAGCATTGCCCCTGCGTCATTTGTCGGTGGGGTTTTCAGCCGAAGTCTGTAAGCTCAATTAAAGTCGGCTTTTTGTTGTATGCCTCGCTTTCATCAAGAGAAATAGGTCATAAGACCTAATTTTGAATATATTTAGACCATATCCACCATCAAGTTAAATAATGAAGCAAATATAGTCTGAATACTCATCGTTATTCGCTGATGTGTCTCGTTATCCTAATGTGACTGCGCATTTCGTGCTGGGGCTCCTAAAGAACTGTTGCGAATACGGAATTTTTGACTCGGTGATGTCATGTGTGGAAATATACCAAGGTGCAAGGCAAACTCTTTTGATATAGACACCATACACGCTGTCACCCGTCTAGTGATATGTTCTTGAACGCGTCGTTTTCTCACATTTCCTGACCCTACTTATAGAAACTTTACCGGGACCGAGGGGTCGTTGCTATTGAGCTCAGTACTTGTAGTATTCAATGACAAACTTACAATGCATCTAAATTCGAATGGCACGCAAGTAATTATTGTTTTTCCCAAATCGTAATCAGCTTCGTTCGTCGGTGAATATCAGCCGTTCTCGAGTTTAACTGTGCCCGGGACATAGATGAACATCAGCTATATCAATCACCGAAATACCACCACGTATTCTCATCCCTAAAAAGCTGTGCTATGACCTCATTATGATTAAGCTTCTGTCGTGTCGATCATTGAAGTAGTACGCCCCCATCAAAAATCAGGTTTTATTTAGACTCAATCCTACTTGGCCTTGGAAAAAACCTCCGAATTTTAAGAAAAGGAAGAAAACGCATCATGATCTGTATCTTGCAACTGTCATATACCATATATCGAGGACGTTGAAGGCAGTGCACTTGGTTCAATAATTCTCTGAGCTTGCAGTGGATTTAGAAACGCCGAACAAATGACGATCACGACAGTCCTCCTGGAAGAAATTTAATTCAAACTACCGATGTTTATCAGTTTCGTTATGCGGGGGCGTAGGTTATATAAAGAATCCCCGTTTCTGGGCCCTTTCTTCCTTTCTCGTTGAATAGAAACAGGGTACGAATTTTTGAAGTGGAACGGTACGTTGCTGATTTACTGCACGTTAGTTCACATGTCAGATAATTCTGAGTTTCACACCTAGAAAAATCAAAGTGCTTTTAAAAGGGATGAGCAATGCATTTATTTTATTGATGATAAAAAAAAGGTTTGTCATTTTCTGCCGAACCCATCACAATTAATATATATCTGACTCGTCGCTTGGGAAAGAATTCTGAGGTGTTTGGATTCTAGGGACTACAAGTCAATAGTACCCGCCTTCAAACTTATATGTAAGCGCTTAGGGATACGTTCTTTTTTTGGGAGAGGGGCAAAAGTTAGTGGAAGGATACTTGATTTTGGCGTCTCGGGCCATGATCAGTGTTCGTTTAGAAGTCCACCCAAAATTGAATTGAGTCTGTCAGCCAAGTCACAAAACTCGTCGGCCAATCTGTTCTAGAAGTAATAGGTTTGCGACTCAACCACGTAGAAATGATGCAAGGCGGTCGCAAAGCGCCACACTGGAATAATGCCGAATTTGGAAGGATCGGTACCTTTTGTGTACCATCGAATTAGCGCGTCTAATGTGCGTGCAAGGCTTATGCCACGAGACTCGAAATACTCAAATCTGGTCCTGAGTTGAACTCTGTGACTTCCTGTAGTATTCATTTTTGTGTGGCTGCCAGCACGGGTCATAATCAAATATCCGGGTAAAGCGCCTGGACGGTTGGGGACCGTCTGTACTCGTAATATCGACCCCAAGTAAGCCTGCGCAGCGCATGGAATGACTCGGATCTCATATATATGTATACCTTTTTACCGGGCAAGGCCAGTTCGTAGTGCAGTGAACGTGGGCAAGTTTATTTGCGATCACGTCGCAAACGTATTTCTTAACAGGGCTATAATTCTACATCGGCATGGTCAAAATCGACGTCCCATTGGCAAGAATTGCAGACCCATGATCATATAAAAGAACGCTCGGCAACGGCCACTCGGAGCACTATACTCGGTACTCTACACCCCGGGAAGTTGGTATTTTCAGGTCACCCTAAAACCCCCGAGAAAACCTGGTTTTGGTGCAAAATAGAAGGCCTACAGAAAACATGTACTAAATTAACGGTTTATTGATGAACTAAAAGTCGACCGAAATTAGAAACTTCAACTTTAATTTGGTATCTCACGAAAGTATGACTAATATTATTATTTCCGGTAGGGACAAAAACCAAGACTAATACAGACATTGCGGGCTTCCTGAAAGTACGAAAGAAGATAGAATATCAATGTGGTCTAAAACTCAAGGTTAAAATGAAGTATTTTTCCAAATTTTCTCACAGTCTGAATTCCCGACTATTGTGTTTATTTTCGGCACAAAAGAAAATGTGCTCGAATCCACGAGTTTTTGTTTGTCTGAAAACAATTAACTCAATTGGTTTTTGTGTTTTCAGACGCGTTGATATCTCTATTTTTGGCAGAAGCTACAGGCAAGCCGAAAACACAGCGGATAACTAATATATTTGACCGTCCGAAGCTATTGTTGAGAACATAAGTTTCGTTCCAGTTTTCCGAATGAATTAAATTTCCGTTCTCATTCTACCCAAAAATTAATCCAAAACTTCTATATGTGGCTGAGATTTCGGCCTGACTGAACATTATATTTTGGGCCATGTTTACGGTGTGACCCAAATTTTGAACGAATACCTAGATTTCATTTATCATATTTAGTGTCCCAAAATTTGTATTATATATCATGATTTATAATAGCCCCATTTTGTATGAGAAAACCATATTTTCTCGGGGGTTTTAAGGTGACCTGAAAACATCGACTCCCCGGGGTGCTAATAAATATTAAAGACCCTCAAAACCATCCGAATTAGTAGCCGCGTCAATGGCTACTAAGCTATTGACCTTTTGTAGGGTCATGAGATTAACCCGGAAGTGAAGACCGAAGTCACAAAGTTGTAGTAGGCGTAAACATGCAGGCTTTACACCGCGGTTTCACAATTTACTTCTACCTTTCAAACTTTGTAAACATTTCTCTTTCCTGTTCCAAGTGTGCTGGCGCGACGGCACAGAGGTTGCTCCGTTAGAATCGTGCCGTCGGACGAGTCTACCCGTTACTTTGGTCATTAGAGAAACAGTAGTCGTGCTATGTTGATACGCATCATCTGTGCACAGTGCGCAGTACATGGCAAGTATAGCAATCTTACTTATACAGCTGCTTTAATATCGGTCAACAGTGCGAATAAGTATGCCGACGGCGCTGGGCTAATTTCTATCGGAATGGGGGAGTTCAGGTACACTGTTACCGCCTATGAGAACGGGCCATCTTCTCTTTTTAATTTCCCATACCCACTAAGAGGAAAAGAATTGAATTCGAATTAAGTCGAATTTGTCAATTATAATGAGATTGAGGTATTTGTATCTCAGAAGATTTGTTATTACATGGTAAGTATTACTTACTAGAAAGGTCTAGTGCCGCGGTTGGATGGATATGCAAGCTCTGGTCTAGGTCTGGGTTGAACGAGCGGTGAGTTTCCTGGACAGCGTGGGTGTAAAATTTACATCCACGGTCGCAGAAGGGGTCAAAGTAGTATGAGTAGCGCGTTGGGATGGAACACAAAGAGGACATATTATGGCCATGACAGCAACAGGATACCCCACCGCCGCTGGTCTTAGGGACTGATACATTAAAGGTTGTGCATACCTATGAATACCCAGAAATTGACACCCATTGAGAAATGCGAGCCCGAGGGCACCTGAGCTGGAGCACAAGACCTCAGGCTAGCCTTCGCTCAGAGTGCGTGCCAGTGGATCTTTCCAGGAAAGGCATTATAGAAATGCGTCCAGGAATACTATTAGCAACCAGGCTAGTGAAGGTCGCAAGGTTCAGATTCTAGGGTCCTTTCTAGGCGACAACGGCAGCGGCAAGAGGCCTAGACTTGCGAACGCCGACGCCGGAAGTCGCCATTAATGTGCTACTTGCTTCATAATAGATTCTAGGGTACTCACTAAGTAGTCGTATTTCGCGAGCAGATAAATGGGATAGAAATAGCCTTTCTGCGCAATCACATCGTGTTTGAGAGGCTGTTCGCTTTGTCGGGGAATGTATCAGAAAGAAAAAGTACACGTACACAGTGCAAAGTCCGCGTCCAATGACCGCTGATCATCAAAGAGGGTACAAATTCGACCAGGGAGAAGACACGGTAAAGAACTTGACATGTAGGATAATGTCACAGAAGTACTTACTGTATACAGGGAATGTTCCTTCGTGAAAGCATACATCATTATCTGGCAGCTATTAATAAGTGAACTGACAACCGACGATAAGTAAATCAAAAAGAGGGATACAAAAATAGCCAAACGAGTTTACGGTTGTCCGCCCAAGCTCGCTTCCGGCCACGAGTTGTTACATACATATAAGTATGCGCACGCTTCGCAATAATCGGACACGGAATGCAGATTGTCCGAGTTTCTGTTGGCTAGATATAGTACAAGAGGAGACCTATGCGCGCAAGAAAAGACCTATGAAAACACCGAGGAATGAGACAATCCAGGGGAATCGCACTGGATGACACAGATATTCTACATGACTTCGCACAGCCGTGAGCTTCTGAAAAAAGATATAGAACAAGGGCCAGAGCAGCAAAAGATATATCTAGTGATAAACACGTTTTTATGACGTCTTGAGCGGTGATATGTTCCTATATTTTCCCTGCAACTTCGGCCGGTACAGGTTCAGGTTGGTCAGGTTGGGACAAGAACAAATTGAGGAAGTACTGCAACGACATACGATGGGAGAAATTGGGGCCAGTTTGTTCATTCCTGTCGACATTGGAGAGGATTACACAAAACTCCAAGGCCTCGTTTACGCTGATGTCAGTAAAGCGTGGCTTCAAAAGCACAATCGATAATCAAAAGCAACAATTCAGATCGGCCCGATAAGGCAGTCATGCAGCATAGTAAGTAGCCGAGCCGAACTAAACTAGTTCGTTGCTTTCATGGGAGAAGTGAGCCGAGATCTGCATAACCGATGAGTTTTGTCAAAGGACGAGTATAAAACCCCCCCTTGCGTCTTCCACTCATCCTCGTAAATCTTTCCCGTTCAATTCGCATCTGCTCGTCTTTCACAACGGCTACCTACAATCCCCAATACATAGCTCCGGTCTCAGCGATGCCAGGAGCAGTCGTCGGAAATGCAACAAGAATATGGGAGGTCAACGTATACTGGGCGTTGTACAGTCAGTGTGGTATCTGGGACCCTAGAGGACGGGGCGTAGACATCTGGGAATGCATCCAAGCCCGTAAGTTCTATAACTCTGCTTTATTCTTCTTTCCCTTTTTCGCGATTTCTTACGTAGAGTTCATCGTTTAGATGACTCGACTACAGGGACTCAGGTGTGTAGCGTTGGTCAGATTCTTATCATCATCGTCTGACCAATTTACCATAGCCACCTAATGCTCAGTACTGGAGATACGTTGCCCGAAGATAGTCCTCATATTTGCCAGGGCCACTCACGAGGGGGACGGTCATTCTCGGACCACTGTCCCCCAAATATAAACCTCCTCACCATGCATCCGCTTTCGTCACAACTACAAGATCATCTGTGAAGCTTACCATTCACTGCACACACGAGGAAATATACCAACTCATGGCCATCAATTCTCAGACGACGCAGCTTCGAGAGAATGAGCGGCGCAACCCAACCTTCAAGCAGACATGTTTCCCAATCCAAGGAAATATGCGTAAATATTATTGGATATACCACACCCATTTGACGGGGCAGCTGGTCTTGTGCCCCGATATAAATTCGTCAGGATCCACCGTCATCCCCACCCTTCCTATCAGAATCCAAAATTCGGGCCACCGGGACTGTGTCCCCCTCTTCTCAGCCACATACTCATCACTGTATTTATACCATCATGCATCACCTCATTCTTCGATCGCGGCATAAAACCATACGTCTCCATGCATCTGGACAGTAGGGAAGACATCTTTTCTTGGTTCCCATCTTATCACTCTATTCAAGAGAACTCTCCCTTCTTCTTTCCATAATTGCCACTTGCTTTCGTCTCAACTTGCTCTGTTTTTTCCCTCTTCTGTGATTAATTTTATTAGGGATTTTTAAGTATTGTATTTAGGGAATCGTATGGGCTAGCACAACACACTACCGAAATCTAATATTGACAGTTTTTCATCTTATAAACCTCACGTCAAGCACTCATAAAGTCTAAACATCCGAATATTAGATTTCCCCTTATGAGAGTCACCATGCATGCTCAAAAGTGCAACGAAGAGGAATGTGACGTCAGTGTGACGTCATTGGCTTCGTCATTAGTCAATTTTTTTGATCTCTTTTTGCTGGAGTCGAACCGAACCGTCGCCATGCTTACCGTGGTTACAGGCTAGGTTTTCTGAAAGGGGAAATCGTCGAAAAAGGAGGAGAAATAAGGGATTACTGAAAATAACCAAATTTGTGTATTTCCTTCGCTCTCCGATGTGCTCAAGTAGCCAGAAATTTCTACTAGCACTACATGACATCATAAAGACTACCATAACATGCGTTTATAAAATGATGGACTGGAATGCCGGTCGAAATTCACGAAATGACGGGTCTTGAGCGGGTCACATGACTTCTATTTGGCAGATAACATTGGCCATGCGGCGCGTGGCAGATCAATGGCAGATAACAGTTTGTAGTATTTTACCTTCTCAGACTGCCTTTTTGAGTAGACAGAAAATGTTAGACGACAGAAACAAGGCTTTTGGACTTTGTCGGGCAGATAATATACCCAACACTATCTTCGATTAACCACGGGCTATATGTACTATTATTAGGCACGCCCAGTCGTTGCCGTTGCTCGTAAAATTGAGAAGGAATTGAAATTAAATAATTGACATACTACAAATATACTACGAAGACCTTCCAGAACGTTGTTCTTTTATTGTCTCTTGCTGCCTGCGGCGGCGGAGGTAATTTTCTAGTGTTGCTATGCCCAAGCCTGCCGCATATGTTTTCCTAACTCATGCTGGACCGTATGTAGAAGTCCAGCCTCAACGATGTTCGGGATGACACAGATACGGTGGACACGACTGTCGGTGGGTTGGGGGCAAGCTTAGCTTAGCTAAGCGGTACGCGGAGCGGAGAAGGAGACCAGTCGCTGGGCGGGTGGGATCCTTTCCGTTAGACGAATTCCAATCGCGTCCATCATATGTTGCTATGTCATTATTTTGACTGTGGTACTGACAAGATAAACTCAGAGCTACGTTAGTAGCTAATTGCGCGTGTATTCCGATCTCTGTATCTACGGTTGACACTAGAATATCAAGAGAATATGTACGGGATGCGGAGAGGCAATAACAATAAGGAAGGAAATTGAACAAGCTGACGATCTAGATTCTAAGGAAAGGAAATTTTTTGTGAATTAAAAGAGGGTGGGTGGGAGGAAAGAAAATCGAGTAAGATAGGACCGCCGGACGACGATTCTGGCTGGCACAATGATGGTGATGAGCAGACAAGCGCGAAGCAATTTTCCCATCACTCACCATTTGCTCGTCTGGATGCCGGGGCCGGCCGTTCCGTTAGACCTTGTGCTATGAAAACAACCGCAGGATGCCAGATAAAATTGAGCTAGAGGAATATAGATATTCTCTTGGGTTTATGGCCTGAATCTGTGAGAATCGAGCCCACCAAACAAATTCTCAGTCTGAAACCGTGTCATTAAGAGCGACTGATGCCGCAGAGCCGAGGGATATATATCTCATGTTTAGGTTCAAGCTAAGGTTTGAAATTTATTGAAAAAGCTAATAATAATAATAAATTCATCCCATCAGCCCCACGTGCACTGCCACAAGCGAATTGATGTGACCAGCCTACGTCCGAATTCAATGTCAGCGCATTTGCTGCGCTCTCAAAGTTCAAACGAAATTAGCCTTTACAAGGAAGCATGTATTCATGGCTCACGCACTGCAAGCTTCTTTGAAAGACTGTCAACGAGTCTTTTCTGACGTATTTGTGTTCAGCTCGTTTTACCCAGAGTCAAGCTCGGCTAAGACCTGCTACGACGTGCCTCAATATCACGATCGTGTTGCCGTCTTAGCTCGTCAAGGGAGCAATTGACGTCGTACGAGTGCGTCATTAATGGCTTGTTCGTGGAAATGTAAATCATCGAAAGAGGAATGGTGTACTACTTATTGCAGAAAACAATACGTTGGAGCCTCGAGGCTGGGGGAAACTTCCTGACGCACCGTGGGTCTAGTTTATGAAGTCAGGTGAGCATCGTTGAAAGATCGAAGCAGGCGCTTCTAAGTCCACGTTGAAATGACTCTTTCACAGGAACACCGTAGGTGAAAATGAATACGACTTACTCTGCGTGACATAGGAGATTGCCGTCGATGCGGAGATGACAGTGGAAAAGAGCATCCAAGTTCAAAACGCGCTTGAGGATTAATATTAATGTGCGGCACCGGCATGATATGTGTGTGTGTACATACAAAAGAAACCATAGCACCCAGCGCTCAGCCACTTACGCGATTTGTCGCCGGCAGTCCACCGACACATATCTCAACAGCCTTTGCTTACAGCCCTGAGTGTCTAACGAGCCAGTTCACCGATTCCGTTCACTCCCGGTCAACGCATATGCCTTCTTTTCTGTCCGAGGATTGAATATTGAATCCTTATCGATCTTATTATCAAGTCCTATTAGACGGCGCCGAAACAGTCATTTAAATTATGTCTTTCATGATCCGATATCTGATTCTGCAACATGACCTAACATGACGGCCCTCTTTGTAAGTAGGGCCACGCGATAAGATAGGTTCTCGATTCGGCGCCAGAGAAGTCGAGCTTTGTCAGGTCTTTCTTCTTCTTGGACTTAATCCAGCAGCCGACTTGTCATCAATCGCCAAGCTGACTCAAGCCGACCGGTAACTTGAGGTTCGAAAGCCGTCTTGTTGGTACCGTGCAAGAAGGTGCAAGACGAGTAACGTCAGAATACAAGTTTATTATAACGTATGATAGTAAAATGCGTATGTATACCCCCGCAAAACCCCGCCTTTTCTATATATAATAGTCATAAAAGACGATCGATCGACGCTAAGCGCTAAACGTACAAACTTTAACTCCGAGATGACCGAGATTAAATATCTAACAAATATTAAATTATCATCGAATCAGACAGAATAAAGAGCGTCGTGACTTGGGGGAAGGGCCATGATACATAATAATGCACTTCTCACATCCATGTATAGCGTCAACTGTCAATTTGAAGTACAAATCCTGCTTCACTGATGAAGTCACGAAAAGATTTAATCCAATATATGGGGAGTTCTTTTATTTTGAGTGCGAATTTGTTTCTTCAATTTGGAGAGGCTTTACAGAAGGCATATCTACTACATATACAGGCCCAATAAAATGAGGGTGGTGGTGAAATATCCATCGTTCGGGGGTGTCTGGAGTGCCCGACCCTGACAGCAAACCTTGACCCTCGAGTTAACCTATACACCCTAGAGCTAGTTTCATCGCACTCCGTCCGTTTATGCATCATATGATATTTGACCAGTTAATACCAATCAGAGGGGGTCCACCACCGCTGAAGGGACATGAGGATCAGCCGTAATGAATATCAACTTTCTCATCTACGAAACTTCGAGGATTGTGGAGTAGTACCCCTGTATGAGGCATAGAACTATGATGCTACATGAAAGCCTTTTCTTGAAGGGGTACTGGTTAACGTAATTCCATTCCCACCGACGCACCCGGAGTCATGGATGTCAATTGAAATGATCGTAAAAATAAGCGCCCGCCTCAACCCAGCTTTACCGACTTGCTCACTCACTGCTAGATTTATGGATGTAATAGATATTTTCTCCGCGAGTAGATATCTTAACGAATAAACGAAGATAGAAGACGTGTCAAATGAGCTTCGAACCCCAATACTTAGCTAGAGCCTTTGATGGAACATGGGACGAGCCACTACTGTCAGCGTACCAGGCACTCGGCTCACAAAGTCGGAGTATACGTACACCGCAGGCGTTTGAGACAGAAGGTATGCGCAAAGTTGGCCTACGGATCAGGAAGGTTGTCAATGATAGCAAATTGAAACAGAGTGTATTTCCTCTGAACCGAGCCGTGCAAGTACAAAGGAAGAAAGCGAGCCAGAGACAAATGTCGCTTATCTCTGGTTCATAGAACTTGGACCATTCGGTTTTAAGGCCATGCTTTGTACAACGTAATGGAAGTTAACTTCGATTGGAATAGGATGAGTTAAGCTACTGGTTCGAATAGTTCCAGAACGTGAGCAGTAGTTATCTACATGGAAAGGATGATAGGATCGTAGGTCTTCTAGCGCACCTGATCAAATGCGGACACTTATAACTTGCTTTGTAAGTTCACTTCGAAAACGTCGCGGGATCTCTATACATTGAGTAGATACACGTGTTAGAACAATCGCACCATGGGGATGAGATAAGACAATGCATTACGAACTCACAGAAAGTGCTCTAGATCTGGCGAACATAGAATATGCGCGGGATATCTTTTGAAGATACCGTATATGCCGCAGGACACTCAATCACATTCGCTGATAAGCGGGATTTAGTCGGAGGCGTAGTGTCGACCCGTCCTTTGAGTTAGAGTCGCCGTGTGTTTTCGATACATACATATATAGTCTCAAACTATATAGACAAACCGAGGCCTGTCTAGATAACAGAGGATCCTTGAGATCTTTCATTTACCTGCGTGTGCCAAACACCAATTCAGGACTGGTTAGTTGCTGCTGACGAAATCTCAAGTAGTAAAATATGCGTTACCTTAACAAAGTGTCGGAAAGAAGAAGCAATTTGAAATACCTATACTTGAGCCACACGCATGCAGTAAGTGGGTCAGATAGGTGGCACCTACCTCCTCTAGAAGTTAAGCCGAACCGTGTACGGAAATTGCTGGTGGATTCGCGTGAGGTAATGAAAATTCTCGATAATCGTCGTAGAACATTGCGAAAGGTTCCTTTTTGCATTTGAGCAGGGTATTCTTCAGGTTCTCCGAGATTAAAGGACGCGATAGTATTAATCGAAAGGGCTTTCGAGGGGGGCAGGTGACATGAGAACAAGTTTAGCCTTGCCCAAAGTAGCCCTCCGTCATTATATAGTCAGAGTCCCCGTTTCATGGTGCTGATACGGAGTTTTCAGAGGCTCAAGGCAGACGCTTCTAAGGCAGCGCTTCCAACCTCGCAACTACGGAACTCGCCGCTCTACAGATAGTTCCATTGACAAGAGAGATGTTGAAAAGCCCCCTAAGTGATTTATAGAACGACCTAGTTCAGAGAAACAGGATGAAGCCCATATCGGAAGACTTGCGTGCACCTGCTTATGGAAAAGAATACTCGTTACATCCTGCACAAAGTTTTAGCATCGGACGAAAATACATACGGTTTTCTACTAAATACAGACAGCCGAGCTATGCCGCAGAAAATTATGACAGAAATTGCCTAATTTGCCAGCACTATTGCCGCGTTTTTCGCGTTTTGTCTTGAACTTGCTTGTACGACAACGACGACTCTCGGCACTCAGTATCCAGTACCAGTGCTCAAGTATTCAAGGTAAATAGCTTGTATAATACTTTCCCCAAAGCTCCTTGCTGATTCTTACCCATCACACAGAGTCCCGGAAATTTGTACGACCTAACTTCGCATTTCTAGCATCTGACTTGTGCATTGAATGGGACGACCGAAGCTCTCGATGTCGAAGCGCATTGTGAGTGTACCATGCCATTCGATAAAACAAAAAGAGCAGGACTAAAGGAACAAACGTTAACTAGACTTATGGATTCACTGGCGCCCTTCTTGTTGCAGGGTTTACTCTGTATTTGACGAAGAGAACCATCTCGACGCGTCGGAAACATGAACTTGATCAATACAGAGCATGTGTGTAGTATGATTTCATTCCTTCTTCCATTTCATCTCGTTTCCGCTGTGCAATTTTTCGAATTCTTCATAGTTTTCAACTTAGTTATCTTGTCCCGCATTTTGTCCGCTTCGTATAGCGTCATACTGACATGTGCCTCGTTCCTACAGCATACCCAGTAGCGCCTGATCCACCTAGTGACTCCAAAGTCCATTCATCTTTATAATTCGATTTAAAAGTCCAGGCTGGAATATAAATTACGTTCGCGGAAGTCTCACTTCGGAAAACATGTTGGTCACATTCGTCATAAAGCTAGAGGAGATCTGAGTCATGAACTACCTAGTCGCCAATGCAATAAAGATCGAATACAACTCAATCGCTGACCACCACTATCAATCCAACCGACCTTCTTACCAACCTCTCGTTAAGCGATCCTTATCAAAATGGCACACACCGCTGGCAGGGTTCCTACTATGGCTTTCTCGGGATTTGGCAAGGTTGGTCATGGTGCATTCTTGTACGATCCTAATATTCTGACTCTTGCAGACCTTTCTCGTTGGAGGCTCGATTGTCTTCGCTGGGCTAACCGGCTTTTACATGAACATGCTCCATAGAAAAAAAGCTCAAGAATTGAAGGGGACCAATCCACATTGTACGTTTGTAGTATACCTCTTTCCCTCAGAACATTGAGTTCATCATACGCCTATAACATTCCTTTCTATGCAGTCGAACGAATTGTTGCCCATGTCAGCAAGCCTGTAGACCAAGAGCACCTTCCAGTTTTGAACGCGTGGTACAGCGACACACCTCCAGCTTTACCAGGAAAAGAGCACAACAGCGGTCATTCAACTTTCAAGAATTTCAAGCAAAGTTCCGCGTATCTTGAAAACGGAAGTGCTGCTCGCCGCATGGCTCCTACCCCACAGAGAGTCCATACCGACGGTTCCGGTCGGGCCTATACGAAATCTCCCAACTTTGTCGACAACTACAACAAGACTATACGGCCTGCCCATAAAGAAATAACTGACAGTGCCTGAACACTGTCGATCTGGGACCCAAAATCTCAGTATCCAGTGCGTTGCCCAACTGTCTTTTCTATTCTGCGGACATTCTGTATAGTATTCTTGTCATTGCGAATCTATCTCATGTGATATTGTAGTCATAGTCCAACTGTAAACTATTGTATTAGTATTCTTTTGCTACATGGGCTTACTAAGAATGTCCAAAGACGTGCGTAATGTTCTAAGGGTCTTATGTGGGAGAGATATGTGGATTCAAAGATGGAGATGGTGGGATGTCCCCGTTGTTCTCCACGTCCGTGTCCCGAGATGATGAAATATTAAATTGTGCCTCGTATGGGGTCGGCGGCAACTGTTTGTTAAGGATAGGACTGTCGGCTCTTTGCCCTGTAGGTTTCGCTAGGATCCGTATTAGCTATAGTCTTGCAACAACAAAAAAGAAGAGGAAGTAGAAAACGTACAAAAATTGTATAACATGATACTTGCGCTGAAAGACATCTTCTTGCGAGCCACATCATTGGGAACATCGTAGGGTGAACTTCTTCTCTTGCTGACAAGCAGATTGAAGAGTATAGTAATGGTGTATATCCGCCCCATAGTATTCACGAATATTCCCCAAACTTCATACAAGCCGTAGGTCAGTCAAGCATTTGCTCATGGAACCGAATAAGCGACTCACTGTCAGGTCTAGTCCAATATAAGCTTGTAAGTATTATACTTATCACAGCTCCAACACCCCCGGAAGAGATTATGTTGATGGTGATGTCTTTCCACGTCCTGACACGATTTAGACAACAGGGACTTGCTCAGCAGAAGAAAAAAAAGGAGGCCTACCGTTGGCGTCGAATGTTTAATGGTGTCACCATCTGTATTTGCCAAACGAGTGCGATTGGGATAAGTAAATCGACAGTGGCCATAATCGAAGCGGCAACACTGTAATTCGACTCAGTCAACGTAGCTTACTCAATAGAGATGGGATAGACGAACGATGCTCCTATGTTTCCGTATCTCCTGCCATTGGGATTCATATTTAGAAAGGCTACTACATAAAACCCCGAGTACACCTGAAGAATTAACTATGCAACATGCCACGTTAGATGACGGACGTTAGAGGCGAAAGAAACAGAGACGAACATGCGCGACGATCATGACGAAGAGAGGAATCAAGATATAGGGCGATTGGAATCTTTGAGAGAAATGAGATGCACAGCAATTATTTACAATGAACAATGTGACCTACAGTCTTCGACATCGGTTGAGAAGGAATAGCTCCTCAATCACCCCTACGATCGCAAGCATAACGGTCGATAGAGGAACGGTCCATTTCATTTCTCCTATTGTGTAATCTATAGATACAGAATATAAGCAGGTCGGACGTTGAAGTATATGTATGCACCCACTTTGGAAAGAATTTATCAACAACTGTCAATGGAGGTGTAGGTTAGTTGATCATCCATAATCATCTCCAGCAGGTGTGTCACACACCATCCAAGTTGATGATAGTACGGTAAACGTGCATATCGTATCTGCGATAAGCAAGCCAGAAAGAAGGACACGTAAAGACAGTTCGGTTTTGTAGCGGAAGAAATAATATGCGGCAAGGGTGATTTCCAACATATATAAAAAGGCATTCAGCCAAGATATTGACAAGTAAGCACTAGAAATTTTCAATAAAACGGGACGGATATAAATCTACAATTATAATGCACACCTCATAAAATGAGGACCTATCGATAACATCGACGAATCCATGTTCGCAGGTCAACACTACTAACAGGAGAACGAAATTGGATGAAATAGCCTGCTGTGGTATCAGGTCGGGAGTACCAAGACCAGCATTTATTGAGGGAAAAAGCCAGGAAGAGAGGAGCAAGAAAGGTTGCCTCAGTCACCGAGGCCATTATATGCATCTCCTCAGTGCAGTATCGGACGGTTCGGAGAAGCGGTTGGCATACTGATCTGCAGACTTCGCACACACACCGGTGGTATCTGTATGTTGTTTGGTAATTAATCGCCTTACACTCTGCCGAAGCTTTGCTCTTCAAGGTTGGGAGTGTATTCATTCGCGGATATTGCCTTGGATTTAATGGTATCAAAGGATACCGATGCGGTTGGTAAGGTGTTGGTTGCGCTTGGGACTAGGACTTGTCATTGGAAGCTTCTGACCAGAAGTCGGTAGCTGAAGGTTAAGCCAGGGTGTGAAAGGCGTGTGTGTGTGAAATATCCTGGCGTCTGATTGGTTAAATTCTGCGCATTGGCGTTGGCAACGCTCCTACATAACGTTTGTTGATACTAGGCTCGTGATCAGTATGTGATCGACGCCCACGGGAAATTATCGAGAAAGTTTGTTGAGAATAACTTCCTAAATCCAGCCAGCAAGACCGGGACCTTGACGGCGGTTATCCTTTAATACAGATGACATGTCGTTATGTCCGTGACATATTCCACCGTCATCTCCATATCAACTTCAGCGAAAGAGCCTTTTTCTCTGCAGGTAGATCCTTTCATCCTGTCAATCTTGTATTCAGAGGGGTTCAGAGGGGTATACGGATATAGCCATCCATGAACGCTGAATGTATTAACTATTCCTTGGCTGTGTAGCGTGGATAACCGTATGTCATATTCTTCAAGCTCCACCCCGAAGGACTCAACATAGGCTGCCGTGAATCGAGCAAGCAGGTTTGACCCACGACATCATCGGTGCGAAAGTGCGTGCATACTTTAGCGAGTTTCTTCTCCTTGGTAAATGCGCAACAGTCAGAAACCGAAAAGTTTCAGATGTTGCCTAGATTATTTTGCCAGAGGTACATACTCTTTGGGTATGGATTGGGCGAAAGTATGGTGCAGCTCTTGTACCCACTCCTAGATCGTTATACAACGATCGGATTCTCTGGGATCTGCATATACTCTGCGAATGGATTCGTCATACCAACGGCATCTCGAATATATGACTACGAGTTTGATTTGCAACGTATCCTTCGAGTGAGAGTAAAGTGGGTGCATGACACAAAACTAGTTGATTTGCGGTGATTTTTATGTGAAGAGTTTCCGCTCTAAATCGTGATTTGAAATTCGAGCTAGAATGTGTCAAGAGATTGCAGGGTATTTGTCGACAAAAAATTCTGGTTGTCGACCATGCACTACTCAACGAGGAACCTAATAGCAAGTCTTCATCGAAATTGTTCCAATGTCAATCAATGTGAAATAAAAATAAATTTATATACCTTTCATGAAGATTAGACGCACATAACCTCTCTGACTCCGAGTTTCCCATCGTTATTACCGGAATCTTCTTTTAAGGCGAGTTATTGTTAGATACTCGCAGTCGTTTTCCAGCATTTTGCATAGTCAAAGTAGTCCTTTGACCATTTTTTAAGAACGGGCTTGCACCATGCAAGGGCTTGCGGTTGTCCAGGAATCGCTATGGTCTCGCCTACAGTTTACGGCAAGTTTATGGATGAGGACAAGAACAGAAGATCACGCGCAGCGCGCGGCTACTAAGTTGGCTTGACGTAGTTGCCATCAAAGCCCAATAAGTCCAACGTTCACGACCGTCACGACTACGACCACGACCACAATTGCTTGTTATTAGTAGGGGCTACATAAGCAGGCGAGTAGTTTGCCCAGCTTTGTTTTCCATACTCGGTACTCATGTTATAATAGGGTCTGTGCTAGGCTACACAAAAGTGGGACGTCCGATAAAATAACGCAGACAAGGACGGAGGTCGTAATGTCTAGAGGAGAATATGAAAGATTGCCAATGTACGCATCCCCTGCACCGCCCATTCGCCAGCGCTCACCTGTATCTGTGTCTTCTTCATCTTCCCTTCTGGCATCGTCTGCAACACAACATAGGACGCGCAATGGGCTCGCACCTTCCTCCTCACGATTCTCGGTTAGACCAAGAACAATCATTGTTCTCTTGAAATATGCATTGCCAGCACTCGTCTTCCTACTACTCTTTGGTTTCTATCTTTACGAAGTGCATATAGAACTTGCCTTTTACAACCGGAATTGGGTCCACGAAGAAATAGGCCCAGTCCTCCCTCTTTCGAATTGCTTCGACCAAAATCGCGTCAGTCCACTGTATAATGTCACAAACTATGTCTACGGCCCCAAAAAAACTGAAGTGCAAGCAGGCATGTCGCTGAGGATGGGCCTTGATTGCTACAACCTTGCAGGCACTATACAGCAAGCTCCTACTGGGCATCGAACACCTTTAGCCGCAGACGACCGCACCCAATATCACACATACTGGAGAAGTGACCTTGCACCCTTTGGACCGCGACAGGAATGGATGCTCAAATCTTTTTTCGCGACCCAGAATGTTGAGGCTTCCAGGCTCGTACTTTGGTCGAACGGCGACCTCTCCTCGAATGTCATTTTACAAAACTATTTAAAGCTATATCCGGATGCATTCGCACTCAAGGTTGTGAATATTCCGGACCTCGCTCGAGGTACTGAGCTTCAAGGCAGTGACCTGCTAACCAGTAAGGATGCAAAGGCGTGGATAGACGGAGACCTTATAAGACTTCTTCTCCTATGGAATTATGGGGGTATTTGGGTCGACATGGATTCTTTGTTGACCAGAGATGTCGAACCTCTCTTGGAGCACGAATTTGTTACCCAATGGGATTGTTATGGTGTGTCCTTATCCCTTATTCTTAAAGTACCTTGACGGTGACATGCGTGGTACCTGCAGACAAAAAATATCTACCTCTCAACGGCGCTCTGATGAGATTCCGTAAACACTCGCCGTATCTTTGCGAAGCTTTTCACGTCATGGTTACATCTCCACCTCCGCGCTCCGGATCTACAGACTGGGGTGCACTCTTATATTTGAAGCTTTGGAGACGATTAGTAGCAGCATCAATACCTCCATTCAAAATACTTCCATTTTGCTTTAGCGATGGGCGCTCCTGTAGGCTGGATAACCGACTTCCCGACCCTTTCGCAGACGACAGAAAGGATGGAAAATGGACGATGGGACTAGGACTCGAAGAAGGGGGTGGTTTAGACCAAACGCTGCAGAAGGTCTTCGGCATACACTTGCACAATCAATGGGAAAAGCCTTACCCTTCCAATGGTTGGGTGGAAAGATTACTTCTCAGGAGATATGACCAGAAACTTCAGGCCAGACAAGAGGAACTTTGAACGAGTTTCCCAATGAAAAATTCTCGGTATGGATAGCTTTGGATGTTGTTTATATATTTGGTATATTCTGGTAATTCTAATTGTTTCATTTGTTAAATCGAAATGGCGTTGTGGCGATGAAGTTATCTCGTTTTGGTTCTGCATATCATGTTGGACATCTGGTTTGCACAGGTAAGACTGCGTAATCTGTATTTCGAGGGCTATATTCATGCTATTCTCACTTTGCACAGTATTAGTCTTTGATGTATGATCGTCGGCGCACATCTTCCCGACTGATGTAAACTCTGAAACCACAAATGTCGGACTGCGATTATGACCAAATTGACAAGGACTGCGCGAAGTTCAAAAAATCGATGTCACTCATGGCAGTCTACCCTTCGTTGCACAGTGTTTGGCTGCCTATAGGTTGTGGCCTAAGCAAAACGTCTTGATTGATGATCATCTTTAATTTATTGCTTCCATTTAGGACGGACGGTAATACACCCTCCGCTCAAACGGTGCAGCGTAATATTAAAATAAAGCAGACATGGTGCCTATTTGACTGCGCTGGCTGAAGTATAAAGTTCGAGACTAATGCAACACCAGAATTATACAGGACCTGCACTCTCACAGACAGTCAAAGTAACATGAAGACTCTACTGGTTTTTGTATTTCTATCTCTATCTCTTGCATTCCGTTTCCAGCTGGTCGCCGATGCCTCACCAGCGTTAATCGATCTCAATCGAGGATACGGAGACTACGTCGTGCACGAGAAACGCGACTTAGTACCGTCTGGTACAAATGGACCAACAATTTCTCGGCGACTAGAAGGACACACCCATGTTCCGCTCAGGATTGCTCTGAAGCAGCAGAACCTGGACACACTTCCAGACCATCTCTTGTCCGTATCTGACCCAGATTCCCTGTCCTATGGTCAGCACTGGACGCACCAGCAAATCGTGGATGCTTTTGCTCCTTCTCCTGACACCCATGACACCGTCAGGGGATGGCTTGTAGATGCGGGATTTGACGACTCAGCAATAAAGCTCAGCTACAACAAGGCATGGATTGAGGTCGAAGGCGCTACTGCTCGACACGTTGAGCAGCTACTCACCACCGAATATCATGTCTTCACTCATGGTCAAGAAGAGCATGTCGGTATGCATACGTCAAAAATTGGCAATTTTTTAAATTTAAAATCACTGATTTATTTGATGTTGCTTCTATAGCATGCCATAACTACTCTCTTCCTGCTGATGTCGCAAAACATGTCGACTTTGTCACGCCAACTGTCCAGCCACATATAAAGCTCGCCGAAGTCAAATCTCATTCAAAGGGCTTCCTTCGTCCGAGACTCCAAGGTCGTACTGTCAATCCACGATCTGCCGATGTTTCTCCTTTTTCTGTCGGTCAAAATGGATCGTTGGCTGGATGCGACACGGGCATAACGCCGGCATGCCTGAAGACCATTTACAACATGACATATACCCCGAAAGCGACTGATAAAAATTCTTTCGGAATTAGTTGAGTAACTCGTACCTCCCATAACTTTCTTCTCTGATATGACTATTTTGTCACAGTAAGTTACTTCAGTGATACCTACCTTCAGTCTGATCTGGATACGTTCTTTGGCAATTTCTCTCCTTCACTTGTCGGCAAATCTCCATTATTGGTGTCTATCAATGGTGGAAGCATTGATTTAGACCCTGCCTCGGACGTAGGTGAGGACGGCTGGATTCTGGAGTATGCCATGACACTCGCTGCTCCTCAGCCTGTCCAATTCTTGCTGGTCAACAACCCACAAATAGGTGAGCAAATTATTCCTATCGTGTTATTGCCGTTGACAAACCCTCGCCTGTCTGGCGCAGGCGAGATGTTCAGTTTCAACGAATGGCTCGATGCAGTCGATGGATCTTACTGTACCTCAGACGGTGGAGATGACTTTAACTTCGATCCCCAGCTCCCGAACCCTCAACCTGGCAAATTCAACGACCATACTTGCGGAACCGTGAAAGCTCCGAACGTCGTCTCTAATTCGCAGAGCTTTAGTGAAAATCAATTTTCTGAATTCTACAGGCAACGTCAATGTGCGGAATTTGGGAAGATAGGCTTGATGGGGACGACTATCCTTTATGCCGCTGGCAATACCGGAGTGACGGGCGCGCAGAGTGGTTACTGCTTGGATGATAATGGTTTGCTTCTTTTCTCAGCACGTAAACCAACATGTTTATCTCTCTTCATTTTTTTCCACCAGGGTCCATGAACCTCAATGCCACTAACTTTAATCCTAATTGGCCTGCTTCATGCCCTTGGGTCACGGTTGTTGGAGGTACACAAGTCAAGGCCAATGCTTCTCTTTCAACTACATCATCCTCCAAGACAGAGGAAGTGTGGAATCAGGAAATCATTCCAGGCTTCTTTGAGTCTGGAGGGGGCGGATTTAGTAACCACTTCACACAGCCTGCTTACCAGCAAAAAGCTGTCAATGCATATCTTTCATTTTTGAAGAAGACAGACCCGAAGAAGTTGAGGAACTTCAATGTCAAAGGGGTTCGTCTTTTAGCTATTTTTCAAATATCCCAAAGTCCTTACGTTTGGTGTATCTGACATAGCGGGCCTATCCTGATTTGAGTGCAAATGCGTACGTTTCTTCTTCCGTTTAACACTATCTCCCTTGACAAGATGTATTCCTCCTATTAGCAACTCATTTTTGGATATCGACAATGGAACAATTTCTTTTGATAGTGGTACCTCAGGCGCCACTCCCACCGTTGCAGCCATTATCACACTCGTCAATGACGCGCGGCTTGCAGCAGGCAAGAAACCCGTCGGTTTCATAAACCCAACTGTGAGGATCGTCTTCATGATGAAAATGGTTCTGCGTTGAACTTTATCGCATGGTCGTTGGCGTCTTTCTTTGCAGATATACTCTGTTGCATTTGCAGATGCCTTCAATGATATAACAGACGGCGCTAACACTGGATGTAAAGGATGTTAGTAGCATTTTTACTTGTTTGGATTAATTGCTCATTACCAAATTATTCTAGTGCAAGGTGTGAGGGATGACGGGTTCAAGGCGTATGTGCCTTTTCTGTTCTCAGCTTAACTGCTTGCTGATATCATGATGCAGCACCACGGGATGGGACCCAGCTTCCGGTGAGTAGTTTTGCACATTCTCTTCAAACTTGAAATTTATCTTTTCGAAGGTGTTGGTACGCCTAACCTTGGGAAATTGATCGAGAAATGGCTGTCTCTTCCGTGATGATTTCCTTCATGGGTAAATCTCTGTATTTTCCTCCTTTGTATGTATTTAGAAGCAATGTAACGTTATTTAATGCCCCCACTCCACGTCGCCTTATGCTTTCTTATGACAGACAACCACATAAGACTTGTATGGATATTCGAAGATGCCCTCCGACTCGTTGATCCACACTTTGCTTGTGTCTTTATCCATTATTATCCTGATTTTATCCTGAACCTCTTTCTTTTCGCCGTCGGGCAAGACCGCAATGTAACTCTTGCTGGATGCCCTGTCGACAACGGACTCCTTTGATCCAGTTATATGATACGACCACAACTCTTGTTTGGGCGGCTCAAATAGCCTTTGATAAGCTTCCGTGTCGAAAGTTTCTTTCCAGCGCATGTGTCGAAATTGAGGAGCTCCCTTTTCATATACTTCGACGAGGTCTCTGATCTTGCCAACCCACTCGGCACGATCTCTATCAAAAGTCAACCATTACTATACTGCTACCGATACATTCCGTGAAAAGTCGGACGACGCACCTGTCTTCCAAATTCCAGACGAAAACAACGCTTCCAGTTGGTTTGAGGATACGCGCAAATTCTATTGATGCAGCATTATAATCGGGACACCAGTGGAAAGCCTGTTCGTGTTGAATGAGATTTAAAAACTTCTGGATCGGGATGACTCATTGAGCTTGAATCTTTAACGGTACCTGAGCTATGACGACGAGGTCCGCCCATCCATCATCGACTTCAACAGAATCGAAATATCCCTCTGCGATTGAGATTCGACCATCTTGCGGGACGGTTTGGAAGAAAACATCCCTCATCCCTTGACTAGGCTCGAAAGCTTTGAGTTCTTTTATCAGGACGTTCCATTCAGGGTCCTTGAGTACCGCACGCGTAAAGATACCCGTCCCAGCACCTATCCTGTTTTATATGGGTATATGAATAAGGTTCATCGACCTGTATAGACCCTGCTCACTCGACGACATTTAAAGACTTTGTTTCTCTCAATGATTTACGCATGTAATCCAATGCGAACGGTTGGTACGTCGGCCTGATACTATGAGCAAAGAGTTCATCAATTACAATACCTTCATTCCAGGATACAGATTCTTACCGGTCATAGAGTTCGTTCGTGCCGGTTGCAAAACCTTTCTGCGCAGTTTGGTGAATGTCGGGCATGATTAGGAGGATAAAAATGTTTGTCTTTCTCTCGCAACGGTATCGCCTATATATACTCCACTGGATTGGAGCATATATTTAGGAGCTTGCATATTTTCTGGAAAATTGTGCCACCCCCTCTTCTCCAACCTCTTCGGATTCCTCAAAGATTGCCGTCCACTGCATCACGGGTTTTTTTGTTGGATTGCGGATGCTCACCGTGCATTTGCCGCTTTAGGCGGAATAAGGGAATATCTTTGTAATAGTTATATTATTCTCGCGCATTTCGCGCACGACATGTGGGGGCAATAAATCTTCAGAAAGAGAGTGTGTCGTCTGTTGTGAATTTAGATGTGAAAAAAATCTATTTTCTTCATGGAGTGGATCTTTCTGGCGTTTCTGGCCTTGTGTAATCACCGACTGTAATGGTGAATGCTTGTTTATCTTTGGAATACAGCAGTTGCCTCGACACACCTAAATGTGTTGGGCTAGTCACGAGATGGAAGCATAATACCTAACGGAGACGGACTCCCACAGTGAGAAAATCATGCTCATAAATAGGCAACCGATTTCACAAAGCAGACGTCATTGTTTGCATAGAAGAATATTTAAGTGACCTGACTGTTGGAATCATGAGAAAGCGGTACCGGAAAGAAATCAGAAAAACATCCTCACTAGTTTCTATGTCGCAGCCACAGAGAACCTTCATAAAACTATCCACGGAAGACAACCCACTCACGGCTGCCTTACCTAGGAGCTCTAAGCCTCCTAAAGAGAGAGCAACTGAAAGGTTCACTATCTTCGGCAATGTTATCGGTAAGCATTATTATGCGGCCAAACTGTGAGTTTCGGAGGAAGTTGATTGACTTTGGCTGTGGTTCTATCAGTCACTGGAGGCGCAGGAGATTTAGGTATTGAAGCTGCGCGTGCAATGCTGGAACACGGCGCACAAGGCCTTTGTTTATTCGATATCGCCTCTCGATTCAAAACTTCCAAAGACGCCATACAGACTCTCCGTGAAGAGTTTTCATCCACAAAGATCCTCGAGGAAATCGTAGACGTGACGAAAGAGGAAGAAATAGAATTTGCTGTAGAAAAGACCGCGAAGGAACTAGGTGGTATACACGTTCTACTCTGCTTTGCAGGGATAGCCAGAGGCGGCAAGGCGGAAGATATGACGGTGGAAACATGGAAGATGGTACAGGATACCAACACGATGGGCGCCTGGCTTTGCGCACGGTCCGTTGCCAGGCATATGATCAGTCAGAAGTCAGGTGGAAGTATAGTCCTCGTAGCTTCTATCGCAGCTCATAAGGCACTATTCCCGCTTCAGCAATCAGCATATGCGGTATCCAAGGCAGGTTTACTTCAGCTCACTCAGTCGCTCGCTGCAGAATGGGCACAGCATGGTATTAGGGTGAACAGTATTAGTCCAGGGTTCATGTATACCGTTATGACACAAGGTGAGGGCCCAACTGTAGGAAGGAAGGTCTGGGAAGAAAGAAATCCGATGGGTAGAATGGGAAGCCCGACAGAGATAATGGGTCCAGTTGTGATGCTTTGCAGCGCGGCTGGGAGATATATCACTGGTATTGATATGCTCATTGATGGTGAGTTTTGTTCGCAAAACACTACAATCTTCGCTGAGTTGGACATCGTATTGGCATATCAGGAGGAGGACATGTTTTCTGACGAAAAATTTGAGAACGTTGTTACGTTCGTCGTTGTACTACAGTACTTACTACTAAACTTGAAATGTTTGAATGTGTACTAATGTGTATCGTACCGGCAACCGGCAACTATTTTTCCGGTTTCATTCAAACTCAGCAAACCGCGTCTGTCAATAAACGTCGTCTCTTCGAACAACATTCAAGTTCATACAATGTTCAAATATCTAAGCAGAAGCATTCGTCTACCTGGTTCTTCTTTATTTTCTCGTAAAAGTCTATGGAGTACACCCCGGATGTCCTATGCTGATCCTTGGCCTCTTCCACATACACCTGAGCATTTGGCCTCCACCCAAACACCGGCGGGAGCTGCCCTCGAACCCCTACCTCGATTCAATGAAACTCCGGAAACACTTCGAGCGAGACTGATATACCAGTCGAGGAAGCGTGGGACGTTGGAGAGTGACTTGTTACTGAGCACGTTTGCCAGAGATAATCTGAAAAGTATGACCGTGGAGGAGATGCAAGAATATGACAAGGTGTGTTGCCAAATGTCTAATATCGCCAGGTATTTTCTCATACTGAACTCAATAGCTTCTGGACGAACCTGACTGGGATATCTATTACTGGGCCACGAACAAACGAACACCTCCCGAAAGATGGGTTGATTCACCACTCCTCGAAAAACTGAGAGTACATGCGCGGAATGAGGGCAAGGTTGTCCGCAAGATGCCTGCTCTATGATTGGTCAAGCTAGCGACATTCCTCTGCTGTAAATAGGTCCTGAAGTCGATTGCTTAACAATATCATTCATGACCCTTTAATCGGAAAGCCTCTGCCTTTCGCGACGGTGTGTAATTGTGTGCAAGCCAGATGCACTGCCTAACCATATCGCATTTCACTAATCACTGAACTGCCCTGTGCACAGTTATAGCATCTTGTTAACGTTCAAAGCTCACATACGATGCGCCGTGGCGAAATGTTACATAAATAAGGTATCTTTCTGACTTTTATAGCAACAGATACAAAACGCTCTAGTGTGCTGCAGTACGACCCAAGATACGTATGATATTGCTTGGAGTAAACCTTATTCCTGTCACCCTGAATCAAGCGTCGACTAAACGAATCTATTGCTAGGTACACACTACACCGCTAGAGCTATACCGTACATGTATTGAACCGTATTAAACCAAGCATTTCTTTAGGATACGATCTTACGTGTCTGTCGCCGGGGCCTGATTACAAGAGCACTCGTGGTTTGAAGGACGGATGTATTTCAACCCTAGGTAAAACAATAGAAAATGAACCCTGAGTACAGGGGGCTCATCCCATATAACCACCCAATTTTTGACCACAAGAAACACCACCCACATACTATATGTGTCGAGGCTCGGCCGACTGGGTGCGTTGCGATATAATCTTCTGTTGGTTTCTACTTAAATTTTTATAGGATGAACCATGACGAGAAAGGAAATCGGTTGGGACTTGAACTGCCGCAAGAAATGAATGACCATATTATGAACTTCCTTCAACATAACACTAAATCCTTAAAATCATGTCGTCTTGTTTGCAAGTCATGGTCTATCGCAGCGCGCCCCTATCTTTTTAGCACTCTTGTAGTTGAAGACAAGAATAGCAGAGTCGTTTTCACAATACCTGCTGTATCATCCCCGTACTTCGGCCTCATGCGCTATGTGAAGTGCGTCGAATTGCGGAACACAGAACACATCCTTGCCGTCAGATCCCCTGCATCAATTCTCAGCTCTTTATCATCGACCCTCACACGCATGCACCTCTTAAAATGCTGTTTTGACACCTTTTCCGAACTCACCGATGTCATTCGAGCTTTTCCATGCCTGGAGGATCTTTCCTTGGATTGCGTTGACTGGAAAGTCTCTCAAGGCCAGCATACCTCCCACAGTGATGATTGGTCGCCTTCCTCCTTAAAAAGTCTTCGACTGAGGAACTTGCGAATAACAATTTTTATGCATTGGATATTCAGCTTTGAAAAACCGCTCACTCTTTCTCGATTCGAAGCTGGTCCAGTCAACGAGGACGATCTTCCAGCAGTGACCAGGATCTGCGCCACAAATAGTGCAACTCTTCAATATCTCAGGGCATCCTTCGAAGAAGATGGAATTACTGGCTCATATATACCCTGCAACGCTGCTTGGGGCCCGGGAATCACACTCAACTCCCCAATCGCCAAATTATACTCAAGCACTTTTCTCATCCCCAATTATCGAACTTTGGCCGTTTTTCGCATACTAGAATCCTTACGCATTGACAGGTTCTTGGATTCATCGAAGACAGACCAAAGCCAGGGAGTCTTTTGGACGCCACGGATCATAAGCAAGATTGATCCACCACATCTGTTCAAATATCTAACGCTTGAGTTGGTTATTTCGAGGACAGGGGAACTAGACCAGTACGGTCACAGATGGGATTTCTTTGACGAGGCGTTAGGGGGTGATTTTTTCCCAAACTTCCAATATTTGGAGTTTGAGGTTGTGGGCAAAGTCGATTTAGATGCAGTGGCCAGTCTGTTATCTCACCATCTTCCACGCCTCGTATCTCGCGGCCGTCTTCGCTTCTCCAAACCTTCCTGAATCAATGCCATCTCACCCGGCCTATTGTTTCAATCTTATTTACTTGACCACATCGAACACGTGGTTCCGAATAATCATCGTTAGCATCTCGGTCGATTATTAGCATATGAAGAACTTTCATCGCCGAAGACGCCGTATTCATTTCCAAGCGTCTGTGACTTGGAAGCAAAATATATTGGCCATGTTGCTGGAGCACATATAGACGTAGATGATAGGCCTAGATAGACACATCAGGTCTTGCTTACTTATATTATTTAAACCTTGTTTTCCCAGATAACCTTGTTATCACCACCATGTTTGTCATCGCGGTTCTATAACAAGTTGCGCAGTATTAACAGTACTCCTTGACCTGCTCAGTGCCCAGCGTGTAAACAAGAGGCAATGCACGACCTTCCACCCATCTTGGACAGCAAAGCAAGTATCTTATATCCTCCAATTAATGACATTACACGACAATCTTTGGACAATTTCCATCAGGCATTGCTGTGGCCGTTCATCGCCGCCAGCACATGGATTCCTTTCGATCATGAAAGTTGCCCTTCAAATAAAAGATGTTTCCTTTTCCGAGTCTAATCCACGATCATGGTATCCCTGCTTCCTGCTCCCACAATTAACGAATGACAGCAGGAATTTTCGATGTCTTGATGTTTATGGCCACCTGTACTGGCCTTTCATCTTCGTCGTGCGATGAAAATTCCTATTGCCATTAGTAACTAATCGTCTTGCATATCATTCTCTCTTCCTTCTCTGGCCTGGAACCTCTCTTTGATCTCGTTTAAAATCCCTAAATCGCGTACGGCTGGCTCTACCAGGACACGGTAAACGTTTGGTCCAATTATTAGGCTTTCTGTATCCTTCTTTTGACCAGCGAGTGTCCTCAGCCTCCAGTAAGTCTCTCGTATCCAGCTCGCGTGTTCGACCCAACTCCTCCATCCACCACACATTGTCTCATGGAATTTTAAGTAATATGGTGCGTCGGCGAATAGAGTGGCGCGCGCCAGATCTGTATCGCCGTTTAGTAGAACCTGCTGTTCGGCGTAGCATGCACTGAAGTACGTTCGCAGATAAAACCGGCGAATCATTGCACTGACGCGTGGTGCATAGTCCACTGGTTCGTTTATGCGACGAAACGCTTGAGGCCATTCCGAAACTTTTCCAGTGGAGGTCCAATCAGCGGGTATCGTCTGCCAATTCTCATCTGGATATTCAGGGCGTGGAAAGGGCTCGTCACCCGTGGTCATGATATCATCGGGATATTGGGCAGTAAGCATTAGTGGGAGAATTTGTGCTCCTCCCCAATCAATGACACCTATTATCTTTGGCTGGTCTGACGAAAGGGAAGCCTCGTCGAAAAAGATGTTGCGTAATGCTAGATCTGGATGGTGTAGGACCAAAGATGCATACGGTTGTGGTATCTCGAATTGTGGGACAAGCGAAGACAGGAGTTGGAATGTCTCTGAGAATTTGTGTGGAGTACAGCTCGGCTCTGACAGAGATGTTGAAAGTTCATCTTCTTCGAGATTACACCAGTCATTGATGGCGTGGTGGATGACCTTCTCCAGAAAAGAGCGCCAAAGTTCATCGACAGATTTGAAAGGCCCACCCAAAGATTCCCCCCCGAGTGATATGAGGGGTCCCACATAGGGTCTCCCGCCATCTTTTGGGTCGACCAAGCTTCCGATCTTGTCAAAAGGTACAGGCCTGGTAAGCGATGCTTTTAGCTTCGCCAGTGTCTTAACGATAGAAAGTTGTTGTCCGTGGGGTAACGTGTCCAGTCCATACCGTCCGTTCTCATCGCGCAAATCCTGCAAAGTCTTCCCTTGAACGACGTCCATTAGAACGAACGGTGCGCATGCGAGATTGTTAAATGTGAGATCGTATGCGTGAACGATTGGTACTGGGACATCTGGATACAGCCCTGATTCGCGAACAAATTTCATTGTTGCAATTTCAGACGCCTTTACGTGGGGATCGAAGTCTTCTTCATCTTGGTTAGGGATGCCAGCAGCTAATTGTGTTCCATCAGTGAAGGTTAGTTTGTAGACGTGGTTGTAGCTGCCTCGACCAAGTAAAGAGATAGATGAGCAAGTCGGACTCCTCGAAGTCTGACTGTGAATATGGACAACTGAGTGGTCAATCAGACCTTGTAAATTGACCCATGGTTTCTTACGCAATATCGATATTTGCTCCTGTAAATTAGGCGCCATAAGCAAGGATCTGTAATGTGCGCAAATTTAGATAATTTGAAAATGTATCGAAGCTGGGTCAGAATATTTATGTTTAGGATAGATATGGTATGTACGCACATTGCTTGTAGAGAGAATCTCTTATGTTTCTCTGAGTGCGAGCCAAGTCAATAAATCTCCCTCGAATCTAGTCTTAGAGAAATTTCAAATCACAACCCAGTGGTTGTAAAGGCCTTCTATCTGTATACAATAAATGTATATCTTTTCCATCTGAAGATAGAAAGAGGGTACGTACATAACTCAAGTTCCAGGATCCTAGTTCCAAGTTCAAAGTAGGTACACTCCAACATTCAGTACAAATGTAACGATCAATGATCATATTAATATGATGCGGAAGTGTTTATCTGGATCATGTGCTGGAACCTGGTCACGAGGGGCGCTTAATTTAACTTGTCCCCGTACCAGTGGTTTTAGCGCTGGGGTATGGAAGTGTGAAACTTTCGCCTACGCGACCGACTAGGGCGACGGCACTTTTTTGTGCGTACACCAATATCACTTGCCAACTGTTGTCATGTTGCCAGAGCCGCACAAAGCTGATGTTTGAAGTTTCCTGGGCACTGATTCAGAGAACATTTATAAAGCGCCTTCCAATGTACAAGGAGAGAAAATATTTTAGATAAATACTAGACAAGCAGTTGTGAGTCGTGCGAGTAACCCATCTGGGTGTATAGGCCACCGCAATGTATGCACTGGAGCATACTTTTGTGATCCTACCAGAATTAGATACACATAACAATTACAGTCCACAATCATCTTAGTCTATACATCAGCCATGGCGAAATGACCAGGCAAATTACCTTACGCTTCCGAGGTGCTCGCATGAGAATCTGGAAATTCTCGCCCGATTGTGAGTGCCGTATCAAGACCTCCGAAGAGGAAGTTGTCCCCAAGTCCATGGTGATCTCGATGAGCGACCCGTCGAATGTTGAGTATGACATGACATCCCTGATCAAAAAGAGAGTCAAGCATTAGAAGAGGGAAAACGGAGAACATATGACGGACGACGGATATATATATGGCGTTGAACCATCTGCAGGATCTCCAGTAAGATGTCTACTCGAAATGGGATGAGGGCGATAGCTTACGGCCGTGTCATACTGAATAAAGGACCCCGGACGATGACAAAGTTCATGATGGTTAGAGATATAGCCACTGGATATATCATTATCAACAAATGAGAAGGCGCATGGAACGTAAGGATTGTTTACTGGTTGCTCTATCGTCAAATTGGTCATTAGAGAACGTTGCAGACGAGGAGATAATCGAGTCTCACCGTAGCAGAAAATAAGCAATGCCGTCTCGCACCAACGCCTTCATAAGAGGGGAGAAGCGCACAGGGATGCCCAGTTGTTTTGCGGTGATATACGACTTGCCACATGCAACTAATAAAAGGGCGATATGGATGCCTGTGAAAGTAAAGGATTGATGAGACCTGTGTCAGTATTTACCACTGGGTGTGGGAGAAAGACATATTCCGACTGAACTCGATACAATTAGTGAGGCGATCCTGTCAATTTGTTTAGTTCAAGCGTTTTGATTATGTACTAATTTACCAAGCGGGAAGCGTCAGCTTTAGGTGAGGATTAGCCAGACAGCCAAGGAGGGGTAAACCTAGAGGCGCGATGATTATAGTCCTTGAAGAATCCAGACCGATCACGACAGCCACGTATATTTGCAACTACGGCAATAGAAGGATGAGAATCTGGTTTTATGAGAGAGAAAAGAACATACCACAAGGTTTCCTACGTAAATTCAAGTCAGCCAGAGAGAAGATTTAGAGATACAGGGGTATCTTACCGATGTATAGTGTTAAAAGGAACCAAAGCACTAGTTTAGTTCATTGATATGAGCATGACACTGGCTTGACATGTGTATGAGCTTGAAGACACCTACTGCACCTGCTGCGATTGTACAATGCATGCAATCTCACACAGAGAATCACATCCAGAGTCAAAGAAAGGATCATAGTTCCCCCGCTAAAGGTTTTTGGACGTCAGGCGTATAATCGCTATTTTTCGAAGGAAAAAAGCTCGTACACAGTGACAATGGACCAGTAAAATAGGTGGCACCTGTAATGTACTTAAATGTCAGTGTCGATGCCGAAGAAAAGTTCGATGCATCTTTCGAACCTCTGTTGATGGTAAGATACTCTGGAAAGCAGGAAGCGGGGATTTACACACCGATATAGAATGCTGTACAGTGGAAAAGACTAGAATTGTGTCCAATTAGCAGAGAAAAATTGTCTAGGCTTGCGGTCGCGACTGACCCAGGGTATCAACTCTTGGAGTTCGTCAGACATTTTTTGAGTGCGATGCTTTTGTATTCTCAAGACCCACATCATGAAGGAAAGCCCATAGTATCTTAGGAAAAGATAAATAACCTTTGGTATTGACCATTTTGAGCTAATCAGGTTAATATCAGAAATCGATTATTCCATAACGCGGGATTGTAACATGGACCTCCAAACATATTTTAACTATTGAACGGGTCAGAGAATGTGAAACTACGAAGATAAATAAACTTCAACGGACCTCCAAGGAAATGCTCGACACGTTATCACATAGCAAGAACATGGTTGCAGAGACTGTGATATGCCAAGGTCAAAATGGTAGTGAGCGAAGGAATGGAAGCAATGTTGTAATAATTTGTGTACTCACCCCACATGTATGAAAAGAGCTTCATCTGTTGCATCACTTCGAACAGAGATTTGATATCCATGGATTGTAGTGGGTGATTTTCCTGCGGGGAGTATGATTGTATGAAAGGTAAGAAAGAAAGGGCGTCCATTGGGTGCTCGAATTCAAGAGCAGATGCCGCGGATAGCTGGTCACCATGATCAGGTCGTTGCTCCATTACACTATCGATTTCAGGGTCTGACAGATACAGACTCTATGCTATGTATGAGCGGGTTAGATGAACGTCGAGCCCTGAGTTTCAAGTTTTTGGTATTACGCCACTTTCACGAAAAGCAATGTTGAAGAACTTGAATTCACCACATGCAGGGATGTGGGCACGGTATAATACCCTCTGTATTGCAAGCCATCATAGAAAGAGCCGTTCGAATTCCAGAGTCGGAAAAAGTTTCTTAACGAATGTGCGGTGCAATGATCGTTGATCAGTAAAGATTCTGTCCGGGAGAATAATGGCAGAATATGCGCTGTCGGATGTTGAGAAGGTGCCTAATTGAAAACCACAACGAAGATAGGGATGGATAAGGGTCTTGGAAAACTAGCAGAACGAGCCCCTGAGGAGGAGCATCCAATTGTCTCCAAAGTGCCAATCCTTCCCCCTCGCGTCCATTAGAACTTGCAAGGGCATTACAATCGATGATTAACAACGAGAGTCTGATGATTTCCATCGTAAAAATGCTTCGAGGACGTTGATTCCGAGCCGTGCGTTGATTGGAGCCTCATTTACAAACACGGACGGGCCAGATTGTTGACAGAAAGATTGGACTCTACCGTGTGAATTTCTACAGATTTGGGCTGAAATGTGTTTTTGCCGGCGAACGAGACTCTCCTCCACACACCCATCTTCACAAAAGACATCACTTTTGCCCTGCAACTCTGAACAACATCCACACACCAACAACGACGTACTTTTTGTTAATTTGTGCACCCAGAACCAATTCGACAACTTAGCCGCCCATTGACAGCACAAACTTCGGAAAACTGCCCGATTTCTTTTCGTGACATCGATATCAACCAAGCCACGTCGTCTAGAGCCGTCACCATCCTGCATATTCTATCATCGTCATAGTACGACAGCCATGTCTCAAGCAGTACCCTCATCGTCGTCCACGTGAGCTCATCCCCTTTGACTAAACCTTACCGAGTACGAGTCCCTGCTAAAATCTGGCGTCTGTCATCCAGTCCTGCCAACGGCAACGACTCTTCCTGGAAATCAGGCCTACGACCCCCACCAAAAGATATCCGCCCTCAAACAGAAGATGTGACAGCAACCAAGGGGATGGAATTCGAGGACATGTCCCTCAACCGCGAGTTGCTTATGGGTATTTTCGAGGCTGGTTTTGAAAAGCCCTCTCCAATTCAAGAAGAAGCCATCCCCATTGCACTTTCCAAGCGCGACATTCTCGCTCGCGCAAAGAACGGCACAGGTAAAACTGCCGCCTTCGTCATCCCCTCTTTACAGCAGATCGACTTGAGCAAGCCCAAGATTCAGGCGCTTCTCCTCGTGCCCACTCGTGAGTTGGCTCTACAGACATCCCAGGTTTGCAAAATTCTCGGCAAGCACATGGGCTTGCAAGTCATGGTCACCACTGGAGGCACGACCCTCAAGGATGATATTCTGCGATTGTCCGAAACTGTACATGTCCTTGTTGGCACGCCAGGTCGTATCTTGGATTTAGCCGGCAAAGGTGTCGCCGATCTCTCTGAGTGCCCTGTCTTCGTCATGGACGAGGCAGATAAGCTCCTTTCACCAGAATTTGCCCCTGTCATGGAACAGCTCCTCTCTTTCCTCCCCGAAGACCGTCAGGTCATGTTGTTCAGTGCTACATTCCCCATGATTGTAAAAGACTTCAAGGTAATAATTTAATTCTTTGAATATAAATAAGGCTGATCATTTTGCAGGAGAAACACATGAGAACTCCGTACGAGATCAACCTTATGGATGAGCTAACTCTCCGTGGTGTTACTCAATATTATGCCTACGTCGAGGAGCGTCAAAAGGTTCATTGCCTCAACACCCTCTTCTCCAAGGTATTTCCTTTTCTGATTCTTGTCATTGCCTAACTGTGGGTCTAACCCGTTCATCTGCAGCTCCAAATCAATCAGTCAATTATCTTTTGCAACTCGACCAACCGTGTCGAACTCCTCGCAAAGAAAGTTACCGAACTTGGCTATTCTTGCTTCTACTCGCATGCGAAGATGCTGCAATCTCACCGTAACCGAGTCTTCCACGATTTCAGGAACGGCGTGTGCAGGAACTTGGTCTGCTCTGACTTGCTTACCCGTGGTATCGATATTCAAGCGGTCAACGTCGTCATCAACTTTGATTTCCCCAAGAACAGCGAAACATATCTGCATCGTATTGGTCGGTCTGGACGATTTGGACATCTTGGTCTGGCAATCAATTTGGTCACCTATGAGGATCGATTCAATTTATACAAGATCGAACAAGAATTAGGCACAGAAATCCAGCCTATTCCCCAAACGATTGATAGAGGGCTCTATGTTGCCCCTAGCGGCGGCGAAGAGAGTCAAGTGCAGAGACCACCTCAACAGGTGAGGCCGCAAATCGCAGCTGCCCCCGTCCAACAAAGGAATGGACAACAACCCCAGCAGACACAGGCTGCCCCTCAGCAACAGCAACAACCACAACAAGTTTCTCAATACCCAGCTAGGCAAAACGGCGTGCCTCCTCAGCAGCCACGAGGCCAACCTGCGTACCGTGGCGGTGTGCCTGTTGCGCGGTGAGGTGTTGGTTGTAACAGAAATGAGGAGGAGGAGAGAGCAGAGAAAGAGAGAAGTACCGCCAGGGGCTGGTAGGAGATACAGGGCGGCGGAGAGGAGGAGGAGCAAGAGTTGCTCAAAGTTGTGTTCAGTTTCCCATTTTCATATCCCGCATTATCATCTCGCAATCTACTTTTTGTGGCTCGCAAAGAAAAATCAATCCCGACCTTACCACGAATCAAATCGATGGAAAATCGACATCCATTGTTTGTCCAATAATATCACAATCCCACCAGTTCGCTGACCAAGAACGTATACGTACATGCGCACGCACGCATCACCAACACCACCCCCATAACGACAATATTTTCCGAAGAGTGGACTCAAGTAATCTTGTGCCATATCTGCTCACTCTGGCCTGACTGACATACCGAATTGTTATCCACGTATTCATGTTTATCTTATACATCGCCCATCCCGTTGTTATCCAACCATCAATCGTCATACCACCACCACCACCAGCGCCCACCATTAACTACCAATACCTATCATCCTTCGGCTCTTCTTACTATTGTTAATCACCTCGACATTGTGTCGTGTCAATCTTACCCCCAACCCTATCACAAGTACGAGCCCCCTACCTACCCCCTTTGTTGTTCCGCAAATGTTCAGCGCCCTTACCAATGATTCCATCGCCGAACAACAACAATATCCCCTCACCACACATACATATCCAACAACTCGCCCTTTGTTCATTTTATCGATAGCCTTTTTTCGTCTGTCTTGCTTTCTTTCGTTTGTTCCTATCCATCATCTCTTGTCTTGGTCGCAGACACCTTTGTTGCTCGTCGTTCGCTGGTTTTTGTTCACCCGGGCATTTATTTGATCAGGTAGTAGTGGAAAGGAGTTTCACTGTATAGATAGACGATCTAGGGCAGGAGAGTATACGGTTACCCAAGATTCTTGCTGCTACATACGTACTATTACTACTTACTGCGAAGTTTTTTGTATACCTGTTATATGTACGTATGTAGGTTCTTGTCCATTCATTCGGAAATCGCATCGTATACTTTCTTCCGTTCGTGGTCGAGTTTTAGATCGGATGATAAGGATCATTGAATGAGAGACTGCGCGCCTTTTATCGTGGCGTGCAGGCAATTTGTAGTGACGGGCGCCCGGGTTTTTTTTCAAGTGCAACAAATAATCTGTTGTGATTCAAGGAAGATACTGGGGTAAAATAACTATTCAATTGTTCGATGTAGAGAACCAGTACAATTTTTAAGGGTCCTAAAACGATTGGAAATTCGTTCACAGTGACACTACTTTTGATATATATCGCTACTAATACCAGTGTGATTATTCTAATTTAGAAACGCGGTGAACTTTGCCTACAACCTCGAACTCCAAATAGCGGAAGTTGACGAATTTTTCATTGCCGAAATCCCATCTGTTCATGATACGACGTCCAAAAGAGGCCGTCGCTTTAATCTTTTCCGGATGAATCCAAAAATGTATCGACGTGCAACGATTTCAATGAGCTAAGGATGGCAAACGTTCGGTACGCAGAAAGCGGGTGAGTATAATTTGGTAATTGGTGAATCCGTGCTGTGCCCCAGACCCTAAGCAGCCATCAGATGGTGTGGATGTGATGAAAAGGCCACTTGGTTGGATGCTTATCCTCAAGTGCTTGATAGTTTAACTGATTGTAAAACACATCTTGCAGATGGCCGGAAGATCTTCCTCTTCCACCGGACTGGCTTCAAAGGTAGAACGAGAAGTTCCTTGAAACCTAACATCCATCGTATGAGAGGTGATATTCAAAAATTATTCAATGGAAGACGATTTAGCAAGGTTGGTGACTAGTCGGTACGTCGGAACATCTTCCAATCTGTGTCATCCAAAGTGAGATCTTTTGAGGCAAGGAAATGATTGAACCACCTCCACCTGATCAACAAATGGGATCAAAGTGGCATTTAAAAAATGTATGGAGGTTAGTCTGGTTGCCTTGAAGATAAGGAGGCGAGGATAGTCCGGAGATTCAAAAAGGAGAATGTCCTGCATGGCCCTGAGTTCGACGCTCTTTACGTAGGGCATAACTTTGAAATACGGAATTAGCATCGGAGGTCGGAGGTGTTGCTAAAATAGCTTTTGCATCCCTTTCCTCGATGACCAAAGTGCGAAACAGATAGAGGCGGGCGGCAATAGACCTTGAATTGCAAACTAGGCAACATGATTTTAACGATATCAGATTGTATTCAAGGAAATGGATGATATGTTTGGACGTTTCTTGAGGAAGTTACGCATACATCTTCAACCATGAGTGATAAAACAAGAAAATACAGAACCTGGAGCGACATAAGCACAACAGCAAGAAGATGAAGCAATGGGATCGTACCAGCTTGGAAAATAAAGGTGTGTCGTATCGTCACATTAAACGTTTATGTGGAAGGTCCCTGTTGAGCAAGGGATTCATGAATATTGCATGGCAAGAGCCTTCAAAGAAAAACTTTACTTGTGTAGATTGAGCTCATATCTCATCGAAACACCTCATCACCTAATAATAATATTTTAGGCAACCGAGGTGACTCGAGGAGGGCTTATTTGATGACGCCATAGTACTATGAACCCGTCGCGTGAGGAGTACCGGTCCCGATGACGTTTGACTCACAACGTGCCCATGGCTTCAAATATGTAGCGGGCACACGAATACATAACACATATCGCGCGGATCTATAACCCTTGCAAGAACATAAGATACCTATGTCTTCCCAAAAATTGACCGCCCACAAATTCATCATTTTCGACGTGTATGGCACCCTCGCGGTATGTTGTAATACAATATCGATGTAACGATATGTTGTGTTCATAATCGCCGTAGGACTGGGAATCTGGTATCGTCAACGCCCTCCAACCTTTGCTAGACCGATATCCAGCGGCGAAATCGTGGTCGCGTAAAGACGCGTTGGAGGCATATATGGCCGTCGAAGGGGATCTTCAAGTACAATACCCGCATATGCTCTATAATGAGCTGCTCGCCAAGGTCCATGAAGTCCTTGAGGAAAGATTGAAAGCGCTTTCAGGAGATCAGAGCGGGACCACAGGCACTACTTTAGCGGGAAATCCTTCTATAGAGTCCTCTGACGCGGGTGCTGGATCGGGCGCAGGTGCTGGTACCTCGGCATCTGCGACCTCAGAATCAAAAACTGTGGATGAGCATACGGCATTCGGTTCATCAATCCCTAAATGGCCCATTTTCCCTGACAGCGTCGCCGCCCTGAAACGTCTCGCCAAACACTTCAAGCTCGTCGTGCTCTCCAACGTCGACCGCGAATCTTTCCGTCACACTCATGCTCTCCTCTCCGAAGGTCCCACCTGGCAAACTGTTACGTCCGACCTAAGCACGTACACATATCCCGAATCCAACCCGAACAAGTACTGGCATCCACAGGAAGCACCTGGTTCCAAATCGCCATTCGCTCTCATTCTAACCGCACAGGATACTGGATGCTACAAGCCAGCACACGGCGGGTTCCTCGCCATATTCGAGTACGTGAAAGAACATCCAGAGCTATTTGGAGATCTTGGATTGACAAAAGGCGAACAAGTGAAAGATAAGGGGCTCTCTGTAGCTCAGAGCTTGCCTCACGACCATGTCCCAGCTCATCAGTTGGGCATGCAAAGTGTCTGGATCGATAGGCAAATTGCGCTGTCGTGCAATGTGGACCCTGATGGTCAGCAAAGATATAACTGGAGGTTTGAAACATTGGCGGAATTGGCAGATGCGGTCGAGAAGGAGATTGCTGAGAATAGCTAGTGTTTTCTTTCCCAACCTTCATCCTCTTCCGACGAACACATCTCTCGAGCCTGAATTTTGTCGTATGTGTGTTTTTCGGTTGGGGAACGCGTGAAAACACAAATGACTTACGTGTAAATAACTTTTCTTCTTTCAAAGCATCGAGACGTCGGGCGCCCATAAATTTGTGAAATCGACGACCCCATTTGTTTAAATGTATAATCTCAGGATCTATGCCAAGTCTGCAGAGTATGATTCCTGAGATGTATGAAATTTGATCTGTTTGTCGTTGGAACCTGCCCAAGTGTGCTTGCGCTTATTTGTTTTCTGCCGAATTCGGCATTCGGTATCTTTACAGCTTGAACGCTGAGCCAGGGATGAGTATTCCGTTCAAATTGCGCTACGGGCGACGCCTGGACTCAGAGAAATATTGTATATGTGCAATGAGCCACAACATGGTCACCTACACTCGAAATGGGAGTAATTTGCGAAAACCTGGGGAAAACAGTCAGAAAAAAATATAGCATGATATAGAGGCAGGAATACAGAGAAGAATACCAGGCCAGATCTCATTATATTGCCCAAGTATTACCTGCACAGAGGGACGTCGAGGGACACCCAATGCGAGTTCAGTTAAGACCGAGAGTAGAGACCGAGACGGAGGGCCATCACGTGGAGCGCTTGCTATAGTCGGCATGTGCGGCACTGATTGCTATATATATATAAGTTTTTCGGTCAGGAGGAAGACCTCTTCGTGTCCAGGCACTTCATGGCAGATCGGACTTTGTTGTATTATCACCTTGGTATCATCAAAGAGACAGCAATTTAAATATAATGGGCAGTCCGTTATGTCCTATCCTTCACTATATAAGCGAATCCAGCTGAAACCACCGATAGCCACAGGCACATCTCCCAGGGTGACAGCTTTATATTCTTCTTTAAAGGCCTCTTTTTCTTAAACATATCTGGACCCAAATACGTCGCCCAAAAGCAAGCCAGAAGATTATATGTCTAGTCTTATGGAAGAGAACGTCTTCGTCCATACCTTACAGCAAACCAAAATTTCGTCGTATATGTATGGTAAGTACCCTGGTTTTAGTGCTGGACAGTTTGGGTTCTATAATTCACGACAAGCATACTCGACGCGCAGTCTCAGCAACTATCTTCTTACTCTGCGAACATCTGTCCACAATTTCATCCGAGGTTCGTCACTGGCTTCTTCTGTCATTTCAATGCTTTAATGTGCGACTCTATAGATTGTTTATGTGTGGAGGTATGCCTTAACTCAGGGTGGCGATGGGCAATCGAGAGTACTAATGACCTCATGATCAGCTCTAGATGGTCGATACCGAAGGCCATTTATCTATTATTACGATACTATGGTTTATTCTTCATGACGTGAGCCCTCAGACCTTTTTGACATAGGTTGAATTGAAATCCATCCCACCTCCCAAGACTTGACTCCGTAGGTAAGTCACTATTCGCATCTCAAGAGTCTCAACACTTACCAAACATCGACATATTTCATAGTTTATTCTACTGCGCAGATGTCCAAATTGGTATGTCACTCACTGGATCATGCCTCACTCAGGCTCGATGCTAATCAAGAGGTAACAGAGGTTTGAACAAGCCAAAAATAGTGCTATTTTCCAGGACGAGCGCTAATTATATGCTTTATCAGATGCCAGATTTTCTTCTGGTTTCTCGTCACAACGTGCGTAACTCTTCATCTTATAGCAGCCTCAAAATAACTCAAAACATATTAGAGGGGGGTTCATATTGCTCTCCCTTTTGACCGATATGATCCTCAGTATACGGCTATATGCTTTATACAACAGAAGCAATAGACGTAAGTTAAAGGATGGAACTCAATGTTCATTTGCTTCGCGCTGAAAATCTCTTCTTTTTAGTTTTGTGGTTTTTGGCACCGCTACACACCGGTAATATCATCCTTCCCTTATATCCATACGCATATACCAGAGCTCACGTCGGCTCAATGATTTGTATTTGCCAGTAAATACCTCGGTTAGTTTAATCGTTATAGCCGTCCCGTGTTTCTGACCCCGGATCCCATAGTTGCAAATCTATTCGGGCATTAATATTGGCATGAGTATGGCGAGAACCGTGCCGGAGTCGCTACCGGGACTACCAATACGTGGATGCATATCGCATCCAGATAAAAAGCTGACTACTCCAGCTTGGTAAGTTGATGAATCAGTGAGTAATAGTGCACCCATTTAACCCATCACGTTTACAGGATATCCATGTTAACGCTCTCTAGTTAGACTCGTCTTTTAATCTTTCTAGAGTCTTATTTAATCTTTTCTTGGCAGCTGTCCATGTCGTTCTATTGGTGCACGCATACTACAATTCGCAATTCGGCGCAAGGCAGTACGACGGGGCTGTACGCATCTCTCCCTTACTCAAGGCGTGTATCAAGGACGGAGTGATGTTTCTTCTACTACGGTAAGTAGTAGAATTTACAATGTTATGTGACTAACACTGAAAAATCGAACAGCGTTTGTGGTAAATCTTTTCCGATCAAATTTCGGTTTCGGCGAATGCTGAGTACGTTCCAGTTATTGTAGGAATTGCCATCATGAGCTTTGATGTTACACATGGGACCGTCCTGCTTCCGTGAGCCGTCTTTCGCGAGATTGGTTTATATTAACCCTGCTAAGCGCTGAGACTTCGCCAGGTGGTTCAACGTCATATGTATCTCAGCCGTTCGTTCTCGTGGAACCTCTTCATTTCGTTATTCCATTATTAACATTTGGATCTTTATGAAGGGATGCCACGTTATAATAAATGTACGCAAAATTGCTCGTGAATATGATGAGGCGCGATACCGTGGGGACAATATCATCTTTGGGGGCCTCGATACTACGACGCTTGCAGTCGGACAAAGTTCTAGATAAAGATCCATGGCGTAAAAGCACCTCCAGCAAAGGCAACCAGTATTCTACACCTCAAGCGCAAAACGCTCAATTACTCATCACTGGCCACGGGTACCGGTCTCATGCATCAGTAGCAAATCACAAGCTCAAGTCTTACTCGGCGAGAGGTAATATATTCTGCGCCTCGATATGGGTCTCGTTGTCAAGGACGGGGTCGGAAACTAAGAATCAGCGATGATTAATATTCTTGACGTTTCTCTTCAGGGGTCATCTCTGTAAAAAATTCAGAGAAAAAAAACGTTGTAAATTTCCACTGTGAGCGGTCGCCGACCGCCGATCTTTTTCTCGATTCGTGACTTCAACTGCCCGTGTTGTGTGGGCTATTGCCGCCCAGTCGAATACACAGGTACGCAAGATACAGCATTCATAATAGTTACGCCATTCGGCTTGCACCTTCGTGCACCTTTGCTGATTCTTGCCAATTATTTCTAGAATTTTGTCGAGTCACGTTCGTATTATCCCAAGCGAGTCACGACGCGTTCAGTGTACGTGTTGATATATGTATTTGTAAATTGTGGCACAATAGTACTTACGCTTTCCAGGGCATATTATGTATGGCATATATAAATGATCTTACGAAAATTTATGACCCATGAGAGCATTCGGTATGGTCATCAATGACAACAGCCCAGGTAGCTGATCCGGGTCTGAATGTCATGAAAAGCTAGGCCGGCAAACCGGGGGAGCAGTGCAATCGATACCAAGTAGTATTTAGCGATAGTCGTGGTTATGTACTCGTTTAATATCTATCGACATCATACTGTATCAAAAGTCCTTTGGTTCTTCACCCTGAGGTACACGACGACAGAACTATTTGAAACTCCAAGAATGTCGTTTATTCCAGACTACCCTCTCAGAATACAATACGTACATACTTAGTACGTACTACAACTGTAACAGTACCCAATGCTTACTTACGTCTTAATTCTGGGCTGCGTCCAAAACCTGCGTCATGGCACCTGAGTATGACTCCACAAAAGTCCTCCACGAATCGTCACTCTGCCATTTTGACGATCCTAATAAATGTATAACAAGACGACCGTCATACTCCCAAGTCATTACAATCACAGCAGTAACTTCCTCTCCTGATGCACGAAGCGCCAACCATGCGTCTTGAACGAATAAAGCCCGACCTTTGACCTTCTCTGCGATAGCAGGTGTAAATGATTCCAAGAGTTTCAGGGACGAAAATCTTCCAAACGAAGACGAAACGATGCCTGGGTATTTGAATATCGCAGGATCAAAGTGTTCTGCAGCCTGGTCAAGCATGATTTGTGTGGCATAAAAGACGTCAGGAGTTGACTACTTGAAGTAAGATATAGATCATGTCGCATAGATTCTGAAGACATACCTGGATATTATTCCGCAATTGAGATTCTGTCTCTTTGACTATACCCCTCCAGAAATTGTCCATCTTGAGGACAACCGAAACTTGTTCATCTTCCAGATTGAAACATTTACGGACACTTTCCATGGTATGCGTTGTCACGAATGTATCGCAAACAACGTTTCCAAAGCTGCCTGCATGTTGTGTGCACATTAAGGATTGCTTCAGGAAGGATCGCTGAATAACTATGGGTTAGATATAGGCATATCTAGCAAACAGTCCTGCTTACCCGATCAGCGACATTTCCCCCCACAGTATACAGTTCTGATGTTTGGAAAGAATCGAGAACGTCTTTAAACTTGCTGCTACCAAACGTGGTCAGAAGAGACGTTTGTATTTCCGCCAGGAGTGATATAGAATTCAGGACGGCGGTTGCCTTAACATTGTGCCGCTTGCAAGTATTATGAAACGTTTGGGTCTGTTCTTTAGACAGTATGATGTCAGTCTGGCGAGAGGGAAGCGCTTTCCAGTTTTCTGTCTCTTTCAAAGGACGAGAAAAATGTTTCTAAACCTCATGTTCATGAGTATAGTAGACATATTCAGAGCGGTGACATGACATACGGGTATTTTTGGAGACAAGGAAATTCCTGCCGAATTGCACTGCTTCAAGACGGTGTCCAAATCAGGAGTTGTCTCCAAACCCGTTATAATCGCAGGGGGCAGCCTAGAAACCTCTTCACCCCATGCTATCTTTGCCGTATAATGTGTACTACCCTGTAATTCAGCCTCCAAGAATCCAAAAAAAATATCCATTGTTGGGAAGAATCCTCGAGCATCCGTAAGCCAATGACCAATGGAGGCCCTATAATTAAAATATCAGAAAACATATAGTGACAATTTTGATGCCAACGTACATGAAAAAGTATCCTCCGTCAATGGCCCTCGCAATATGGTACTCCACTGAGTAACGATCGTCGCCAGGTCTCCAGTATTCGTTTTTTATTATATCCTCCCATTCAGCCGCAGTGCGTAATTCATCTCTCCATTTGATTGTTTTACTAGCCCATTGGACTGCACTGTTGTTGGGAGAGTCGGGAACCTCGTAAATTGCTAACCAGGAATTTTTTCCTTCTGACTTCATGGTACGGATTCCGAGCCATGGGGCAGAAAAGCGGGTGCGCATCCATGCCGCCGTTGCCGCCGCGAGTAGATCCTCCTTTCCGACGTCTGAATTGAGAATTACGTGTGCACCGATTAGCATATGACCGTATCCATTCATGTTATGGCTATAACACGAACTTTAATTAATTTTACAGAAATAGTGATGGTATGATGTACTGACGCAATAGCAGCCATCATCCTTTCAGCTCCATGCATGCGGCGAGTGTAAATTGTTTTGGCCGGGTTTTGTGGGGTGAACTCAAGCTTGTCCATAGTGTTGACCGTAATGCGCTGTGGTCTTGAGATGTATCTCAGCAGAGTGTTTTTAAAGCGTAGATTCATTCCGCCGTTAACGTATCTGAAATCCTCGTCGACGGAGCTTCTGACAAGAATAAGCCATTCAGAGTGGAGCTGCGGAAAATGTGTCAAATTTAGGATTGTCATCCTACGAAGTGCTTGAATAATAGGGAATAATCACGCTAATTATCTGCTTCAATCCTCCTATCAGTTCTGCGATAAACGGTGCATTTGCGTATGCTGTCAACTGTCAGAATTTGGGGTTTACGCTCTTGCAGCGTTCGGCCGTTGCCGCAGATCATGGGATCGTGCGATGGCCCATTAGATTAGAATCGTCGCGTACCGCATGTTTCTTTCCTTTACCCGCAAAGACCTGCTTAACATCAGTCTGCTCGTGTTGAGTCTCATAACCAACTGAGGATGTTCGCAAGCGACCTTAACCGGTTTTCTGACATCAACTTCAAGCAGGATGCGTCGTTATTTCAGCCGCTGCCGCATATAACTAAGTGAGTCATAACTTATTCCCATCTACGTCGAAGTTGCGAACAACACGTCAATAAAGTTCCCTTTAAGCGCCGGAAGGTTTTGCATAGCGTGTGATTGTATTTCGACAAGAAGAACCGAAGAACTGCACAGTTCTATGCAGCGTAAATATATGCTTCAGACGTCTCGGTAAGTATAATATAATTTCAGAAAGCCTTGGAGGTCTTTAGGTCCGCTTATGAAAAACTGTAAATAAAATCGTGGAAACGAAAAGGTATAGAATGCACTTATTGCAAACCCGGGCCGGGATTTCCGTTATAGACAAATGTAGAAACAACGGCCAATTGGATTACAAAACGTCCTCTTCAATTTCCATTCTATTGAAGTCTTCCTGTGAGCAACTTAATCTGGTACCTTCGTAGAGAGTATAGCTCATGTAGTGCCACCGGTCGCCGTATTAATTCTGGTATAAAGACTCGAAGCGGGTCAAGTACCAACCACCATTAGCCCCACTTTGAAGACATCATGATGAATCACCTCTATCCTTTGCTGCATGGGAACCATGGTGTTATTATCTTTCTGGCTATAATCGCATGGCTTGTGAGAAGATTTTACAACCATGTAGCTGGTCCTGAGTCCACAGCGACGATTCCTGGGCCTCCAAGCAAATCGTTCCTTTTCGGTAAGTGTATTTCGACCTTGATCAGAAGATTAAACAAACCAATAAACCAATCTTGCAGGCCATCTTCGTGAACTTATGCAAGGCGAAGTGGGAGAGGTAAATGGGATTCCTAATATACCATTCTAAATACTAATAAACCTCCTTTTGAACTCGTACAGTATCAATTCAAGTGTACGAGACCACGTACAACTCAAGTTCCAAGATGCTTACCTTGTGTACTTTAGGGAAGAAGCAATATGGCGGGGTTATAAAGTATAAAGGTATCTTGGGTGAAAATTGCCTTTTGATATCGGACCCCAAAGCCCTGCATCATATATCCAGCCGTCGTACGCATCAGTCAATTTTTAGAACTGGATAATTCGAGCTGACTATTTTTAGCCGATGAATTCACTAAGCATCCAATCTTGGTACTTCTACGAGTTGATTTTGAGGACTTGGTGCTTACTGATCTTCCCTCAGAAAGAATTCGCGCGAATGGTATTTGGTAAAGGTCTTATTTGGGCAGATGGCGACGACCACAGAAGGTAACAAGTTTCCCCTACGAGTTACTTGACTGATACTGACCCCGTTCATCGCTCAGGCAGAGAAGCATTAATTCCGCAGGATTTGGTAAAAACCAGTACGCTTTCCTGCATTCGTTATCTTTGTTAGCTATGAAATTAATTTAGTATAGAGTCCGAGCCCTTCTTCCATGCTTTCAAGATTGTGCTGCGCAGGTTAGGTGGCGGTTTTATGTGATGAAAGAAATTGAGTCTGACACTATTCGTGGCACAGGTCACCGAGAAATGGAATGCTATTATTCGATCTTCGAAAAATGGAACGCCGACCATTGACGTGACCCGCATGATAAGCTTATGTGCGCTCGATGCCGTTGGGAAAGGCGCTTTCGACTACGATTTCCAAGCCATAACAGACTCCGAGAATGAGCTGTCAACGAATGAGCTAGCCAACTGCTTCAGAAACTATGCACATGATCTGTATGGAACTCTAGACCAAGCGACAATCCTTGCGCAGGAGGTCATAGGATGGCTACCTGTCAAGGTGGCCAGTCTTTTATACGACTATGCACCAGTTAAAGAGTTAAAGAGGGTAAGATATGTCACAGGAGTTGGGTTCCAGGCAGCTCAAAATTTGATCGATACTAAATCCAATGAAATGAATGATGGAAAGTCAAAAAAAGATGTCTTGAGCCTTTTAGGTACTTCTGTTATGCTTACGCTCTCATTCTATTTACCTACCTTTTTCTCAAGTTCGAGCCAACGCCGCACCATCTGACTCGAGGCTTAAATTGTCTCATGGTACGTTCATATTTCTGGGTCCAGCATCTGAACCCATGTATTCATGTTTCATTTCAGATGAGCTATCTGCAACGCTGCATAGTACATGTTCCAAAATACCGATGTGTCCCTCGATCTAACGTATCTGTGTGGCAGCTATTATCATCGCCGGTCACGAGACAACTGTTAGCAATCTCTTTTGTATCCTCTTAATTCTGTTACTTACTTTGAGTCTTAGGCAACTTGGATGAACTGGATTATGTACGAGCTTGCCCGCAATCCTCAAGTTCAACACAGACTTCGCCAAGAAATTAATGAAAGAGTCTATGCCGCTATCAATAGAGGTAAAATCATTCTTGTACTTCCTGGAATTTAACGTCGGTTTGATCAAAGTCACTCAGGCGACGCTACTCTCACTGCTGAGGACTATGAGAATGAGATGCCGTATCTGCAGGCAGTCTTGAAGGAGACATTACGATTCCATGCTGCTGTGAGTTATTTGCTTGACGTCGGCGAATCATTGTGATTATCCTCATCCATATTACATAGGTTTATCACCACTTGAAAATATCGACAGTTGATTCAATGGGTAAGAGGAAAGTCATGCCATAGTATCCCCTTCTAAGATCTCGCTCTTTGCTCGTTTTTTATTCGGGCTTCAGTCCCTCTGACCCATCCGGTGATTACCACTGATGGAAAAGTACTGGAATCGCTCAATATTGAGAAGGGAACGCATCTGTACCTTGATCTTGCAGGCTTTAATCGGTGTGCTTCTGCTTCATTCGAGTGTTGGCGTTCAATTATAACGTGTAAAATACCGACAGGGATCCGGAAATTTTTGGCGAAGACGCGGATGTGTGGCGCCCCGAGCGATTTTTGAATGGAGAGGTGAATGAGACTGCTGGTATTGCAGGACCATACGCATGTGAGTTTGAAGAATTATACATACACATTACCACTCCTGAATAAGCAATGTTGTATGCAGCTGTAATGTCATTCTCTGCGGGACCACGAACCTGCGTAAGTGCTTCCTACTTTGTGTGTCGTATGTAGCCATTGAAACCGTTCTGGCCTGTCAGATTGGGTGGAGATTTGCCGTGATGGAAGCGGCTGTTTTCACAACCGAGTTTACCAGGAGCTTTGAATTTAGCCTAAGTCCAAAATCCATGAACATAAAGCGGGCCGCAAACATGGTACCAATACTTATCATATCATTGTATATCAACATTATTTGGGACCTAACTCCATTATTTTATAGGCAATGATTCCTGTCATCAAAGGGGAGGAGGAGAAAGGCCATCAATTGCCATTAGTGATGTCCTCTGTAACGTTTGATGAGTGACCAATCTCATAGGATACTTGGGTCGAGGTCGTTGCTTGCTCTTCAATCTCAACGGTAAAGTGTTTACATGAATATACTAGACTAGGGAAATAAATCATAAAGAGTGCAGTCAGAAGTTAGAACTTGTAGATCCACTGGGGGAAAGCTTATATGCAATATATTTCAATTACCGTGTGGTTAATGCCTGGACACGAAGTAGAACAGGTCTTATGAGACGGTGTTGCGAAAACCCATATATAGGCGTGGATGCCTCACATGGGGCAAAGAGAAATCTGCGAGACCCCTTGCGAGCTTGCGAGAACGCATATCTCGCAAGTTGCGACGCAAGTGCTCGCAGATTCGCGCAAATGTCGGAGTTTAAAAATGAACACTGGACGTATCCATGTTCGTTTAACCACGTCCTCCGTCATATACTATATTCCACTGTAAATTAATTTCTCCGTAGTTAGTAGTATTAGAAAAATATATAAATATGAGTTTTTGTGCTACTCAGATGGCTGGTGTAGAACGTGCGCCCTCCTTTGTGTTAAAAGTGGGACATATACAGATCAATTATCGCGACCCGGTGTGATTTTATCGAACCCTAACTCCCCTCTTTACGTCACCTCGACCTAACTGGCATGCTCTTCAACCTACTCAATGCTCCAGCCTCTCAGCGACTGTTTCTTTCTTCCTCACCCGAGTCCCGTCTCTACCACGACAGTTTGGCTGCTACGTCTCACCCTGCTCACCATGACGGGTTCTCAGAACGACCTCTTCAACTACGCGTTGGGGCGCTGGGTGTAACTCTTGTGCATTCTGTTCCATCGCATACATCTCTGACCCGCAATTTATACTGCTCAGCTATAACGACGCTCTTCGTCACGAAGAGCGGAGGCTCGTTTTCAATATCGACGGGATTCGTCGAGTCCGTCAACAAAACGGCAGAGGATGTGGTCAGCTTGTCGAAGCTTGTCGAGGGCGGATTCAACCGTATCTTCATCATAACTCTGCGCGACGGTCAACAGATGGTCGCTTCGCATACCTTACCCTATGACTGTGCCAAGGCACCACACCGTCGCCAGCGAAGTTGCCAGCATCGAGTGCCTGCGTTCCCATGGGTTCCCTGTTCCCAAGATTTACGGGTACTCGCCTGACTCGAACAACATCGCCGAGACCGCCTATAATATGATGGAGCTCGTTCATGGCTCCAGACTCACTGACGTTTGACCTAGCCTAGACGACCAGGAAGGCATTTCCGTCGTCCGCCAACTCACTCAACTCGAGTCACGGATGATGTCACTGTCTTTCCCCACTGGCAGAAGCCTGTACTTCACTGCAGACTTGGAGAAGGTTGCCCCGGGGCTGGGCACACCTCTGGATGACAAGTGTTTCTGCGTCGGTCCTAACATAAGTCTGCCGCTGTGGTACGGCAAGATGAGGGAAAATCTCGACGTGCATCAAGGACCATGTACGTCGCTTTGGCCCTTTTACTATTATGTTCCTCGAACTAATCTATAACATAGATCAAAGCGCCGAAGCAGTTCTCAGAGCAGCGGCTTAGACCATCCCAGATCAAACACATGGCTTTTACATCAAAGCTAACTGGAACCGTTAGCTCTGTGGCTAGTTGTGAGTATGAGCTCTATCAAAATTCTCTGTCCGCACTGTCATTGGCCCATCCAAGGGTCCTCGAATCCTTTCACAGGCCACCACGGAGACTTAATATATGTACGCCTCATACTTTTAGAAGTGGGTCAGGGCTGTTGGCAGGGGCTCAGCGCTCGGGTTCCCCTTTGTCCAGGGTTACGTGCTCATGTGCGAATGGCGAAACAATGCTCACTCAAATGGTAAGCTCTTCCAAATGTCACTGCGATGAATAGCCACAGCGTTTACTCGCTTTTTATCCCTGCCCAGTCCCCATACCATATTCAAACGAGATAAAAATAATACCTATGGATGATACTTGCACTGCCATCGTTGATATCTTACAGTATGGTCATCTTTGCAACATTGTCAAACACATCATCCGAGGCTCGTCTCAAGTCTGCTCCCCGCAGATTTTCTCAGTGCTCAGTTCTGTGAGCGTAATAGTCTGAAGTTACCAGCTCAAAGTGGGCGATACCGAAAGTCATTTACGCTGTGTTAACCCGTGGATACGTGACTCCTTTGTATGCTGATGGCCTTCAAGGCAGCCGTCCCTGAAGGTCCAAAAATTTCGGCAGTATTAAACAATTAACTTGTTCTTGACAGGTTTTGCGGTTACTATAAGCACTCATGTCTGCGTCTTCAGCCTTTCTACGTCTGACGCTAGCAGCCTATTTACAATACCTATGGGGTGCGGCCTCGCTCCGCTTCGGCATTGGGGTATGGGTCGTATGACACTCGAAGAAATAGGACCAAAAAGAGGAGTAAGCAGATTACTACATAACCAAAAGTGACGTATGAGTACATAGAAAGGCTTGAAAGGCGCGAAAAGAAAAGAAAAATAGAGGAGAGAGGTGGAATGAATGAGTGAGTTGAGCGAGTTGAGCGAAAGCGAAAAATGACCAAACAGTGAATTATTACTAACTCATATCACTAATCAATCTACTTATTTCATTATCTGACAATTGACTAGATGACATAGTGCGGGGCACATTTCTGTTGTACGTGGACGCTTCTCTGCGTATGCTTCCGTTATAGACGCGTGGATTAGCTCATCCGTTTGGACCAAACCTCTAGGAATGCCATCTAATCCAGTGAACCTGCGTAAAATAGTTCGTCCGACGTCAAGACAATCAAGCGCGCGGCAGGGAAGAACGAGAAGGCGCTTACAATCAGTCGTGAGACACCAGGGAGATAGTCCTTGTCAGCGCAGATGAATTATAAATAATGTATATAATAGCAATACCCTTTCATTATTCTCTGCTGTACGACGGCAACCTATGAGCAATGCAACAAGTCCCACTTTGAAATTGCGTCCACGAGGCGGGGTGAAGATAAGATTAGATCATTCACGGAACACAACTTGATACTACACCGAGATGCCGTGTTTCGGCAAACCAAAGAAACCTGACTCGTCAAATCGCCTTTACCTTTCTTACCTGTTCTTTCTACGAATTTCTACAATATTTCCGGGATGTTCCCGACACAGAAACCAATGAAAAGCACAATACTTCAGGATACTTAACACTATGATCCCACCCGAACGGCTGGGACGCAACATGACACCCACTATCCCTGCATTCCAACTTCGCGTACGTGCGTCCTCTGGTACTGGATTGACAGGCCACACGTAACGTTGAATTCTGTGATTTGGTAATGACTAGCACTTTAAAGCGAAATCGTTCCTGTAATTAGGTCAGGGCGTCCTTGCTGTTTCAGTTTCATCGGTGAGGTTGCCAAGTATTGGGCCAATGACAGTCGCATAGTAGCCGGCTTCATATCGACTGATACTGGCAAAAGCAACATCCCCCTTTCCATTCCGCTCATCCATTGCACTCAAGGACTGAAGTTACTGAATCGGATTGATTAGAAGAAACTTCCCGGACTATGGACACGAATTCTTTCCTTGTCAGCGCTATCCGACACACAAGGCTTTGCTCGTACATGTGGGGTACGAACCAAATCTGATTACTCCCGCTCAATCGACTGAACGTTCAATTTGGTGGATAGTCTCTGCAACTCTGTTTCTTACGTGCACCACTGCGTCAAGAGTCTTCTCTGAGGTTCGTTGCCTCTTTCTTCTTTGTTTTTATACTCTTCACTTCGGTAACCAGGTGACTTATGTGTGGAGGTTCGTCCTGTGAGCTTTTGGTAAACGAACAATTTAACTTCTCAATCCATCCTATACCTAGCTCCAAGTGGTCGATACCGAAGGTCGTTTATCTTTTACTGAGGTATTATGGCCTCTTCTTCATGGCGTAAGTTGTCGTATCCTCGTATTATCATTATTGTTAATCTGCTATAAGTTTCAACTCGGTAGGCAAGTCATTGTCCAACTGCCCAAATATTCTACTTCTGAATAACCACCAGTGCTTTCCGTCGCCCAGCTGGTCAGATTCGTATGTCATGTTTCCCGTACGGTATTCATTTTGGTTTAACAAAAAGTGACAGAGGTGCGGCTAGTTAAACAGTAATCTCGCACTTCTCGCTGCCTATAAAATGTCCTTAGATGCCGGACTTTCTATTGGTTCTTTGTGACAATGTATGCCTTCCTTTCCTGATCCATTTTCAATTCAAAACAAACTCAAAAGATGCAACAGAGGCGGTTCACTGATAATATGCACTGCTATCGATATTATCCTCAGTCTAAGACTGTATGCATTGTTCGAAAGAAGCAAGCGAAGTCAGTAGCTATCTTGACGTCGGCACCGTTAGCGCTTGATAATTACACGTTGTCTAGTACTCTGCTTCTTTGCATTTCTATATTTTGGTAATATCTCATCACTTATATTCACACTTATAAGCTCAAATTGACTACATTTGATAGGAAACCTTACCGTCAGTCTTTTGGTCTTCATAGAAGGATATTTTTAACCTTCTCGTGCTCAGGTCCAGCTATACTCAGGTATCGTGATGGTTGGCCTACAAGTCAGGGACGGGTCAATTATTATGCCCCCGGCTCCAGGCATAAATATGTTAGGCTGTGGTGTAGACGTAGATAAAAGTAAATACATGCCTGCTTGGTAAGTCCAAATCCCCCTAGGTCGGATAAGTGTACGAGATTGACTAATCAAACTGCCAGGATATCCATGCTAACAATTACCAGTTCAGTGGAGTTTCCCCCTCTTTCAACTAACCAGGAAAGCTAACTTTTGATCAGCTATACATCTCGTTCTACTAGTGGTTGCATACTACAGATCGCAGGCCAGTTGCAGACAAATGGGTATCTCCATGAACCTTTCTCCCCTTTTCAGGACATGCGTTGAGGACGGTATTGTATTTCTGTTAATACGGCAAGTCGTCGTGTAAATTATTCAACATTCTTTGATAGTAACTTGCAGCAACAGCGTCGCTGGTAAGTAAATCACCACCTTCTTAGTCGGCCCGACTTGCTCAAGACAAATGTACAGTGATCATAGGTGTTGCTGTCATGACCATTCAACTTGACATACCTAACGGAGTGGCAATTGGGCTAATAATGCCGTGAGACTTTTTTATGTATAAGACACTGATAGGTCTTGTGCTGAGGATCTTATAGATGGTTCTATGTGTTATCCATCTCTACAGTTGGTGCCCATTTCGATTGCTCCTTCATTTGTTAATGAACGACTCACTTGGACAGGGATGTTATGTCATTTTGAATGTCCGCAAAGTGGCTCAAGAAAGAGACGACAAACTAGGACGTAGAGATACCATCATTTTTGGAGGCCTCGAGACCGCGCCGACGGTTAGACGCGCTGTATCCCAGGCGAGATCTATAGGTTGAAAGGAAGTTTGACCCAGTGCGCACAAGACAGGTAGGAGGAGCTAGAAATACAAGTAATAAAAAAATAAACGTGCAAACGAACCCTGATTAGAAGCCTATTCTGGGCATCGTTATGCCATATGCAAGCATCAACTTGGCGGGTCCCGGGGACGCGACAGTGTAATTCGCACTTGTTTGATTTTTCCCCATGTGGCAAAACCTTTGGGCGAGGGACGCTACTTTCTTTACTCTTGCCATCATGATCATGAATTGGCCTAGTTTCAAAATTTCTCTGCTCATTCAACATGCCTTTCAAGGATGTTATTGAAATCTCGGGAGGTTTCTGTGATATGCCAACGCTCAGGATGTTTAAAATCAAACGTGGCAGGCCCGAACAGAGTCCAGACATGTAAATATTGAAGACTAGCACTTCTGAAATTCCGTGAAATGACTACCATGCTTGCGCGTCCTGGACGCCGACGAGTATGTCGTACATCAATTCCTCGGCAAGTCAACACCTCCAATAAACGCACTGATCAATGGGGGGGAAGCGTTGAGAATAGTGCAAGATTTGACTTGGAAGTACTCAAAGCTTTGGTAGAAGTGCTTGGCCGCATCGTCACTATCAAATTGAGCCCATGCGGAAGATACAACGACATCCGGAACATCTGAGGGTGAAGTTAGGGGTCCACGTCCACAGTAAGGTTTTAAAAAAATAGACTTTCAGTCTTTAATTAGCCCGCCGTGCACTAGGTCATGAATAAGCATACCTATCTCATTATTATTTCCTTATTATTATTTTTTGTCGATATACAGTAAGAAAAGTACGAGAAAAGAAGCAAGATACTTCGTATGAGTTTGGACTTTGGCAGAATTAACACGTGCCTTAGACGACGAAATACAACGTGATACCCTGGGCGGCGTGGAACAGCTCTGAGCTCTGAGCTCTGTCTATGACAGAGGCCCGGCGAGCCGGGGTCGCAAACCTCATAGAGGGGACTATCCAGGACTATCACCGGTCTATGCGCGACGCGCGTACGGTAACTTATACCACAAGACACAAAACCACATCTGTACATAGCACAACACCTGCCAATTCTACTCAGTGGTGAACTGTTTCATCATACACACTCTAATATCTCAACGTGACGTCCTACCCCCAGGACACGAAGAGAAACAAGATCATATCATGATGCTGATTCGACACTCGTCGGTAATAATGTTAAGCCCCGTTGCTCCCGGAGAATTTATACGCGCCATGCACATATTCAGTGGACGTGAGTGTCGGGATTGAATAATGATGACCAGTCCTTTGTGTGGACGGCTATAGAGAGTGTAAGCGGGTTATAGGAAAACAGGTAAGCTTGAAGACGACAGGCTGTATACCTTTTATCTAATGGATATCAGCTTCAAATAGATTCGACATGATAGCTCGAGAAAACATATCTATGACTGCATTCGTAAACCCTAGAATAAAAATGAGGTCAGTATCTGATTTTCGCGATGGTAGATTCCGTCATCAAGAGCTGTTCAGACTCTGATGATGAGAGGCGATTCGAAACAAAATGACAATGAGAGCCGAAGGAGGACCTCAGGTACACTTTACACCCCTTTTCGAGGTCGAAAAGTTGAGTTTGTGCCTACCTACATTCAACAGGCAGACAGAATACAGGCAGTTGACTGTTGGGACAGAGGCTGAAAGAGCCCAGAGGTCCCAAACCCTTGGCGTTATTTTAGGAGATCACCGGTGACCGCCCTTGCCGAGCCAGGTCCCATCATGAACAATTCAGTCATGTTCTTTCTGCACAGAAAAACAAACAACCCTGCTCTCATGGCTGTCTGATACAGCGTCCGCTCGTTGTCGTTCACCACACACCACCACCAGCTACGTCTGATATCTACGGCAAGTACGTTTATACGGTTTATATATCAAGTTTAAACTTATCCAAGAACAAATTATAGTCGGAGGCAGTGACATTCCAAGGATAACTTACGAGTTCCAGCACATCATCAGCTTATACACACACTCTTTTAGCCTTACGCTCATTTCTCTGATCCTTTGAGATCAGTCATGTTTACGCCCCCACCTTCCCCTCAGCCACCACGAGTGACCGACCTGCGTCGCTCAGAGTCACCGTCGCCGTTGCCCAAAGGAAAAGAAGCCACAATGACGGTGCCAGTAGCAGAATCAGCCCAGAAAGCAAAGCGGAGGGCAGGACGACAATTACGGCTGGCAGTTCTGCTGGTTCCGTTGATGGTGATACTGTTTTCTGTGTACCAGACATACCTCGCAAACCGTGTTTCCGACCTGTCCTTCTTCCAGCCGTTATCACAGTCATGGCATGGATTGCTATCAGAAGACCATCTTTTGAGAGTGCACAAGAGACACCCACAGCCAGAGCCGCAGACACAAAGTCAAAGTTCCACTCCAAGTCAGTCGAGCAGCTCCAGTTCGACGAGTAGTACGACCACGCGCGCAGCTGACCAACCTTTGCCTACCATCCCGTCATCCCCTCCGGTTCTTCCTACTCCCTTCCCTCAGCCATTTGGCGACTTAGGGCAAAATTTCTCGAGCGTTTCATGCTCTAATTTCTTCACTAACATGACTGGCTCAGCCTCCTTCCGCTCATGTCGTCCCTTCTCGCTGCTCCTTGGATCCTCGCCAGACTTTATTAATGTAAGCGTCCGATCTGCCGTTCTTCTCTTTTTGTTTTGTTTACTAATTTGAAACATTAGGCCCAGTCAAATCTAACCCTTATGAACAACATCATTTGGGGGACATGCAACACGAACATTGCATATTCCCAGTGCCAGGCAAACATGGGCTGGTTCGTGTCGTCATTGAAAGACAATTGTGCACAAGAATTGAATGCTGGCTACACTTTGGCGGTTGAGACACTGCAAAGTGCGTCTTGTACCACCTCTCTTGTTTATAAACGACACTAACGATTACCTTTACTAATTCAATCCAGGTCTGAACGCTTTTAGTGTCATGCACGACGCCGCATGCACCTCAGAACCCACCAGCAACTCCTACTGCTACATGAACGCTGTGAGGAATGCCAACCCTGCCGACCTGTATTACTATCAACTTCCACTCGGGATTGGGATCCCCAAAGGCTCGGTACTCACATGCTCATCGTGTTCCGTGAGCGTGATGAACGTTTACGCAGCTGCTCTGCGCAATCCGGTCACCGCGTCCTTATTGGATGGCTTGAAGGCAACGTACGATTCAGCCAGCTCGCTCTCGGCACAGTCGTGTGGAAGCGTGTTCGCACAGGGCTCGCTTGCTGGTAGCGGTGCGCCTTCGATCATGAGAGGCAGCATCTCGTCGTCATCGTGGTTGCTCACAGTTGGATTCTCCGCTCTTTCGTGGATGGTTCTTGGGCTACTATTATGACACCACTTGGACATTACCATGTGATTTTTTTACCTTTGCTTTTTGGGATTGTTGTTTTTTCTTTTCTGGGCTTTCTTTTATTATATCTATCTTACTGGATTGCGTTTATTGCCCTCTTCTTTTCTGCCCCTCGCTGCGACCGCCCCTTCCTCTTTCCACCCGTCTCCCCGAATTTCGTTCACGTCTTCTTAACGGCACTTGACATTTTAAAGATCATGTGGATTTTTGATTTATTTATTCCTTTTATGTATTTTTCTCATCGTCTTCATCTTCATGAGAGAACTTCGATCTATTCCCCTTCGCTTTTCGACGTTCCCTCTGTACGTGCTTGGATATAGAACGACATCAGATCTGATGTCTGTTTTTTCCTCTTCACGCTTCCATATGACTCTTACGTAGTAAGTAGTGTATATACTCTGGATTTCTGCCAGCTATCCACCCGCCGTTACCTCGCTACCACTATCATTTTTGGGATAACCACAGAACTACTCTCAACATTTACTTGTCACGCACTTTTTATTACCCCACATTGAAAAGTAATTGTTGGTTCTGTTGATTGTGGTCATACGCTAGGGAATAGGGAGTGCTCAATTTCGATCTGTCCTTCCTCACGCTGTCCGTCATGGGCACTAAGGGCGCTACACGTTGGATTTGGATCAAGGTAACCGTCCTAGGTGACCGTACATCGTTGCGTCTGCGAACCTTCCTGTCCTACTAGCTTCAAACGAGTCGGCTCGGGATCCCTATATAGTCTTTATTTTGTTCGTTGCAAGGCTCTCGGGAACTATCCTTAGGACTGATCCAGTATGTTATGTCGACGTCTTTCTGCTCTACTTGTTTTGACATTAGACATTAGACGTCGAGCGTCGAGCGCTGGAAACGTTATCTAAATTTTCCACATCTCGGCGAGCTATACTAGTACTTACTCGTCAGTTGTCAAATATTCTTAGTGACTTGTGTTGCCATTGTGCGTTGCTTTGCTATCGTGATGATATATCGCATAAATAGAGGTTAGTATTGTCGTATCGAAGTAGTACGGCACATGCAGGCGTATGCATATGTACATTTTATTTTCTTGGGATAAACGCCACACCTGCCAAGAGTCTTCCTTCGAAGCGTAGCAAACGCGTGGAAAGTTGTGGATTTTACTGTTCCCCGACTAAACCTGATTGGTATCTCTAATATATATTCACCATGCAACGCTCAATATCTAGATATGATTTTAAATATTCAAATTTGATCGAAGACATCTGACCGGTGATATTCTGCTTTTAGATGGAAAAGGCACTAAAAAATGTCCTACTAGTAGGAAAGGAGTGCTGGTTATTAGAACTTGAGTTGAGGAAGCTTCCGTGACGGTCGCTGGTGTATCAGTCGAAGGTTTCGGTACGGCATATGATGCCAACTTTGCACCACCTACACGGGCCATAGGTTCGCGCGCCCGACTTGCGAAAGTGCGAATCACAACACCTTGAACGTAATTTGATATTTGAATTTGATATTTGTTCAACGGCGAGCGCGCCCGCTAGTGAGCATCAGCGTGACAATCAACGAGCTAATATCGGCGGGAATAAGCTTCTGAGTGGTACATAGCGGATACTAAGAACATATGTAGATATTAGAGAGAGAGCCTCTTGGGAGCGAACCAACTTATGGGATACACCCCCGACCATCATACACGAACGCCCTCTAAACGATATACCCTTCTCGGGTTGATTGGGGAGAGGAGTGCTTCGGGCATGCCTCAGTAGTGCAAGAGGGGTTCGAGGAAGGAAATGGGCACAGGGCCCTGGCCCAAATATGTATATAGAAATGTAATGTCTGCGTGGAGTCACACTCCGATAGACCTAAATTGACAACACAAAAAAGCTTCTGAGTAGCCGTCTTTGTCGAAGAGTAAGATTGAAGATTGTAGTCACGGTGTTAAACGAATTTGGAAGAAAATCGACTGGAAAACTTGTGAATAACAAGACAAGGAAATTGGGAAAGAAAAGAGCAACATCCGAATTCTCCATATATAGTACTTTCAACTTTCAAAACTTCAAGCTTCAAGTCTCGAACACGTTCAGATAAGTAAATATCGGGAAAATGAAAAAATGGCATTATAAATGTTCATGATGTCCGGAAAAAGTCTAACAATCTAACTGGTCATCCACAATTTCGATAGCAACACACCAGAATATTCTTCCCCAGGGCGCAGTCGGCTGCCTCTCATCGATCGTGGTATCATTAACCCGTTCACAGCAAACGAAGCGGACAGGCTGTCCATCCCAATATTTCATGAGATCGAATGATAGGCCTCCTGGCAGTTGCAATGAAAGTGATGGAGCAAAGTTAATAAACCCATAGCAGAAGTCAGTGGTGATAACGTCCTGGGAATATATCGCGTTAATCATATTCGTATTTAGGTATGGCATAGTAAGAAACACTCACGTCTGGCCCGAATATGACTTCGGCGCGTTTATCTTGACGGGAGAAGTAAGATCTGCGCTGCGTTGACCCATCCAGCGACTGTAATTCTTTTTCCTTCGCTTGACGTGCTTCCATGACCGAGCGTGATTTTCGCCGCTTAACTTTTCGGATGGTGTCCTTTATCCTAGACCCGCTTGAACTCTTGGAATGAATGGAGGTATGGGAGGAACCGGATGAAAGAGAGCCGGAGGATGCTCCAGAAGAAGTTGAAGATGATGATGACCCAGACGAAGGTGCCCTAAGGAGCACTGAGCTAGGCGGGGAACACGCCTCGTCCGCGAGGGTAAGATACAGCTGAGACGTTGAATCGCTTATCGTTGCTGGGAAAGGGGGTTGTTTTTGAGATTCTGAGTGAGATAGGTGTTTGTGCATAAAATGAGGCATGGTTGATACTAAGGGTGATAATGCCCATGGTTTAGTCGAAGACTGAAGGTCGTGCTCCAGTGTTGGATCTATGTAGCTGTAATAGTATCAGCAGCGCGAAATAGGTGTGGCGAGATGTTGACACGCACTGCATGAATTTCAATACTGCGCTCGTACCCCACGGTAGTTTAAGCGGTCGATCAAATGTGTTTCCGAAAAGTATGTCGTCTGCTGAGTGAGGTACCAAGAACCTGCCTATTAAAAGGGTAATCAGTTAGAATAATTATGACAATTGTTGATAATATACGCACCTTGTACTTGGATGCTCCAAGTGACGCCTGCCCTATCTTCCCTCAGAAAATATTCGGACTCCCGCAGTCTACCATGCTCATCCGTCAAGCCCTTGATGTGAGCCACAATCTGTCCTTCAAAAAGGTCGGATGAAAAGGAGTGAGGCTTTGAAGTGTTAACGAGGTCTGTAATAGGGACCATAGTCTCGGGCGATGTGCCTGCAAGAACACGGAGACGAGGAGCCATATTGTTAGTGGGAGGAAGCAGGTATGTCTCGCGCGATACAGGTGGTTTTAATGGCTCGCCCTTGTTGTTGTTATTTGTGGTACGACAATGATAAGTGAGACGCGCAGCACCACGAACAGGGAGTTCTGTCCAGCAGCACAGGTTCAACGGGTTCAACTTGAACTAATCAGTCATTAATCTCCCAAGCCCAGTTGGGTGTGTAATGACGACTGTGTGGGTGTGGGTAATTTGCAAGCCCGCTTTTCCACTTTTGCTGTTCGGCTCCCAATCAAACGCTGCGCGGATCCTAATAATAAATCAGCCTATTCTGATTCAGGAATGTAAGGAAAGCTGACCTCCAAGAATAGACCTCTGAGTGGCCGTAGGATTCCACAGGAGTTGAAAGGCCTTTATACGAGAATCATGGCTGGGATTAAGCCTGTAATGCTCCATGCTCGTACACGTCATAGTCGCATAGTTACTCGATTTGCAATTATCGACGTACAACGTCGCGACGACGGTTGCCGAGTCACTGGACCTATAGTGACACCCTCTTGTCTCGACTCGTTCCAGCAGTGCAGAGTCATGATATCAGATCGTGATTCTGGAGCATATCAGACAAAGAAAATCAGAGGAGAATGAGCTTCATACCGAGAATTGCGGTGCTAAAAATGCTTTTCAGATCATGTCCAGCCTTCAACCTTCAGCTTCAGCATTGATCATTTAACGAGGATTGAAATATTAAACATTATTGAGCAGAAAGACATATGAGTTCTGGTTTTGGTCAAATTCACCAGCGCCTTATGTGAGGTAAAAGAGAATAATCCCTAGTACGAGCCTAGAGTTCGAACCGCCGTCGATGGCAATGATCAAACTTGAAATTTTGAAACTCCGATTGATCCATATGTGGCGCAGAATTTCTGACTTCTGCTTGCGTCCACTCATGACTAGTCCACCTAACCTAATAGTTGCATGAATTTTTATGCATGCACTCGTCCCTGGCAGTTCTAGCCAACACTGGCACCAACCCTTATGTTCGAAATCTATGATTCAAGCCCGAACAACCCAAGAACAACCCCATCTGCCGTCTCAGAAATACACCTATGTGGATCGGTATCAACGGCTTAAATACATGACGTCTTTCCGACTAACATAAGTCAAGACTTAGTCTACATTCCATCGATGTTTGTCAGGGTGACGGGCCTTGAGGGCTGTAGAGGACTGAGGTCGGGGGGGTCAATGAAGAAGACGCCGGTCCTATATATGTCTCTCCCCGCCCTGACACAATTGTTCTGCTTATCCCCGATTTCGACCTATGCGACCCCAACGGGCTCAAGTGTCGGAATGTAGAGGAATATAACGCTCCCATGATCAACTTTTCCAGCCAGATTAGTGCCATTATGCATCCTTATTAGGACCTGAAGGACTAGGAGGCAATTTCTGAATGAGCCGATTGGATTAAGATTGTTACTCGGGCGCACATATGGGATCATAGGAGTTGATTGTTATGGATACTTCCAAGGTCAGCATTGTGATCGTGATTTTTCTTCAAATAATTAACTTCAAAATTCAATCTAGAGGATTATTCCACAGAACGTTGTCGCATAATAACAAATAACAGCAACTTCTTTGACCCAACTTTTACAAATGCAGCAGACACTTTGGCGCCTACAGAACATCAGGTTCGCAATTGCAATTTAGATCAATTAACCTATCTTTTGCCTGTTGATCCGACCACTATCAACGCACTGTGCACCATGTAAATTTGCGCATATGTTCTTTTCAATCGGGAGGTTTGAGCGGCCTTTGACAGTATACGAATAACTCGGAGGCGACGTCTATGGATCGTATCAAAATGGTATCAGCAGACGTATGGTTGTGGAGACGAACGGACGAAGAAATTTTGCCGGAATGTTTTCCGTTAACCCCACAAAATGCACTGTTCTTCAAGGGTTTTGTCATTTTCATGGAGGACTATAAAGAGGCGGACTTCGCCCCTTTGTCACCTCACCTTTTTCACAAGCAATGTATTTTAGCAGCTCTTTTCTGCTTTTCTGCTCCTTGATTTTGCAGACATCTGCCTCCAACTACAGCTTTTCTTCTCTCGATGGTCGTGCCTTTGTTTCTGGCTCATGGTCACTAGTCCAGCAAGGGTAAGTACAATGACTCTCGCTGCTGCATCCGTAAAATCCCTTTTCATATACTTTCTTGCTTAGGAACACCGGGGTCAGTGCCATGCAGCTCGCGGTAGTCTCAGAAACGACAGCAATTATTTTTGATAAAGTGTACGTTCACTTTGTCATGATCGTAACAATCTTGTATCTTACTACAATAACTCGTACACAGAGAACATAACCCTTTAACCGTGGCCGGCCATGTCGCCTGGTCCGTCGAATTAAACCTCAACACGAAGACCGTGAGGGCACTGAATCCATTGAGTAATACATGGTGTGCCACTGGCAGCTTCCTTGGAAACGGCACCCTCGTCAGTTCTGGAGGCAATCCCATAGTCATCACCGGTAAACTTTCTCTCGATTATGATCGAGTTCATATTCAAAAAAAAAAATTAAACCCAGGTCAGAACGGCTTGCAGGGTATTCGTCTCTTCACGCCATGCTCTAGCGGTACCTGTGACATATTCGAGAATCCTGCACGGGTCCACTTGACGTCCAACAGGTGGTATCCTTCGTCGGTAAGTATTACGCTTCGCATTGATGTCTCGTACAAGTGTCTTGAGTCTTGACACCTATGATGTTTCTAGGTTCGAATTGAGGATGGCTCCGTTTTGATCTTTGGGTAAGAATCTTTCTGAAAAACCAAACCTTCCGAGTCGCTAATTATATCCCTCATTTATTATAGCGGTTCAGTTTCTGGAGGGTTCGCCTTGTCGTCTTTAAAACTACGCAAGCCGTGCTAACCAGAGAGTTAGATTCATTAACGGTCCATCCGTGAACAATCCGTCATATGAGTTCTATCCTCCCAAGAATATAAACGGTAACGAGAATCATTTGCATCTTAAGCGATAGGAAAGACCGTACTAACTCTATGACTTGTGATAGGATTCAACGGTGTCAAAATCCCTAGTAAATTCTTGACAGACACGCTCAACAGCAATCACTTCCCAATAATGATTTATTTGCCGGACGGCACTATTTTCGTGGCTGCAAATCAACAAGCAATGATCTTTAACTGGAGAACCAATACCGAAACTCGCCTCCCTGGCATTCCTAACGGTGTCCGTGTCAGGTAAGAAAATTTCTCCACTCTGTTATATTCTTTTTTTTCATTTGAATTGTACTAGCTCCCCCTTCTCCGCAGGTGCCGTTCTGTTACCGTTGACCCCAGAGAACAATTACACCCCCGAAGTCATGATATGTGGAGGGTCTACAGTATCAGATAGTGTTAACCCGACCACATTTACTGCGCAAACACCAACATCGGCTCAATGCTCCCGCCTGCTTCTGACTACTGCTGGTATCGCCGCAGGATGGAAAGTCGAGTCCATGCCACAACCTCGCATTATGCCCGAATTGATCCAACTTCCGGACATGCGTATTTTGATTGTTAATGGTGCCCAGACTGGGGTGGCTGGATACGGCAATGTGAGTCATGTATCTCGGTATTCAAACCAACTTTTAAGCAACTTTTTCTTTTTGTATAGGTCCAAGGCCAAATTGGTGCAAGCAATGCAGATAACCCTGCGCTTCAGCCTGTCATTTACGATCCTGCTGCCGCTGCCGGTAGCCGATTCTCTTCTGCTGGTATACCAGCTTCGACTATACCCAGAATGTATCATTCTACTGCTAGTTTGACTCCGAACGGGACTATCATGCTTGGTATGTATCGAATCACCTTATATGCGCTCGTTTCTCTTGACTCACGGTCATGAACCCAGCTGGGTCCAATCCAAATGATGATGTATCGACGCAGAAATACCCAACAGAATACAGGTATGTCTTTCCATATATTTATTGTCTTAGAAAGGTAATGTAAATGGTTGAATGCAGGCTCGAATTCTATTCTCCCCCTTACATGACGCAGCCTCGTCCCACGTACACTGGACTTCCGAGCACTGTCAATTACAATGCTAAATTTGCGCTCAGCGTCCAGCTTCCTTCAGGAGTGACTTCGGTGAACGGTAAGGATCCTGGTCAAATATTCTCGTCTACTCGTTCTCACACTTTTTCTGCGAATAGTGGTTATCATGGACCTCGGGTTCGCAACACATGGAGTACACATGGATCAGCGGGTAGTCAAGCTTGTATCCACCCTTTCGAGCGATAAGCGTACTCTCACAATCACTGGCCCTCCTTCGGCAAAACATTACCCACCTGGACCCGCCTTCCTATATGTTGTCACTAATGCCGGTGTCCCTAGCTTCGGGCACAAGACGTTGATAGGCACAGGTGCATCCCCTCCTGTGAATCAGGGCGCTATTGCGAAGTAAGCACTCCTTGATTTAGATTTAGATTTGTGCTAATTTTTCTGGTACTTAGTTTGCTTCAGTCATCGTCAGCATCCGCTGCTGCCTTTGGTCCCTTATCAGTTCCGTCTCCGACATCAGGAGAAGGAAGCAACCTACCCACGGCAGTTATTCCTGCATAATCTTTCTATTCGAATGTTTGCGTCAAGGATATGAAGTACTTATTGCTTAAATATGATGTGTTTTTTAAAACTTGAAGCCAATCGCATCGATAATGTATTCCAGAATGCACCATGTGGCCAAAACAACAACCACTGCTCTCGTTGCAACGCCAACCATCGTGTGCGGCTATTCAAATATTCAAAGTCTACATGGCCAAAATGGAAACCTAAATATTTTTCGTACTCTCTGCTATATCTATCTTTATTGTACAAGGCATTGATTCCTCTCGTTTCATGATCTCAGGGCAATTTTCAGGGTTGCAATGGTGGGTCCATTAGCACACAGCCACTGACAGGAGCCTAGGGAATATGTACCTTTCCAACCTACTAAAACATCCTGTATTAATCCAGGCTTTGAAGACGGACTTCGACATGGACTATGAGACTCTCCCCAGGGTATTATTTCAAAAAAGATCCTTGTCGACATGTGGGGTAAATACGCTGCCAACTTCCAACGTTCGACGTTCAACACTGACAGGCCAGTGGGTTACCAATTGCTGTATAAAAATTCAATTCAGAAATCTTTTCAATCAACGACAAGCTACCTCTTGAGTGACTTGAAGCACCCACGCTAGCCAGGGAGTCGCTGCCACAGAAGCTCGCGGTTTGTGGTTCGAGGTTCGCCGAACATTTCTCTCGGTAACCTAGATGCCCTCGTAGCATTTGCGATTAGATAATTTAAGAACTTTACCTTGAAGCTTTGAAGTCCGACTTTCCACAAGGGTTGTTGTCTACGAAGGGACTGATATCGTTTCAATGGAGCGAGCTAAATATCCATACTTAAGTTTTAGAGCCACGGCGCATGTTTCTTCGAGGTGATGAGATGCATGTTAACGTTATCTACATCCGGAATCTGGATTGAAGATTCCTGCGCTGCCGTTGTATGTACTCGCTTGACGCTTGCCGATGAAGCAGTCCAGAAATTGCAACTATATGGCGTAGCTGGACCCGGAAGCGCGTCGAGCAGCCTCGCAAGGTGGCAGTTGCGGTCAAAGTGCGCAAGGGATGTATGAACGCGTCATCTAATCTAATCTACTTGTACGGATTTGTGCAATCAGCTAGATTACACTGCCACACCGAATGATTGCCGAGTCGTAGCCTAATTTCCGAACCTCCCTTACCGCCTCCATAGCTTTCCAACCGTCCACTACATACTTTGACTTCACTCAAAAAGTCACTTTTTCTAATTATGGAACACAATGATCATCGTTTCTGAGTATTAAATAACCATGTATCAATACATCGCCCCTGATGACAGCCTGACGGTGGCTAGATTGCCGAGTCGAGACAACACAGCAGTCATGCCGGTTGAGCGTAGAAAAGGCTGAGGTGGGCCTGTGATCTCAGGTATATGTAGAGCCTGTGACATAGATACATTCAATCCAAAAGTACGTTCAAACATAGTGCATATGTGGCTTTAAAGTCTAAAAGGCTCACGGCGGTACCAGGTAGCGCACTGCGGAATGATACCTACTTGTCTAAAGGGCTTATAAAAAGCACTTATTCTATAGGAGAAACTACAATGTACTTCCCCATATCAACAGCAATTCAATTTCCTAGCCTTTTTTACACCACTGAAACCACAGTTCTTTGTACCCTAGCACAGCCTTAACATTACCGCGTGGCACGCCGAACGGGTTCTGGGGTCTTCCCACTGTTGTCTAGGCGCTTACCTAGATTTAAACTGCAAGAAGAGACGCCCTGGCATGACAACAGTATATAATCTGCGGTCATTGTATTGTGCTTACTATTTTACTGCCCCTCATATTGAGATGTCCAAAAGATCTTGGGTCTCTAATGTGGCCGCATTCGCAACATTCTTGTACTTGATTGTACAACCAGGTTTATCTGCATTCATCCCAGAAGCGAATAGTCTTCCACGCGCGACCGAGAAATTCTATCCTAGAAGATTTCAGTCTTTTTATCGCCGGGACCTCTCTGAAAACAGTGTATTCTACCCCAGAAGCTCCGTTATTATAGATTATGATCACGGTAAGCTTTTTTCTGTCGGTAATCTCGACTATTACAGTCGTATATCTTATATTCTGTGCCTGATTTACCAGGTCTACCGAGCTCTTCCACCGCCCTTGTTTCCTTTGACACTTCAGAAACGAACCCGATTGTGGTGGTTGCGGCGTTTGATGAGCTACTACAGTCGATGGAGTGCACGCAAAATCCCACAATAGAGTCTAGTTCCGAATATTCGGCGATATACATCAAGTTCAAATCCCGGCACAGTGCTTCGGAAGCATCGAACGCGTGGAAGGAGTATTCACGTCTTAGTTTTGTAACTTCGCATGTGGGATGCAACCTCAAAGGCGAGCTAGGGGCTTGGAGGTATGTTATCATGTTGATTAGTTCATATTTTCAGCCTCTTGAATTCTCTTCTTTAGAATTCACGCAGTCGAGACCGACTTGATGGCCCAACGTATCAAGCTCGTTGGAGAATCAATCCCATTACACGAGCTCGGGTCGTACAACGTTGCTCTGAAAGGACATTCAATGGCTGGCGTATGGAAACCTCAGTCTATCCAAAATGGACTTGGGCGCAGAAGAATCTTTGAGTCGGCTTTCAACAAAGATTTCAGCGACACAGATATTCTGTCGGGAGATCTGTCGTTAGAATTGCCTCCTGCTCTGCAAACGTATGCTTTACCTTTATCTCACGGGCGCTTCCCTGCTTATAGTACTCTATTTTCCAGTCAACTACAGACTGCTAATCTCGACATTCAGTGCGTGGAGTGCAGCGTTAATTTTAACTTCACAGTCGATGTGAACGTAACGTTAACAAATCTGAATATAACTGCGATGTCTATTACCATGACAGTTAACAGCTTCGACCAGTCCATTCTTCTTGGTGTATCTACTGGTGCAGGAGGCATATCATTTTCTCATGATCGTGACTTGTTCAATCTACCATTAATGGATATAGTGGTATGTTGGTTTGTCAAAGTCTCATATCATCGCCGAGAGCAATGACTCTATTTTTCAGATCCGCGATCTAGTCAACATAGGTCCTGAAGTTGGAGTTTCAGCCTCACTCGAACTTGACTTGTCTGGCGAGGCAAACTTCACCATGGGAGCTAAAGCATCGGTGAGTACCATCATTAGTATGTTCTCATATTCTGTACTGATGACACGTCAATAGATTGACCCAGGAGCCTTTGCATCGTTCGATTTCTTAGAGCAAGAAGAAAGCGATCAAGGATGGTGCGTTCTTAGATCTTTTAGCTTTATCCTGAGCTGTTCTTTAATGAACAATGGTTTCTAGGGATAGCGCAAAGTTTAATTCAATTCCGTTAAAGCTACAGGGTGGAAGCCTTAATTCAACCCTCACCATGACTATCTCTCCGTTCATAGGCATCGGTGTCACACCTCCTATAAACAACGACAAACCTCTCGTAGAAGCTCGTATCTCACAGAACACTCCCAGCATCATCTTCTCTGCCAACATCACGAAAAACGTCAACCGAAGCTGCGAGCCTGTAGGTGACAACGACTTTGAATCCTTTTCGACTGCATATCAACTCTCCGCGGATATGACCTTCGCGACGCATGTTGGCCTAGTGGGCGATGTCACTGATGTTTTACCTCAATGGGACAAAGAATTTCCTCACGGAGACTTTCAATTCTTCAATCGTACCGACGGAGAAGGGAGCAGTCTCTGCTTCGTTGTCGTAGATGATAGCTCTACAGCCGGTGGTGGTACTTCGATCGCTATCCTGACAGCAGCTCCAACAGGCACTCTTTTGGCTGCAGCTTCTGCAGTACCTTCGTTTGACGTTTCAAAGATTGAATCATACTTCTCCGCCAACAGCCAGCTGCCGACAAATGTCAACTATGCGCAGCTAATTCAAGCGACAACCGTCCCTGATGATATCAAAAATGCGGTTCAGAAGGCGGCACATCCAGGTAAAAACGCGGCTTCCAAGTTAATTTACAGCGGTATATACTCTTCTTGTATGACTATAGCTATCTTCTATCTTTTTTTGTAAAGTTGAGAAAACAGAAAAATGGCTATTTCAAGTGTATGGCACCTCCAGGCCTCAGCCCAACCTCAGCCCACCTCTCATATCGCGCGAGCGCCAAAGTATATCTAATTTAAATCTCCGACAGCTGCCGAGCTGATCCGAGTGGTGGTGGATGTTTCGTGAACATTGCCAATGGGGAATTGAAACTGCTGTGTTCCAAAGCGAGCCTCCACACACGACTTGTACATAGTTCCACATTAATAATAATAATAATAAGTTGTCATGTATTGCAGAACTATGGGCGCCTCTTCATGCAAAATGTGAGGTTCAGTTGCCAGGAACTTCAAGAGGATGATTAATAAGATAATGTTGAGTGACTTATAATCGAGCGCAGGACCTCATTCTAATGTCCATATATACGCAGCACAGGCGCTTTGGGCTGACGGTGACCGATTCAATTTGATTGATAATCTCGAATGATCCTCTGCTGAAAATTCCTGATGAATTTTGATTAAGCAATACGCATTGCGACGTGGTGCTTACTTAAAAAATCACTGAGCATTTAATGACAATCGATCCTCGGAAGTAGACTCTATTTCTCTCTCTCTACAATCTTCACTACAATCCAAACCCTATCTCTTCGTAGAATAAAGCAGAACACCTGGGGATTCAAAGGCTCAAAGAACCTGGCAGTTCGACTGCGTTGGTCGTGTCCCCAATGGCATCATGATTTATTCGACAATTAAACAAAATATCACTACTGGCGCCGATTTCTTTTTACCTGACAAAAATGTATCAAATAACATGTCTTCTGTTAATTTCTTCTATTAATGGCACGAACCAAAGCTCGGGCTTACCATACTTGGCATCTCCGAGACATTTATTCATCTGTTCGTGTCAGAAAAGAACCAAAAATCCATATAAGGCGGGTTATTTAAAGCGACAAATAGATATCGGCTCCAGCAGTGTATACACCTCCTGCGTGGGAAAATACATTTTTAACAAATGGAGAAATGGGGGATATAAAATACACGTTTAGCAATAACATATTCTAAAGATAGCACATCGAGAATTTCCACGTTCATATTTTACAGTATAAACTCGATGCCTCGAGGTTTGGGCTTACGGTTCCACACAACTTCAACACCTTTAGCAGCATGGTCAAGAGTTTTCTCAGCAGAATATTCAAGGCTATCTTCAGCATCTCAGAAGTCAAACCATCAACATTCCATCCTGTTATTCAAGAATTTCAGGATCTTATCGAAAATGACACTACACTATTCATGCTCTTCAATGGCATGTTCGACGAGGTTCCCGACCAGCCGCCCTATAGCAAAGACCAATTCCATGTACGAAATTACCGGGACATGTTAGACAAGTTCGACTGCATTATTCGTCAAGCGCCGGCGTGGAACGATGACATGCACGCTAGGGGATTGGTTGGATTTCCTATCAATGCCCTGCTCAATTGGCTCATGGCTACATCCAGCGGGAGAGCGGCATTCCTGGACCAAAGAGTGAATGGGGTATTCAGGAAGATGCTGAATGCGTGGAGTCAGATTATGTTGTCGCCAGCTTCGACGAGCGTTCTAGGCGATGGGCCCGAAGGATGGTTGAGCTCCACAGCTCTGCAAGCCTTAACACAAAGTGCCAACCTCCAAGGAGCCAAAGGACTTCAATTCCAAGACGTCTACATTTGCGACCCAAGTAAATCCTTCTGGAGTTTTACGTCGTGGGACAACTTCTTCACTAGGACTTTCAAAGAAGGTGTTCGCCCAGTCGCGGATCCCAGTGACCCCTCGGTAATTGTCGCTCCATGCGAGTCCGCACCATATTGGTTAGCACAAAACGTGTCGAAGCGTGACAAGTTTTGGATCAAAGCGCAGCCATATTCTTTGGAAGATATGCTGGCGCGTGATGATCTCGTCTCTCGCTTTGTAGGAGGCACTATCTTCCAAGCCTTCCTCAGTGCTCTCAGCTATCATAGATGGCACAGTCCAGTGGCTGGAAGGGTGGTGAAGGCGTACAATATTCCCGGGGCGTACTACAGTCAGAACTTATCCAATTGTTTTGAAGGCGGCGATCCAGACCCAGGTGCTCCTACAAGAAGTCAAGCATACCTGACTGCCGTCGCCGCGCGAGCTGCTATTTTCATCCAAGCAGACGACGTCGACATTGGAATGATTTGCGTATTACCAGTGGGTATGGCCGAGGTGTCTTCTTGCGATATTACCGTGCGTCCTGGCCAATATGTCCAGAAGGGACAAGAAATTGGGATGTTTCACTTCGGAGGTTCGACAGTTTGCTTGGTCTTTGAGCGGGGTGTAAACCTTTCATGGGAGAAGGCTTGCCAGCCGCCATATCCTGATGATATGCGAAATATCGCTTTAGGGTCGAAGATCGCCACTGTAGTGAGGCCAAAGTTTGTCGAGGAGAAAAGCAAGTGATGATGAGGACATTCCGTGCTCATTAGCGCCATCATCGATATGGTTAGATATTTGGACACAAGCTACCTAATTATCGAGTTCTGGTTCTGTCAGTCAACTAGTCACTCGCCACGCGCCACGCATCACGCGTCACTTTCACAATGCCGAGTAGCCGAGATACATGGTATTGATGTTTTTTTTCCTTTTTTTTTTCTTTACTTGTCTTGTACTTGTCTTTTATCACGAAAAAAAAACGGCAGGACCGATATCTATGCACTTGTTTGCCTATAATGCATTGAAGCAGACTGAGAATCCAACCCAATCACTTTTTTTCTCAAACCGAGCAAATAACACGAAAATCATGGATGCGTACCCTCCCATTTTCCCCAAAGGTTGTTAAGTACCGTACGTTTGGTTCTCAGCATTGTTTTTTCTTTTTCTTTTTCGGAAGTAATAAAACCTTTGCTCCTTTCTTTCGAACGGGTCCGAAGCTATCGATTATGACGGGACACCCAATGTATTGAAGATACATACGTCTACCAAAAGCAGGAGTTAAGCAACAAGATAGCGAAGATCGACTCGTAAGTTTTCGAGGCCGGTTCGGAGGCCGCCGTCGACTTTCAATCTGAACCAGCTCATCGTGTTGGCGTCAAACAGACGCTACTTGACCGCCGTTCTTTACTTTGAAAAATGCGAGAACTATCAATGATTCTGGCCGGCTTCTCAGTACTACTCGTGGCGTGGGCAACACATGTTTGACGCATGTTCTGTGTCACCGACATTAATAAACGCCCTAGACATTATTGTTCTCTCACGCCATGTCCAACGACAATGTCCCTCAAAAGTCCTACGTACTGACCCATTTGTCAGTAACAAGTCCCAAACCCTTGGAAGCTGTTGAGCTTGTAGTAAATGGTTTGGCCGTAGAGACAGAATGGCGAAGATCCCAGGATGGTGGACTCCATCGAGCAATTACCGACCTCTCAGCAACACAGTGAGTCGCTCACCATCTTTTTCTGCGATAAATTGACATTTGAACTTGTTCTAGACTTGGTGGAACGATTTCTAGCTTTTCCTTGCGTATACATTCCACAAGGTTCGGGTTAAAGCGCGAGAAAAAAATCTTGGTGGATATAGCCGAGCATCTATCGATGGTACAGATTACCGAAGGGCAGACATATAGTGCGTGATCTAATCCTGATAAGAGACATATCACTTAATATCGCACCAGCGATCTCGAAGAATTACAAGAAGAATGTGGTTGCGATTACTGTCCAGCAAGATCCGACAGCTTTGGCTTCTGACAATCTGCGTCCGACGACAGAAGAAATCACTTCTTCCTGCCCGCGGTGGGTCCATAACTGTTGAGCTTGAATCCGACACTCATACCGATAATTTATGATAGCTTTCGGATTTTGGTTATAGGCAATGTTTGTGATCTAACCTACACTGTTTCTACATTCTTCTAACTATCTTATAGAGTGGGGTGGGGAAGTCATCGTTGATAAATATGATTTTTGGGCTGACCGGCAAAGAGGATGCAGCTGCGGTAAGTGTTCACTCTTAGGTCATCATCAGAATGTATGTGACCTATCTATCCTTCTATTCGTTCAGAAAGTATCAGCCCTTCACGTCGGTGAGGCGGACATCAGTAAGGAAATCAAACCAAGCGAAAACGTGCGTTTGGTTCTCCACGATAGTCGCGGCTTCGAAGGTGGTGAGACAGACAATGCGGAGACAGTTGTGCAGTTTATCCAGTCGAGAAATAAAGAGCAGAAAGTGCAAGACAAGTTACATGCGGTGTGGTGCGTATAGACCTGAAACCGCCGGGAAAGGATTCTCACTCGCAATGATATCAGGCTCTGCATCCAGATCCCAAGTTCAGGCGGAGCTGTTGTTGAGGCTGGCGTCGAGAAACTTCTTAAGAGGAAAGCTGATGGAGAGTTAGGAGACAGTAATTATGATTTTCGGTTTTCTTGTCGTGCATTGCCTCTAATAGTCGTCACAGTTCCATTTGTCGTCGTATTCACGCAATACGACATGCTTATCGGTCAGGTGGAGTACGAGTTCATCCAGGGAACAGGCGGCAAGGCCCAAATGGATGCCACCGCCTTGAAATCAGCGGTCTCTAAAAAGGCTGACGATTTATTCCTTGTCAATTGCTTGCGACCATTCGAAGCGAAGGCCGGGGCAAAATTCCCGTATTCTCGAGTGTCCAGTAAGGATTAATGCATTCCTTTCGTCTTCGTTAGCAACGTGAATCACTCATGCATATCATTAGCTGAGGCAGGGTACGAGGACACTGTGCACGAATTGGTCAATCTCACCGTTACCAAACTCGAGAGCGCTCTACCACTAGAACCGTACATCACGTCGGTTATGGCCCAGCGCTTCAGCCCCAAGATCAAGATACAAGGATCAATAGAGTGGGTTATTTAATACGTCCGAGCCGACTCTGCGCGATTTATTTATTTATTTTTTATCAGTGTCGGTAAAAAACGTAGGATACAGATTTCTTTTATGTTACTTTACGACGCTGAATCCAGATGTCCGACATAGGGTACTGGAATAGCCTTGTCTGGGGTACCATTTTCAAGGGAAAAACCTTGAAGGACTGTCTTGACGTGATACACACAGATATCGTCGCCATATGGAACTTCAATGATCCCCGATGTGTACGTTATTTACTCTAACCGCTCAATTCAGCCATTAAAAAGAATTACTGACTGACACTGCCATATCATCATTCGTAAAGCATCTGCGCAGTTCTGAATTCCATATACTGATGTACGACATAGTCCATAGTTTTTCGAAAGTACCGCCGACGTCTAAATCTCCTACCAAGACTTTGTACGTGCCTCCGCCTTCGCTCGTATCGATGAATTAATAAGCTCACACAATCTTCGCTCTGACGACCTCAGATCCGTCGGACTATCCATGGTTGCAACGATTGCGGGTATTATGGCCGCAGTTGCTGGGCCTGCTGCGCCAATCGTGATCCCCATCGCCGCCTCTGTCGTACTTTTTGCATGGGCCCATGAAGTGTACAAAGAATCGTTGAGTATACTTATCTTATCCAGTCAATGTTTTTTTCTCTAATCTCATTTAACACAGCGACGATACCTTACGACGCTTAATGGCCTACATCCTTGACCTAACTTTAATTATGCAGAATTTATTTTGGATTGTGCAGGCGAAGAAGACCCAGAATCCAATCACCATCCGCATGGTCGAACTTGCATTCAGGGCCTACAAGGAATCCCCTGATTGCGCTCAGGTTCATAAAGAAATTGAAGACTTTGTGAAGCAGACGAACCCTGTACATCGCGCGCAACGAGAGAATATGATCCGACAGGTTGAGGAGTTGTTAAGAACACACACCATCGAAGAGGAGGCCGGTGTGAGAACATTGCTGGGCGACAAGTTGGAAACATTGGACCAAGTGGATGAGGGAGGATTGGAAAGCTGGAGTACGAGTAATTCAAATTGATTACAGATACTGTTATGACGATCAAACCAAACATGCGTAAGATATCTTTGTCAAATATTAATGATTATGTATTTGCGGCGAATAATGAGCACGATACGAAAGTCCGGGGCCATGAATTATGATAGCAGAATCTATTGTACCAAAGAACATCTAACAAACCAAAAAAGATTCCCAAGAGCTAGGGAAAGCAGCAAGCGTGTGGGCAATGGAGAGAGACTTACTCCTTTAAAAATCACTCAGAGTGTTGGCAGAAGAATAACGATCCTAGAGTTTTTCCGGACTGGGCGAGTTTTGGAACACGGAGCTCGCATAATAATCAGACTTTTCCAACGCCTCTCGCTCGAGTTCCTTCTCCCTCGAAAGTTGACCGAAGGGAGACGGGCCTTGAAATTTGAAAGCTTGAGGCCAAAGAGGGCCTGTACGTTTGGATTGAGGATCGCACCGCCGGAGCCTGGAGACATACTTATCGGAAGACATACCCTCACTGGTAGTGTGCGACGGCCGACATGGTTTGTTCAGAATCGGCCAGGAAAAGAGTTCTTTCGTTCAAATCGTCCTGTGTGATTCAGGATGAGGTTTCGAGATGTAAGTGTGAGGTCGAAATTTTGGACCGAAGAGTCACATGACCGCGTTAAACGAACTGCGCTAGCCAAGCGCTATCTTGACTCCAGTCTCCCTTTGTGTCCCATCCACTCCCAAGCAAAAATGAACGGAAACTCAACCTATTCCCCTCACCAATAGCAAGTCGAGGCACGTCTCTTAAATGACACACTCTCTGGCCTATGGTTCTCCACCATCGATCAAAATAAACGCCGTCGTCCTACGGTTGTAGCTAGCAAGAAGAATGGCAACGACAAGGCCTTCGAGCGGGTCCAGATGTGAGTGTTATGCAGCTCGCTGTCGTTATACTCGTAAAAGTGTTCATCTTTTCACCTTTTAACCAGCGACTATACACGTTAGTAACCTTCAAGTTGAACAGACGGGTCGAACCCCAACGTGGAATGGGTGTATCAACGAATAAATGATGGCACCGAATACAGGTACGTTTGTGCATAATTATGCCTCGATTGTATCTGAACTTCGCTGCAGAATTGAATTCTATTCGCTGCCCTATATGTGCCATCCTCCAACGTATATAAGTCTGCCTAGCATGGTCAATTACGACGGGAAATTTGATCTTGGGTCAGTATATGCACAGGGGTTACTTCTGTCAGTGGTAAGCCTCCCTTTTTTTCTACTAACTTGACCCAAGCTTACCGGAAAAAATCACCAGTCGACACCATGAACCTTGGGTTCTCGACAGACGACGTACAGATGGACCAGCAAATTGTGGATCTCCTATCAAGTCTCTCGGCGAATCGATGTATTCTCGACGTCACTGGGGCCGACAGTGGTCCCAACTCATCCTCTCGTTTGCGGTTCTTAGAGGTAGTAGGACCACTCGTAGTGTGCCCATATCCTGACGTCGGAGGACCAGCGATCATCACGCGGCGCCCGAGCCCATTTGCACCGAGGGGGAAGATGCGACGGGTGTGGATGTTGGTGCAGGTGTCGGTGTAGGAAGGTTAGGAAGAGGCAAAGGCGAAGGAGATGGAGAAGAATTTGGTGGTAATGATGGAGAAGGAGAGAACATTGTCGAATTGGCACGCATGAAGGCACCTCTGAGACCGCATCCGCCTAGGTTCCGCTGTATACGTCAGATAAACCGTCGGCAGGGAAAGGAGGAGCGTTAGGCGGTGCGAAGTGAACCTCACCGTATGGCAACTTCGTCGAGTTCGAAGTCGGTCATTTCATGAGCAGATGATGATGAAACAGAAAGCGTCATCCGTGCGTCTGTCGTTGCGAAGAGGTTATTTGTCTGTTTTCCAACGGCGGATACCAGATGGGCTTTCTCCAACGATTCCCAAGCAGAAACGCTGAAGCTAGAGCGAAAACAATACCACCTTGCTGCCTTCAGCTCTCGGAGTCGGACCAGCTTCATCAATGAATCATCGGAATCACTTAATTACTTCAGAATCGAAGTAGACCGCAGGCGTCAGTATTATCACCAATATCCCTGGAGGTGGCCGAAGAAGTCACTCGTCTTTGTCAAATACGAACCTATGGTGACCTGCTCAGCAATACCAGGTCTTGTGTCTCAGTTGACAATCCAAGACCTATAACCCATGCAGAGAAGCATTTTTTTTTTCGGAATGTGGCACAGGAAAGGATGTGCATCAACTTATGAGTACCACGCCTTTTTCAATTTAATCAACCAACTCATGGTGGCGTAGCGACACATGTTCTGATACATTGGAATCAATTAGGCGGGGAATGACCCCCTCGAACAAACATATTTATGTATATATATGTACTATATTGTAACCGCGCGAACAAAAGTATATGTATGTAGCTAAACTACGACCACGAGTCCACCGCCCGCCGAATAATCGCACCGGTGTTGGCTCTCCTAGGGTTGACGATGCATTCCAAGGGACGAGGATGCCTGTATTGCATAAGCAGAACATGAGTATCTTTGCACTGGACTTTTGGCCGAACAAGAAACAGAAATATACCCACCTGACACTTCCCTCAATGTACTCGACGACAGGAGGGATTTCCACGCCATTCTCATCGAGCGGAGGAGTGAATTTGAAAGCATGGAACAGAGAGATGATTGCTATCCAGACGGTGTTTTCGGCGATGTGGTTACCTGGGCATAACCTATACGTCTTTAGTGAGTATACCGACCACGATTGATCGTCATTATGAAGGGCGCATACCGTCTTCCAAACCCAAACGCAACGTTACGCGGATCGGGCTCTGGGGTGTGACCTTCACGCGCGAGGAAACGATCCGGGTTAAATTTCCATGGTTCGAAATACACCCGCTCGTCGTTCAGCATCCCCCTTTGCAACAAAATAAGGACGGGAATGATGGAAACGCAGATGTGACGACATTACCATTGGTTGGCAATCACCGTCGAGTTCTTTGGCAAGAAATATCCGTTATAATAATCATCTTCCCCAAGACGGTGAGGGACACCTTGACAAATTAGTCAATTCAGAGGTGGTTTTATATATCTCTAGTAAATGGCACTCACCCAGCGGCGTAGAGGCTGCCCAACTGACGCGAAACATATTAATTAACATACGCTATCTAGGAGAAAATCACGATGAAGTGGACGTACCGCATAGCTTCGCTCATGAAAGCCCGAAAGTAGGGCAGTTTGTCTCTATGAGAGAATTCGGGAAGGCTATCCTTTCCAACAACCAGATCCAGCTCGGCCTGTATCCTTGCTTGAACGATCGGATTGGAATAACCCATGTAAAACGCGGTCATCATGAACGACATAGTCTAAAAGAGTAACGGTTTCGTGAGAATGCTTCGCCCTAAGTGCCAAAAAAAAAAAAAAGGTTCATACCGTATCAATTCCACCTGTGTGGAAGGTCAGCTCTTCCTCAACATGTTTTATGTCTCAACCACGTACCAGAATAAGTGAGAGCAGCAGTCGATCTAATATCATCCTCGTTCTGTCCTTTCGTTTCCTCTAGAAGGGCTGTTGTGTAGCATGGTGCTGCAGTTCCGTTAGCCTAAGTAGACATTGAGCAGACACTCTTTGAAATTGCATGGTGAACGGGAAAATACAATTTTCTTCTTGACGTCGTTGAAGGGTATGTTGAGGAAGTTCTGCAGGTCTTCACGTGTACCAGGAGGTAACTTCGCAAATCCACCACCGGGCATCCATTCCGGAATGAATCGAACTGGGAAACTATTAGAGGCGTAAATTGAATAAAGTAACGCAACGTACGCCAGGGAACGAGGTCAACGATATGTGCGCCCACTGGACTAGCGACTTGAATTGTGTACACTGCCTTCTCCGCAATATTGATATACGGGTCGTCCAATGAGTTCACCTGGTGCCCGTACGTTAACATAATTGTAATTGCATTAGCCATACTGTGGACGAGAGCATTAGTCAAGGATACAGTCAAGAATCAGAAGTAGAGCGAACGACTGACAGTTTGATATGTGTCCTGTATTCCGAAGGGTCTTGAAGAATATTCAGAAGCATCTTATGGACTTCTTTCTCCTGAATTGGATAGTAGTTTGGCAGGTTTGCTTTCGCGAGGTAAAATTGCAAGTATTTGCGATGTCGTTTTGATTTTTCGGAGTAGTCCATGCTTGTTAGCGAGAATGACTATTATGCGACTCGTGAGCATTATGGTTTGGTACAGAATATAAGATTGTTTTCGCACCCAGCCAATCCTGAAGGATAACGAAGGTACAGTCAACATAAGTTCAAGGGGCATACGCAGAGAAACATACACGTCATTAGCCATTGCGAGCGGTGGTCGATATGAATAAATAGAACCGCGCTTATCGAGAAGATTATGAGCATCTTTGGCCGAGTTCAGAACAATGACAGGGTTTCCAAACGTATGGAAGTATGAGATATCGCCTGCTCATACGAGATGAGCTCACGAAGCGAACATCCTTATAAGAAACGCACCGTATTGCTTCCCCCATTCTTTGAACACCTTCCAAGCTGCTTCTGCAGGTACGTCCTTCACATTTCCTACGATGGGTAGCGGCTTTGGCCCAGGCGGGTATGGCTTCGAATTTCTTCGATACCGGAAGATTACAGCTATGAGGAGGAGCGGGAGGAGGAGAACACCGTTGTGCATGGTGATTTTGGACTAGGCCACGATAGTGGAAGCGAACAGAGATTGCTAGCACCACCAGGCGTGTCGACTATCTATTTAAATATTCTCAATACGAAGCGGCGGTCCATTGCCGTTATGTTGGCGTTGCGGTATAAATGTGTTTGTGCGGTCAGAGTTCGAGGTAGCCATGGTGTGCCGCATATAGAAATAGCGGGGGAGGCTCTATTTGTGACTAAGTCACCGAAGTTCCCTTATTCGAGTTTTTTCAGCCAAATGACCGTGTCCTCAAAAAAACTTGAACAAAATCTGCGGCTTCGCAGTCGTATGCGCGCTCGAACCCCCCGTACCAGTCGCACCGACCGCACGTCTAATAGCTTCTTTAAACGCAGACGGCGACGTACTAGCGAATGAAAGGAGCCGAGACACGGTTAGGGTAGTAACAGGCGCTGCGATAGGATGGGCTGAAGGTGGCGACGGCGAGAGAAGGAGGGATATGGTAGGTAGAAAGACACCAAGCATTCGGGGACCTGACGAGGAGGATCGTACCACCAGAGCCCGGACACATCCTTATCGGAAGACATACCCTCGCTGGTAGCGAGAGATGGCCAACAGTGAGATGGGAAAAGAACCCTTTCGTTCAAATCCCCCTGTGTGATTCACGATAAGGTTTCGAGATGTAAGCTTACGTACGAGGTCGAAAATTAAATGCCGGACGTTGGAGCCGCGTATCAGTTTTATTAATCCCATCATTCTCTGGCTCTTTCTGCATGCTCTAGGTCTGGTGTGATCGTATTCAGGCATCGACGAACCATCTTACATGTTGCCTTTAAACTATCCTCAATATTTGTCAAAAAGGGCTGCCCTCTTTTCTCTTGTTTGATTGTAATCCTCAAGCTCAAGACACATGCTTCAGCCCTTTCGAAACACCGGCCCATTGCTTGTAGTCATTGAAAGGTACCACAACGAATGGCACGACAATTCGGGTCGCGGACCATTCCAGTTGAATGGTACGTTTCTTTTGCTTGCTTTCACTAATTCGAGGACCACCTTAACACGAATCTCAGCTCATTTCTATAGCGATTTCTTTGCATTATCGCAACTTTCTTGAAAGACGAAAAGGCAAAGGAAAGGAGAGACGTTATCGGACATTTCGCCGCCTACAAATGCCTCCCCAGACTATCGTCAGGCCTTCATGCTCTCATATTATATTCCTTGAGAAGCTTCTCGAGGACACAGTGATGCACCTACTCGAAGGAATGCTTGCAGGCAAATGCCACAGGTTGAATTGCACTCATTCCGTTACAAAGAACCTGAATACGACAAGCTCCTCTCCTATTTTGCTAAAATCATTCTGGGTTGCTGCGTCTATACCAACAAGGGTCCTTGGATGCTAATGGGCAGTGTCAAAAGAGCACAAGAGGCGTTTATCGAATTCCAGCACACGAAAACACGTTTGCTACGCGACGACTTGGCGAAAGTCGATTTTCAGTATCTCTAATGGCGGATATCGTTCCAAGAATCAACCACGCTGGAATTTTGACAGTCCGCAACACTTGATCCATCTCGGTTTCCCTGCGTTTTATGAAGTTTTTGATATGTGCACCTCTTTCACTCCAGGGCGACGACGTATCCTTTTGGGACCTCTACTTCTTGAATGGATCTTTGGAGGACTGTTATCATCGTCTCCAGCGTCCCACGTCTTGCCGCCGTCATTGAGGCCCATTTTAATGACCGAGATTGACTCGTATCCCAGTTATCAGGAGACGACCGTGGCACGAATGCCTCCAAACAAAGCTAGCGGTGCTCTTATCGCTGATATTTTCCTGGCTATGTGTAAAATCTTTGTCGTCGCCCAGTCTCGATCTTACCCATATCGGCGGCTAGCATACGGTTTGTCTGTACGACCTCGTCGGCGCATTTTGTGATCCAAATGGCGCATACAATTAACATTACAAAGCCAATGTGATGCTAAATTTTCACTCCATTCACCTCTCGACTCTCCTGGATAGCACAGACGACCCAGTCTTATCGTCTAATCACACGTCTCGGCTCTGTGGAACGCCCACATTCGTCATTGACAGCCCACGTTTCTCCGGTTCTGTGTGCATCCGCGTCCACCTCCACCCGTCACGTCCGATTTCTAGCCTATTAGTCGCCGGTCCGTATGTTTTCTGGGAAATTGGTCGCCATTTCTCGGGATGGCGATCGATAAAGAACAAACAAGGACAATTTGCCACCCACAGTATATAAGCCTTTCCTGCGATCGAACCTCTCCTTCTTTCCAACCACCACCATCGTCTGCTCCTCAGACATGCCCTCCCTGCGCGTCGGCTGTAGGCACATACATACATAACCTCGCCATGCCCTCACCACCTCCATGACTTACATCCTTATCATCTTCTTCACATCATGATTGGTGACATCGCTCACATGTCGTGTTCGGTTGGCGAGAGTTTCATCGTACGTTCGCTCAATACAATCCTTGCTGTGCTCGCGATGACACCTTGGTTCCAGGCCACCTGCATACCATGAGCCTCTATCGATGCCCGCCATGGCATTCTTCCTTTATGGACGGTGGGGTCGTCGGTCTCTGGTACGTCTGCTATGCCTGCTCCTCGAAGGTTATATGTGCTGACGCTTCCCTTAGAAACCTTCGAGTCAACTACCTCTTGAGGCTTCGTTCTCCTGTATGTACGTTGAACGCTGCGCCTATGGTAAGTGCGGCCTCTATTTCTCACATCTAAACTAATATATTCGATAAAGCACTTCCACTGGCAGCGATGTGTCCAGCCCCGATTCCTCTTCAAAAACCTTGTTATCATCGGATTCGCTAAGCCTGGTCTAGACCTAACATTCGGCTCAAGGTCGCGGAGCTGCGGTGTTTAAAAGCATACATTGGAGTTAAATGTCCTCTGAGAGGCTTCCGTGGTCCTGCCCGGTCGCGCGGCGTCGTTGCAGTTGTACGCACTGGGAAGCTAATCCTCTCATGACACTTCTGAATGTGTCGCACACCGGGAGTATACCGACCCTCTGATGCCAGTGCCGTCTTCTCCCCGGCTATGACTATCTTTGAATGATAAAAGGTCCAATGAAGAGGATGAAGGATCCGAAAAACAAAACACCGGAAATTAAAAACAAAATAAAAACAAAAGACAGAAGGGGCAACGGGGAAAGAGAGAAGAAAACAACTCAAAGCCATAGCCATATGACTGATAAGAAGAGCGGCTATATTATATAGTAGACATACAAGTTTGGGTTGTATCGATGCATTTTGCTGGCTAGTAAACCAAATATTTGGACTTTTTTGCCGATTATTAATGAGAACGTTGATTTGTTCGTCCAGTCGCGTGACGTCATGGAATTAATATTCTGATAATTCTGCCGTAACGCGTTCGTTCGCGACATGAGAAAGTATATATGTACTAGGTTGATCATAATACTGTCAAGTCGAATAGCGATTTTGCAATGATTCGAAGCAATACGATTCATCTTGTATGCGTATATTGTAGGTAGGAGCGTACATATACAACAGGGTGTTTACACGCGCTTCCGCTTTTTGAGAGGCCTAGCTGATGAGCATGAGCCTTCCACATCACTCTCATCCTCACGAGAACGCTTGAGAGGTGAACACCTTTTGTACCCGGTATTTGCCCAGTATCGTCTTCCCGTTTAGTTTGGTTCTAAAAAAAGGAATAAGTCACATGACCGCGTTCAGCCTTGAGCTTGCAGTCCACTCCAAGCACTGAGTACTGAGTACTGAGCGCTTGAGCAGCGAGCTCTTGTTACTCTATTTGTGTCCATCTACTACCCTCTGCTCCCAAGCAGAAATGAAGGGAGATTCACCGCATTCCCTTTACCTTCTAGCCTCACTTAATCGAAGCGCGTCTCCGAAGTGTCACGTTCTCCGCCCTTTGGTTCTCCAACATCGATTAAAACATACGGTGTCGTCCTACGTTATGACGTTCACACAGTAATGCATGGTCATCAAGCGATTACGAACATACCATAATGCTCAAGAACTCCCATGATACGTCGTCAGGAATGACCACAAATATGCGGCAGCGGGGTGGAACAGGTTGTGCCTGGCAAGAACGGCAAGGACTCAGCTCTGGGCACGTAGGAAACCCACTCGAAGACCACTGCTCTTTGACCAATCGAGTTCTGATTGGGCTAATTTTCCGTGGGCTTTTATGACAACTTCGACAACGATCGACCTCTATTCCTCGAAGATCCTCGCATTCAACATGCCTATGATCTTTATTGCACGATCGGTATGTGATTTGTCACTCGATAGTATCGTGGGCGTTAAACGTTAGACATTGATCGCTTTCTTGTATAGCACTGCAGCTCGCTGTGTCGTTTCCGAAACTACTGCCAGTATACCCATCAAAGCGTGCGCCTTTGCGTTTGCTTTACCCTCGCAACTACACGCTCACCTTCAAGATGATCTGATGGTCGAACACCAACGTGAATGCGTCCCAGTCAGCGAACAGATATACACTGAATGCAGGTACGTCGTCCTTGTAAAAATGTACCTCGGTCTCGTTTGAAATTTGCTACAGATTCGCACTCTATGCGCCGCCCTACATGTCTCGTCCACGTCCAACGTATATAGGACTGCCTAGCACGGTCAACTACGACGAGAAACTCGATCTCATCTCGAGATCAATATATGCGCAGGGGTTACTTCCGTCAGTAGTGAGCCTTTATTTTTCTACTGACTTGATCCAAGCTTACTGGAAAAAATCACCAGTCAATACTATGGGCCTTGGGTTCTCGACGCACTGCATACGTATGGACCAGCCAATCCTAAACCTCTTCTCGAGTCTGTTAACATCGACTGTCACTGGACCTCCGCCTTCACGACATTTACTACGAACACCGGCATTCTCAGGTTTGGACACAACGCATTGTGAGTTGGGGGTTGACGAGGGTCCCAACTCACATTCTCGTTCGCGGCTCATAGCCTTCTCAGCACCTCTATCCCGAACGCGACTCATCGTACGCTCTCCACTTCCGTGCCCACCTCTATATCCCCTTCCTTCTCGCTCGACATGGTCCTGGCTTTTTCTCGGTCTCAGCGCACCAGGTCCGCCTGCACCGCTCATAGCACCCGTGCTAAAACTCCTATACTTCTCAAAGGCACCAACGCACTCGAGCAATCATAGCTTGGCCTCTGGCCTAACCCGATCTTCCTACTCGTCGGTGTGCCATGGGTGTTGTGGGTGTTACTGTAGGTGTTATGGGTGGTTTTATGCACATGCCCGTAACTGCCACACGAAGACGAGGATGAGGACGCAGGCGAACCCGATTGATCAGTCCCAGTTCCAGCCGCAGGTGTGGGTGCAGTCTCAATGCTATGGGATGTGTTTATCCTTCCTGAAAAGGTCCAACCCCGAGCCGAACGATGCCCCCTCCTTGAGCGTCGTCGTCGTCGTCTTCATTATCATCGTTGGGCTTGAGCTCCGGCTTGAGTTAATCCCATTTGTAGAGCTAGTAGGGCCACTCGTAGTGTGCTCATATCCTGGCGTAGGAGGATCAGTGATTGTCTCGCGGCGCCTGAGCCTATTCGCACCGAGGGGGGAAGATGCGATGGGTGTGGATGTTGGTGTTGGTGCAGGTGTAGGAAGGTTAAGAAGAGGCAAAGGCGAAGAAGACGGAGAATAAAACGGTGATGGAGATGGAGAAGGAGAGAACAATGTCGAATTGGCACGCATGAAAGCACCTCTAGGACCGCGTCCGTCTAGATTCCGTTATATCCGTCAGATAAACCGTCGGCAGGGAAAGGAGAAGCGTTAGGCGGTTCGAACCGTATCTCACCGTATGGCAGCTTCGTCGAGTTCGAAGTCTGTCATTTCATGAACAGATGATGATGGAGCAGAGAGCATCGTCCATTCATCTATTGTTTTTGGTTTCCTCAGCGGCAGGTACAAGATGGGCTCACTCCGATAATAGCCAACCAGAAACGATAAACTTCGATCGAAGAAAAACTAGCGTTCTGCTTTCAGCTCTCGGAGTTGGATCAGCCCCTTACTCCAAAATCTAAGCAGGCCGCAGGCGTCAATATTATCCCATATCCTATGGAGGTGGCTGAAGAAGTCGCCAGTTCCAGGTAGTCTTTTCCAAATACGAACTTACCGTGACCTGTCTAACTGCAGGCTCGCGCATCTCGCTGCGAAAGTAAACGAAAAGCACCAACATGGCCGGTCCTGAATCGATGCAAAACATCTCACTGAATCTTGAGCTTGAATTCTGATGATACATTTACGAATTATATATATATAATATGTAATATTACTTTTCAGTAATGGAATCTACGCAGGAGCAATGTTCAGATAACATGCAATCAAAATCACAAATAGACCGGTTGGCACAAGTGGATTTGGTTGCATGATTTCTCGCAAGATCGTAGGATTATATGGGTAACCGAAGGGCGGGCGACGTTCGACTCTAATTCCCAACTAAGTTTCAGCTCCGAAGAAGTTGAGATAAATTGGACATTGACAAACGAGAACTACAGGTAGCCGAGGCAGTAACGATTTTCATAGCAAACTCGTAGTGGAATTGCCTCCAAAGTTGGACCTCCTCTAATATGTATCGACTCTCGAGGGACAATTCACGCAGTGGGGGCTGCAAAACTGATATTGGAAATTTATGGATTGGTGGCACCGCAGTGGATAACATATGGACATTCGTCGATGCGGTGAAAAATATTTCCTTCGTAGTACTACGTGGTGTAAGTATTACATTTTTAAAGTCTGACAAAATCAGCGAAGGGCGGCATCCCAGAGGATATATCCACGTACGAATTAACCTTGAAGCAGATGCAGCCAACCGATCAACTTTTGTTCACACCCCAACTTTTTTTTTCAACGCCTAACGGCTCTGTAATCGCTCAATGGTACGGCAGAATATGGAAGCATCTTCACTAAGCAGATATTGATCTGCAAAATATATACGCATGCCCGAGATGGTTATTAGGTATCCCGCACAAATATCGAGAGAATGAGGTCGTCTATAAGGAAACGATATTTTAGTTTTAATGGACACCAAAACTAGGACAGGTACTCTTACATATGTACATGCACAGAGAACGGGCATCAATTCCTTAAATCTGCTTGGCGTAATGCCAAGGGAAGAAACAAAATGGTAATTCTCCATCGTCATCTTTGCTTTCTTCTCATCCACCAGCAACCCTTAGCCAACTCTTCGATGCTGCACCACGAATGAACAAACTGTATCCTAGATTCGAGTCAGTACACGCCTGCAGCTCGATGCCTGAGAGTACATACGATGGATTCGGATATGACACCATGATGCACGACCGCTTGCCTTAGCACGGCATCGATCTAAATCTGTGGTGGTGTCGTGCGATGCAAGTGTGATTAGTAGAGCGCCGTTTAGCAGTCGTTTGACGTCGTGTTGGCGTCTTTTCGATCCACGGTGGCCCTATGTGGTTAGGCAAACAATAAATTGATGTGGTGGTCTTGAATGAATAGGTCATCATTATGTCGTCGTCAAATCGATCCTTGGTGGTCCTGTGCAGTTAAGACATCAATGTATCCTCATGTCTCAGCATTATACAATTTACACCGTCGCTCGGCTGCTGTTTCTCGCTATTCCGTCGTCGTTTCAATCCTTGGTGGTTCTGTGGGGTTGGGCCCACGTTACAACGTTGTTTAGCCGTTGTTTGGCGCCAAAAGGGCGCTGTTTCAATCCTTGGTGGCCCTGTGGAGTTAGGACATCGATACATCGTCTAAAGTCAGCATCACATCGCCGTTTGGCTCTCGTTTGGCGTTGTTTCGTTGCCTGTGTAGCTAGGACATCAACAGGTCGTCGTTTGGCTCTAGTTCGATGTCGTTTGGCTCTCGTTTGGCGTCATTTCATCGCTCTTTCAATGGGGCTGTCATTTGGCATCGCAGGCTGCGTGGTTGTCAATGAAGCAGGTGGGTACAGTCTACCCCAGACAGGATAGTACAGATGGGATGCACCCATCCTCGCGCGGAGTCCTGGGAATTGGGATGGTCTGTCATGTTCCGGCGACCTGGTTCAACATCGTCGTTGACGTCTGATAAGAAGACGCGTGAGTTCCATACTTAAACTGCTCGAGATGGAAATATTTACTTGCCTGTCTCACGCAGCCTCCGTTTACGGTCGTAAGGCCTTTGTATTCAATCTGAAGGGCTCACGAGCCATCGCCACCTCATAAGGTGTCTTGCACAATGTTTTTACGGCGCCTCGCAGCCTGTGCTAGTCGGTATGAATAAGGCTTGCTTTTGAACGTCGACCTCTCCATCTGCGCGCAGTGATGACCCCCGGAGACGATAGAAGGCAGGACTGAACGAAGATGATAATTCTGGTGTACAAATAGATTATTTCATGGTAACGGGTACGTACTGAAAGATGTAGGGCACTTACTACATAGTTTCAACACCCATAACCAAACATACAACCATCAACGCTTGGTTTGCCTCTCGACACGCCTATAGATTCTAGCACACTCGAATACGACTTCATACAAGTCGCGTGCCCTGTCCAACTCGTGTTGCAGCTTATACTTTGGCAATTTTCGACTGCGCAAGTGTTAAGCAACGTCTGTGGAAGAAGGAATCAGTAAATCTTGACACCCAAACACAACTGTTCCATTCGGCATGAGAGACGTCGTGGACAGGAGTCTTCCGATGGTAGTAGCAAGGATGACGACCAAAGATAACCTTCCCGCTGGGGCGGCTGGATTTTAAACGAGAGGGGTGCATTCTGAATTCGCTGCGCTGCTGATACCCATTTGATCGAAGCTCTTCAGAGACACGAAAGTCGAAGGCTAAAATATGGCGAGTTGTATAGTTTATAGGGCACCAACAGGTCCGTAACCTGCGACACCTGTTTGGGCACCGTTGACAGCGAGAATTTGCATGTTCGGTACTTAAATAAGGTCGAGCAATTCGCTCTCAACGCGTAAATTTGACTTTCCAGCCACCAGTAAGTCCAGCAGGAAAGAAATTGGAGAAGAATCACGACTTAAAGCTTCAAACTTTTGTGGTTTGACTGGTGTAGTCCTCAGCGAGCGATGCAATTCGCGGGCGGTATCATATTTTTCTTTCTTGACTCTCGTTCGCCACCGGCCCCCGTAGTCTCTTGACGCCATTCTACAGATCCCTTTCTATCATCGCTTGTGCCCTCGAAGGGTCCTCAAGAACGCCGCGCGAAATCTACACGATCGTTTCAAGTTTGTCAGTAGAGACAGCAAACACCGGAATAGATGGACGGTAGCTTGGTCCTTCGGCAGATGTCAGCAAGCGATGCAGTGTAAAAGAATGCAAGTCAACTCGAGAATTGAATACCCCATATTTGCGTACCTTTCATGTTCACGTAGAAAATCCCCCATGAACCTTCCCTCAACCTTCTCACGTCTAAACACGCGGATCTCGGTCAATATGCTGCAACGCCACACCCCTCCATTCAAATTGAGCTCAATCCAGTCAGTCCGTAATACTACCCAGACGTAGAGGGAGATGTCAATGGGGCTTGTTTGCAGGAGTCAACCAGGATATTCGTCCAGGTAGATCAGATCTGACCCGCTTTGTAACTTGTGGAATCTTCTATAGGGTATGGCGGGCAATGTGGTGCAGTCCCAGATATGATGTGTTGTCGTGTTGTATCGTCCGTTGGTGGAAAGAAAACTGCGAACGCGCTTCGGGATAATGCTGCTGGGTTTCGAGAGGCAAAGGTCACCAAGAAATCTCATTTGTGAGATTATGCACCGCCGAACAGTCTCTAGCATTGTCCCCGGGACCCTTTCTAACGGGTCACAACAGCACTCATTGTAACACAATGCGTAAAGGCGGAGTATGCCACTCGTTCGGCATCGACGCTATGCTCGACGTCGGTAACGGTAGCGGATCAAATTGATCCGCTGGCGCGTCCTTCGACATTACTCTTCGGCACAGGTGAGTCTTCGCTTCGGCATTAGTTACGCCTGGAGCAAAATTGCGTCGGGGATGGGCGCTGACATGATCAGACCGCTTGCTCAACATCGTTGGCAACGGTCACGAAGCAGCCGTTTGGGCAATTGAGCCGCGTCGGTGGTGATGTCGTTGTCGGCAATGCCATCAATGTGAATACTGTGCCGACTCAGGCTCCGAATGCCACTGTCAGGCACCAAGGTCAACTGTTCGAGGGACAGTGGGCCCCCGAACAGTCCCGCGGATTTCAATCCCAGAAATGGGATGCCCTCAAGGTAACTGTCACTGAGGTGTTACTTGGATGTTACGACGGTGTTCATCGCCTTGATCAATCCTTGAACTTTCCTCACATCTTTCAACACTCGCTGCTCGATACAAAGTATTTTGTACACAATGTCTGCGTCATCACAAAGCTCTGTCTTTTCTCCTGAACACTACCAGGGGATTCGCAACAAGTTTGACCGCTTCCGTGTTCTCGTTATAGGCCGACGCAACACAGGCAAAACAACTGTCCTCCAGAGAGTCTGTGACACGACTGAGAAGCCGATTATAAGAAATAAGAAGGGGAAACAAGTGAGCATATATCATACTTCTCCTTGACTTCTTCATGTTAGATTCCTTAATGCCTTGCTTTAGATGATGCCCGAGGATCATACACTTAAGCCCACGATTGAGGTCAGGTCTTTTTGTGTTCCGGCGTAGATTTAGGTTTGGGCTCAATTAATATTTCAGCGAGGTATACATGACATCAACGATGAGATAGCCTTCGAAAGTAACGAGAAATTTGTGTTTCATGACTCTCGCGGATTCGAGAGTGGCGGGGTTGACGAGCTAAAAATAGTACAGGATTTTATCGAGGGGTGTTCGCAAGAGCTGCGAGTGGGTGACCAATTGCATGCCATATGGTACTGTGTTCTGATTGCTTCGAGAAGATATTACCTTAACATTATCAACACTAGGTATTGCATTGCAGTTGATAATGCAAGGCCTATAACACATGCAGAGAAGCAATTTTTCTCTGAATGCGGAACAGGAAAGGGTACACCCTTATTGACATAATCATTATAACATTATTTCTAACAATAAATAGTCCCGGTTATTGTCATTTTCACCAAGATGCATGTCAAAGATGCACAGGAATGGCAAAAAAATAAGGATAAACCAGCTGCACAGTGTTGGGTTTCTGCCATCAAGCAAGTGAAAGAAGGTGCATGGTTGGAATTGCAGAAATTAAAGTATCCACCATCAGCAGTAGTTTATCTGGGAGGTAATGTGTAATCAATCAAAATGTATAATTATTTGACTTTGACTGACTGCTTTGTTTGGTAGAAATTATGCCAGAGAACATCAAGTGTGATATTCTCATACGCAGAACCTTGAATTCTCTTGGTGATGAAAATCTATGTCACCTTCTGGTTTTAACACAGCAAGCAAATTTAGAGCTGTGCATGAAAAAGGCATTTGATAGGTATTGATTTAGATAAAAAATCTCTAGAGTGAGTCACTAAAATAATATTTGGAAGGCATCTCATACCACTGCTGTCAAGTAAGGAAAACATTCTAAAGGAAAGCATATGTGTGCAAGATATAATAGAATGTTTTCTTTATACCTGGGTATATCTTGCATTCAATGTTTTTGCTACAAAATAATATGTTAATTGAATATTTTTAGACATTTTGGACAGTAAGTTTCTGCTTTATAATATGCTTATAGTTCTTGTCTAGTCACTGATCCCTTCTGTCTTTAATAGACTGTTCGTAGAGTTCATTCTTCTCTGCCTTTGTTCTTTGGCTTAATGCTTCTGCCTTATACTTTGTTTAATAGACTGTGTGTGGAATTCATTCATCTCTGCCTCAGTTCTTTGGCTGATTTTCTCTGTGTTCTGCTTTGTTCTATAGGATGTGCATGGAATTTATTCTTCTTTGCCTTTGTTCTTTGACTTATTTCATGTGTGTTTTGCTTTGTTTCATAGGATGTGTGTAGAATTTATTCTTCTCTGCCATCATTCTTTGACTTAATTCTTCTGTGTTTTACTTTGTTTCACAGGCTGTATGTAAAATTCATTTTTCTGTCTCTGTTCTTTGGCTTAATTCTTCTGTGTTTTGCCTTGTTTCATAGATGGTGTGTTAAATTCATTCTTCTCTACCTCAGTTCTTTGGTTTAATTATTCTGTGTTCTGCTTTCTTTCATAGATGGTGCATAGAATTCATCTTTCTCTGTCTTTGTTCTTTAGCTTAATTCTTTTGTTCTTTTGCTTTGTTTTATAGCATGTATGTAAAACCTGTTCTTCTGTCTGTCCTTTGGGTTAATCCTTCTGTGTTTTGCTTTGTTTCATAGGATGTGTGTAGAATTCATTCATCTCCGTTTTTGTTCCTTGGCTTATGTCTTCTGTGTTTTGCTTTGTTTCATAGATGGTATGTAGAATTTAAATTTCTCTGTGTTTGTTCTTTTGCTTATTTCTTCTGTGTTTTGCTTTTTTTCATAGGATGTGCGTAAAGTTTATTCTTCTCTGTGTTTGTTCTTTAGTTTATATCTTCTGTGTTTTGCTTTGTTTCATAGGCTGTGTGTAGAATTCATTCCTCTGTCTTTGTTCTTTGGCTTATTTCTTCTGTGTTTTGCTCTGTTTCATAGATAGTGTGTACAATTCATTCTTCTCTGTGTTTGTTCTTATGCTTAATTTTTCTGTTTTTTTTTGCTTTGTTTCATAGGATGTGCATAGAATTCATTCATCTCTGTCTTTTTTTTTGGGCTTATTTCTTCTGTGTTTTGCTTTGCTTCATAGGCTGTGTGTGGAATTCATTCTTCTATCTGTGTTCTTTGGCTCAATTTTTCTGTTTTTTTGCTTTGTTTTATAGATGGTGTGTAAAATTCATTCTACTCTGCTTTTGTTCTTTGGCTTATTTCTTCTGTGTTTTTCTTTTTTTTATATAGCATGTGTGTAGGATTCATTCTTCTGTTCTTGTTCTTTGGCTTATTTCCTCTGTGTTCTGCTTTATTTCATAGGATGTGCATGGAATTCATTCTATCTTTGTTCTTTGCTTATTTCCTCTGTGTTTTCTTTGTTTCATAGGATGTGTGTACAATACATCCTTATCAGTCCTTGTTTTTTGGCTTAATTCTTCTGTCTTGTGCTTTGCTTTATAGGCTGTGTGTAGAATTCATTCTTCTGTATTTGTTCTTTGCCTTAATTCTTCTGTGCTTTTGTTTGTTTCATAGATGGTGTGTACAATTCATTCTTCTCTGCCATGGGTCTTTGGTTTATTTCTGCTGTTTATTGCTTCGTTTCATAGGATGTGTGTACAATTCATTCTTTCCTGTCTTTGTTCTTTAGCTTAATTCTTCTGTTTTTTTTTTACTTTGCTTCATAGCATGTGTGTACAATTCGTTCTTCCATGCCTTTGTTATTTGGCTTAATTCTTCTGTCTTTTACTTTGTTTTATAGCATGTGTGTATAATTCATTCTTCTCTGCTTTTGTTCTTTGGCTTAATTCTTCTGTCTTTTGCTTTGTTTGATAGTATGTGCGTAAAATTTATTCATCTTTGCCTTTGTCCTTTGGTTTAATTTTTCTCTCTTTTATTTTCTTTCATAGTTTGTGTGTGCAATTCATTATTACCTAGCTTTATTTTTGGATTAATTCTTTTGTTTTTTGCTTCCTTTCATAGATGGTGGGTAGAATTCATTTTTCTCTGCCTTTGTTCTTTGGGTTAATTCTTCTGTCTTTTGCTTTGTTCTATAGCATGTATGTAGAATTCATTCTTTTCTGCCTTTTATTCTTTGGCTTATTTCTTCTGTCTTTTTCTTTATTTCATAGCATGTGTGTACAATTCATTCTTCTATCCTTGTTCTTTGGCTTATTTCCTCTGTGTCCTACCTTATTTCATAGAATGTGCGTAGCACTTATTTTTCTGTGCCTTCATTTTTTGACTTATTTTTTCTGTCTTTTGCTTTGTTTCATAGGATGTGTGTACAATTCAGTCTTTTCTGCCTTTGTTCTTTGGCTCATTTCTTCTGTGTTCTACTTTATGTCGTAGGATGTGTGTACAATTTATTCTTCTCTGTCTTTGTTCTTTTGCTCATTTCTTCTGTGTTTTTCTTTTCTCATAGGTGGTACATAGAATTTTTTTCTGTCTGTTTTATTTTCACCTTATTTTGTTTGTCTTTTTTCTTCTTTTCAATAGTCTGTGAGTAAAATTGTTTTTGATAATATTTAAATGTGATTATTTCAAATAACTTCAACCTTTTAGCGAAAAATAATTTCGACAATAACCTCTGTCATTGAAAAAATGGTAATAATTTATTAATAATTTATTTGTACATCATTTATTTTATTTTATTCTCAGGTTAATGGATTACCTAAACCCAAAATGCAAAAAGCATTGTGCTTTGTGATATGTTTGCGTTTATTTTATTTGATTATCAACATATATCTAATATATATTTTTAGGTTTGATAATATGCTCAGAACATGTTTTTTATTTGTTTAACACATACTCTAATATCCCATTGGAAATTTACTTTTTAGAGACTTTCAAACTTTATCAAAAATTAGCTCATCCAGAAGTTTCACATGTCATATCAGTTGCATTGGCACCACACAATAGTAAGCTTTAAAAATTGTGAATGATATTTTTCTATATAAATCAATTTAAAAAGTGGAGGAGCCAAAATTCAAGGGAAAGAAGGCAGTTCAGAAAGTAGTTCATAAATTGGTGCACTTGTTTGACCGAAATTGTATGTTTTCCCCCTTGTTATCTATATTAACTTGTGTATCTAAAACTTTCCTAGCTGTCGATGTCCAGCCAACAACTGCTCAAAGTCAGTTGTTGATCGATGCTCTTTGGACTATGGTATTAGAAAATCATCTTTGTATGTCCTTTTTATACTTGTCTATATAATTAATTACTTACATAGTACTATATCTCACACAGCTTTGGACAATATTGAAGAAGAAATCCAAGCAGCCAAGGCTATTTATGTTGCTGAATAGTTAAATTTAAGCAACTAAAGACCCAACAAATACTGGTAAAGATGCCAAAAGAAAAGGTACCAACAAATCAAGTCCTTAACAAGTCCAAAAAATTTCTGTGATCCCAAAAAATTCAATCTCAATTTTGTGAATATACTACCACTTAGAAAAACATTCAAAAAAGGACCCCAGCTATATACTGCTCTTGACATTCTATGTAAAACAAAGTAAATGAAAACCAATCTTTTCCATATACACATTGAAACCCACAACCAAATGAAAGAAAACATGATTTTACATGTAGGCTATATCAATGATAACATATTCTCTTTTCCATCTACAGCATGCACACTGCAATATTCACCGAAATCCACCAAGTCAGATTACTTTGGGGCTCGCATCAGCAGCGCCACAAGTTGCCGAACACATGCATGCACTCACCCAAATCCTGTTTAAACTGTACTTACAGTGGAAGAACGAGAAGGGAGGAAGGTAAGGATGAAGGTAAGGCAGGTACAAAGACAGGAGTGTAAAAAAGAAAGCAGGAACGCAAGAGGGAACAGGGGACGGAGATTTTTGTATACGATGGAAACGGAAACGGAACCGCGAAACTGCGCAAAGAAAAAGAGGAAAGGGAAATGCAAAAAAAGAATAGAATAAACAGGCGGTAGTAGCAATACCGCCGAGTTCGGTTTTAAGAGACTTGAAAGGGATAGTGCTAAGGAGTAGATATAAAGAGTATGCATGAACATGTGACGATAGAGTGTGGTAGATAGATGGACGAGAGGGGGTGAAGTGAACCGCGGACACGAACACGAAAGAAGCGCAGAACAACGAACTACGAGCATAAAAAACAACGAACGTACGGAACAACAAATACACAAAACAACGATGAACAGAAGAGCGTACAGAAACCCATAAAAAGTATGACATACATCATAGGAGAACTGGGATATGCAAGCTGGCTAGGTAAGGTTATACGCTCATACGATACGATACAATAGGTAGTGTAGTGTATGTACTACGACGATCGGAGCTAAAGAGAAGGAAGGGGGGAGGTTGAGTGAAGATAGAAAAGAGAGAATGAGAAATGGCATTACTTTCGTAATGTCACGAATTCAGTTCGAGAACCGGATATCGAGATAATATAGAAACACCCAACGAAAGGCGGAGAAAATTTCAAGAACAGGAGTGAAATCAGGTAGGAAGTGAAGTAGAATAGGAAGAGGCGTAAAAGAAAAGAGAGGCGGGATAAAGACGCACCGTTAAAACTCCCAAGAAAGGAGAGGTCGATGTCGGGAAGACACACAAGAGCCAAAGAGTGTATGTTGGTCAAAGAAAAATAACAACAATAAACAATAAGGTTAATTGCGTCGGTAGACCGGCCAGTTGGATTATAGCGAAGGAAGAAGGCAAACGCAACTTCCAGATTGGCGACTAGCGGTGAGCTCAAATCTTCCGAGTGAGGCAAGACAGCAGTAGCGGTGGTGGATGGAAGGCAGACAGATATAGGCGGAAGGAGCAAGCTAGCAAGCAGGGAGATGTATCGTGACGAACAACGTAGACGACAGAATATTTTATGCGGTGGGTGGTCGTGATTTTGGTGATCGAGGGAAGAGACATAGTCTAAAGCAAGAGCTCTGGGAATTTTTGGAACATGGAGCTCGCATGATGACCAGCCGCCTCTTGTTGAAGTTCCTGCTCCCTCGAAAGTTGACCAAAGGGAGATGGGCCTTGGCTACGGAAACCAGTTGATATGCGGCGGCCGACGTAGTTTGTTGAGAATCGTCTGGGATGTATGAGCCTGAAAACTTTTCTTTGAAATCGTCTTGTGTGAATAGCGATGAGGTTTCGACATGTAAGTGCAAGGTCGTGGTCAAGAACGAAAATCATTATGATTCACGGCTATATGGTGCGCCGTTTGCACCATAAATAGCTCCCCCCCCCCCCCCCCCCGATAACTCACCAATGTTTGTCTGAGCTCTCCCGCGTACCGTAGTCCCTATATAACGATTGTAAAACCTGTAGAATAGTAAATAATGAGTTTTAGAGCAAAAATCAGGATCAGAATCCCCCTATTGGGCGAGCTATTTTAAGAATAATCAAATATGATGAGTTCAGACCACCATTACTTGTTCTGACCTATCCCGTGTACTGTAGACCCTATATAACAATTGTTAAATCCGTAGAATAGTAAATAATGAGTTTTAGAGCAGAAATTGGGATCAGAATCCGCCAATTGGGCGAGCTATTTTAGGAATAGACAAATGTCAATGGCTAGAGACCACCATTACTTTTTCTGACCTCTCCTGTGTACTGTAGGCCCTATATAACAATTGTTAAATCCGTAGAATAGTAAATAATGAGCTTTAGAACAAAAATCAGTGTCGAAATAGCCCTCCTCGGTGATTTATTTTAAGAACAGTCTGATCAGATGTTCCGGGTCGGTTTCCTCGTTATAAACTGTCTAAATGAACGATTTTCGGCGTTATTTATCTATAACGAGGTCTTATTTACATCCCAGGAGAGCAAGAAATTTTTTCCATTCTTTTACATGTTTTTCTGATTAAAACCACTTTATTCCATGTCGTTTTTAACTGATATTTTGATTCTATATGTCCCTACGTTCTGTTTACACTCATTATACTCCTAGTTGTACCCCAATGGTGCAGTATAGCATATATAGGATATTTCGTAACCCCAAAAACGAGTCTTCAAAAGCGAAGAAATTATAGGTAAGTCCGTACATATTGCATGTCTCCCCGATATCGCATAGCTTCGTGATCTAAAAATAGCAGCACTGCGAAGCGGAGAGTCACTAATCTTTATTTTACGCCCCTCATTGTAAACATCACTTGTGACATTGTTTTTAAGATAAATAATACAAATGAACCTGTATCTAGGACAAGTACAGATAATCATAAAATATTGTATAAAGCATGCAGCACTAACTTTTGGGATTTATTCGAGTGTGGCCAGCAAGGAAAACCTAAATTATATTGATGTGTAACCCACAGGTAAAATTTATAAAGCTATTATTCTTCCTCGTTTTGTGAGTTTTACACCTCTTTCAGCTGTCTGTGCGGCCAGAGCAATGCGAATAACTGGTTTTTCAAGGGTTGTTTGAATAGTTCCCACGCTTCGCTTGACGGCTGCACCTCGCGTATGAACGCAACTTTATCATGTATGAGGGCTGTATAACATAGAAAGGGCTCACAATATAATGAATTTAAAGTTCATGATCCATTTCAGTACCAAGGTCTGATGTAGAGACATGCACCAGCACGACGTACATTAGTCTATCTTTGAGCAACTCCGAATGGCAGTGTACATGCTCCACACCATGAGAATCATGATATGAATAGCACAGAAACGATCGAGATTCTGATATAAACACGCATATAGTAGTAACCGTACACTTTTATTGGCCTCTGACATATTTCTTATGCAGTGAGATGTCTCGATGTAGATAATGTATCATCTCACAAGTTGTTACCTTTAATTGATTACTGAATTTGAGCATATTTATTACGCAAAAAGGTACTACATATTTTCATGACGTCAAAAGCTGACGATTGTTTCATTTATAGTAAAATATGCTTGAAAACCCGGTTTTTTGAGG
>OZ024845.1:1249629-1320635 GCA_964017145.1 Agrocybe praecox | reverse complement strand
GGCTAAAATCACAATGCAGACCGAAAGGTCACATGACCGCGTTCAACGTTTGGACGAGCAGCGAGTTGCGACTCCGAGCTTTTGTGTCCCATCTACTACTCTCTGCTCCCAAGCAAAAATGAATGGAGACTCACCGTATTCCAGCCTCACCGGTTTATGTCTTCACGCAAGTCGAAGCATGTGTCCATATAACTTTCACATTCTGTCCTTCAGTTCTCCTCCAACAGCGATGGCATCGTTCTACATTAGGACGTTTACGCAGTGATGTATGATCATGAAGGTACTACGGACATACCGTGACGTTTACGAACTCCCATGAATGTATGCGGCAGCAAGATGCAACTGGCTGTATATGGCAGGAAGAACGACAAAGGCAAGGACTCGGATCTGGGAACGAAGACGACCCTGTCGGAGACTTATTCTTCAATTCGAATAAGTTATGCTTGGGCAAGAAACTCCATCGGATTTTTGGACCCCGATAAGATAAAAAAAACCTTCAACAGACGTCCGATTTCTAAGCGGACAGTGCAATCGATCTAAACTTGAGTTATTCCGATGGATTTCATGGCCACCATTCGAGCTCTGGTCTTCAAAAATCCTCGCACTCGAGATTTTGTCTCTGGCCCATGATCATCGTTGAAAAATCGGTATGCATTTAGTCGTTCGATATCGCACGAAACCCATATCAATCGCTTTCTCGTACAGCACTCCAGATGTGAGTGTCATGCAGGTCGATGGATGGCTGTATTAACGGATAACCATAGCACACAATACAGGTACGTCTGGACAACTATGCCTTGATTATGTCTGAACTTTGCCACAGATATGCACTCTATGCGCCGCCCTACATGTCTCGTCCTTGTCCAACGTATATATGACTGCCTAGCATGGCCAACTATGACGAAACAATCGGTCTTGAGGTAAATATACGCGCAGGGGCTACTTCGATCAGTGGTAAGTCTTCCTTTTTTACTCACTCGATCCAAGCTTAACGGGAAAAAATGACCAGTTGATATTAGGAACTTTGGGCTCTCGACGGACGACGTACATGTGAACCAGCGACTCGTACAGCTTGTATATTGAGTCTTTCAGCAGGTCGGTATATTCTCGGCGTCACAGGCTGGGCCGCCTTCTTCACATTTAAGCTCGCCTTCTTTTTTGGTCATGACGAACACCGGTGTTCTCAGGTTCGGACACAAAACAATGTGTGTTGGGGGTTGACAAGGGTCCCAACTCATGTTCTCGTTCGCGGCTCGTAGTGCGACTACTAGGCGTTCCAGCTCCAGCCCTCTCTGCACCCCTATCCCGATCGCGACTCATCGCACGCCCTCCACCTCCGTGCCCACCTCCGTGCCCACCTCCGTACCCCTAACTTTCCCTTTCTCACTTGCGTTCGCGCTCGGCATGGTCCTCTCTCTTTCTCGCTCTCAGCGCACTAGATCCGCTTGCACCGCTCACAGCACCCGTGCTAACGCTCCTCCTACTCGTTGGTGTGCCGTGGGTATTGTGGGTGTTAGTGTGGGTGGTATGGGTGGTATTATGCCCATGCCCGTAACTGCTACGCGAAGACGACGACGACGAAGGCCAGCCCGATTGATCAATTCTAGTCCTAGCCGCAGGATCGTCAAGCTCGACTTTGGCGACGCCCTATCTTATTCGCACCGAGGGGGAAGATGTGATGGGTGTGGGCGTTATTGTTGATGTTGGTGCAGGTGTCCGTGTAGGAAGGTTAGGAAGAGACGGATGCGATGCGTGTGGATGTTCATTTCGATGTTTGTTGGCGTGGATTTTAATGTTGGTGCAGGTGTAGGTGAAAGAAGAGGTGAAGAATATGGAGATGGAGATAAATATGAAAAAGAAAAAGAAAAAGAAAAAGAAAAAGAAAAAGAAGATGGTAATGGTGGTGGCGAAGGATAGAACGTTCGCGAATTGGCACTCATGAAGACACCTCTGGGACGGTATCCGTCTAGGTTTCTTACATTATTGCGTTGGCCTGGGCTTACTTGGGATATCCGTCGAACCAACGATAGACTTCCTTCGATGATTCTCAACCAGAGACGATGAAGCTGAATTGGAGAAAAAACCACCTTTCGCCTTCAGCTCTCCGAGTCGGATCAGCTCTGTCAATGAATCATTTCGCCCTCCATAGAATGACGTCCATTTGACCTTGTTCGCCTATTATGACCCTCGCTTGATTGCTGAAAAGATGTTGCAGTCGTCGGTATTATCATCAACCCCCTTTTGCAGGTGGCTGGAGTCGTCCCCCTCAAGTACTCTACCAAATATCCAGCTCCTCTCCTGGGAGCATTGCAGTACATCTTTGAACCTACCGTGACCTACCTACTAGCCGCCCCGCGCATCTCGCTCCGAATGTAAACGAAAAGCAACAATATGGCTCGTCTCAAAGCCATTATCTGGGTGCTCAGCACTAAATGTTGCTCAAATTCTTGACTCCCGACGAATCAATTACAGGAGGTTTTTCGTTTTATGTAGTATTACTTCAGTATGTCAATGGGATCTGGGAGGGGTATGTAATCGATTAGTCCACGTCCGCTCAACTCCAAGTCCGGACTCAAACAACAACAAAAACGATGATTATATTAACAAGGTTAATACCTAGCGAGCGAGCCTGTACGGTACTTATGCTATTTGTCCTTATATATAGAAGGACGGACGGGGAGGAAGGTAAAGGAGAGAGGAGAGGAGATTTTGTATACAACAAAAACCAAAGAGGAAAAGTGAACCGCGAAACCGCGCCAAGGGAAATGGAAAAGGAAAATGCAAGAAAAGGATGGTATAAACAGTCGGTAGCGATACCGCTCAGTTTGGTGTTAAGAGACAGAAGGATAGTGATAAGGAGTAGAGGTAGAGATAGAGAGTGTACATGTACGTGTGTATGTATGTAAGTAGAGCGATGGATGAACGGATGAGGAGCAAAGGGTTGAAAAAAGAGGGAGGAGCGGAAAGAAGAAAAGAGGAACGAGGAGAGGGGATGACGAGAAATGACATTGCAAAAGTATCGTGCAATCATTTTTCGAAAGCTTGAGGCAAGGTAGCTAGTCTCTCAGAAGAATATAGAATGGGGTACAATTGAATGTTGTTTTTGTGGATAGAGTACATCACTGGAAGGGTGTCTTGGAAAGACAACGTATCTTCGGAGATCGAGACAGGAAACAAGGCGACCTTTCTCTTCGTCGGCGGCCATTTCAAGCAGGTCACAATCAGAGGTTACAATGGTGTAAGTCTCGGTTTCTGATCCTGGGAGGCGGCATATGGTGCTTGTCTGTGCAAAGGGTATGCACGTGTGGTAGTGTCAAAGTCGATGCCGGGAATGGGCAGAATTTGGCTTTCTTGTACAGACAAAGGACACCCAGAGCAAAATTCTCGCTCCGTCTCTAGGCGTATCATGACGATCCCCTCTCTCATGGACGCAAATACACTGGCCAACGAGTCGTTATACGTGCGACCGCTATTATACTTTCTCCGAGTCGGGCAGTAGTGGATCATGGCTGTTCACTTTTCATGGCCTATAATCAGATTAGAAGCGCAAGTATATATGAAAGCACTTATCATGTTCCAAAGGTGGTGTTTTTCATGAGCGATGAGCAAAGGGGAAAATAGAAAAATTTGGGAAAAATGCGTTTTGGGGGTTCCGGAGTCCGCTGGGCGCTCATGTAAACTGTGTCACGGTCAGGTGAATCGTGATATGCGCGTTGTCACAACGCTGAATTTCGCCTTGTTTTGGCCTCGTTCGCCTCGTTCCTACGCCAGTCCTACGCAATAATTTCAGGAAAACTATCTTCAATCATGAAAACGACTTCAAAGAGTGCCCCAAAAGATTGACATTACCAGTCAAGGTATAGCAATGAACAACAATCGATTATTCGAATATACCCCACAACTACCAACCCGTTAGTCCAAGGTTCGATACAGGCGCCCTCTTTCCCGATCGATTCTCTGACCAACCCACTTTCGATTGTTCAAAATCCAAAATAATGGCGCTCAAAGACACGGAACGTTTGTCTGAGAAGGCAACGTATGACGCCCGGTACATGTCGATGATTCTCAAACAGTGCCAGTCCAGACTGGACTTCAAAACAGTTTCTGATACGAAGAATATAAATCCGAAAGCTCACAGAGGAAGAGAGTAATCTGCCAATTATCTACAATGGCGACCTCACATGATGGGTTTCTGGCGCACCGACCTCCACCCCTTCACCCAGTTTCCGAGACGCAGGCCTTCTCGGGGTCTACCACTTCGTCGGGATCGTCCTCGTATTCAGCTACCTCTGCATATCTTGAAAGACTTTCTCGTGGATCATCTGGTTCAGCTTATCTTACAGATATTACACCTCCTGTTACACCTCTCAATTCCAAACTAGGGGATGGTCATCCTAGGGATTTAAACCATAGCTACAATCCACGTCCTCTTTTCTCCACATTCCAGGACAAATTGCGAACCTCCGACAGTCTTTGGATTAGGAGCGAAGATAATTTTGACGGGGAAGACATAGATGAGGAAGGACGGGACCCATTCGATGCCGTAGCTACCAAGCTAAGTAGGACGATGCCTAGTATCAACAGCCGTCGTGCCTTGGAAATCATGGAGAGACGAAAAGGCCCTTTGTCGAACGATTCATCTCCCAATAATTCACATTCGTACTCAATAGCTGCTTCGAGGATCATCGTCACAGAACATGATATTGTCGAAGCCAGCCAAGGGGAGGTGTGTATCTCTTTGCCTTTGTTGCTTGGTAGCAATTTTTTAATCGATAACCAAAGATTCAGACAACAGCGGATGACGATTACCAGATCACGTCGGATATCTCCTGTTATGCCTCTGCCATCGGCCATGAAGATTTGGTCAACCAAGAGACTATGCATCCTCAAATGCCACCAAAACCTGCGCTGCGAGCCACCGAACTTGATTCGAATTGTTCTCCACTTTTACTTTCTAGCCCCAGTGTGGCATCGGTTGATATTTCGGCATCACTATCCCACTTTGTCTTATCTCCTATCCAACCTATCCAACTCAATACACATTCCGTTACCATTTCCTCTCCAGCAATTTATAGTGACTGCTCCCTGAATGGGCACTCTCCTGACGGTTCTCCATTGGTCGCGATCTCTGCGCTTATGTTTTCCTCGAGGTTTAGTCATCGCACCAGTGTTCTAACTGGAGAAGATTTGGATCTTCCAACCCTCTTGCGCCTGGAGGTCGCCGCTAGCATTGAAGGAATGCCCCCTCCAGATCCTTCTGTGGTTGGATTAGGACTAGGTGTCCCTGTGCATCAGCCCTCTTCAGTAAGTATATTTTATCGTTTTATGTCAATGTTACGCTACTCATACAAATTTAGCCCCTAGATGATAGTTTCTCGTCATATTACGATAACTCTTTTGAATCCTGTTCATTGGAGGACCAAGTGCAAGAACCATTACCTGTAGCCGTTTCAAATCAGTCTAGAACGTCAGCAAGCATCGATGTCAGCTCTGTAAAAATTGAGGAGGTGCTTCCCAAGTCGGCCATAGCAGTCGCAGCTCGCTCTTCAGCAGGCCACATTATTGGTCTTGGTTTTGGGTCGGTGGTTGAGAGCGGGCTCCATTCTTCTTCTTCCGTCACGCGACTAGACTCTATACTTGCCCAACAAGATGCCCTTGCGCTCGCTGAAATGAAGAAAGATATCATCCACTATACAGATCCACTACCTGGTATGTTCGAATATCCGCCATTTCTCGAAATATTCTTATCGTCATTTTTTTTTTCAATGTTGCAGCTTCTCAACCTTATGAAGAACGCACCATTGAAAAACACACCATTCTCACTAGCGAAACATCACTTCTTCGAAAACTTTCTTTTAGACCAAGGAAACGACTTCCCCATCCTTCTTCCAATGACTGTGAACCAAATACCGTCATCACCGACACACTCAATCAATCCACACTCGATGCCAGTATACCCGCCACGTTTTCTGTTCCTGCCACCGAGAGCCATGGGCCATCTCCCCACGAGGTTCATAGAGAACTTCACCATCCATCCGATCCCATCAACATCGAAAGTCGAAGCCCAATTTCAACGAAACCAAGGATCGAACTTTCTCCCGATCTTTTGCAACCGAATTCTCAAATTCAGCTTGATTATGCCAATTACCGAAATGCAGATAAAAATCTTTTGCCATCGCCAGCATGTTCTCTCCCTCTGTCAAAGCCGTTATACATACCCCGCAAATCCAGTTTCGCGCTGTTGGATGCGACATCCCCAAGGCCTGAACTGGAAACATTTATTCGCTCCGGATTTTTACCCTTCGCGTTAAGCAGGAAGGAAGGTTTGGCAGGTGAATGTGTGGACTATTTCCACGAATCTAGCTACGTTCTCGGAGCGGAGAAGTATCTTTCACCTTCAACCAGCCCCCTTCCGCCCGCTGCCACAGCGACGTCTCCAACATCATCCAGGTTAACCACCGTTTCTGGAGCTGCCTCAGGCTCGAATTTTGTCGAAGGGCTTTCTTCACCTTCAACTCAAAGCATCGATATCAACGCAAACACAAAGCAGCATCGGCCCTCTGAGCCCGAACTTATGCCTCCTCCTGAAGTCAACGCACAAAAGCCCAAACCAATCCTACGTCTCTTCAACTTTACTAAACGCTGGTTTCCTGCAAAATTCAGGCGGAGGGTACGTAACCTCGTAATGGTCCCTCGGGGTGTGGCTGTGTAATTGAGATATCCCATTCGCGGATACTTATATATGATTTCTTTCTCTTTCTATTCGACCTCTTTCCTACTCACACACCGGACATTATGCTGATCCTCTTCGATTGATTATACTCAAAGGACAATTTTTACCCATACTTGCTTGATTAATTATGCCACTACTTTCCTCTTTATCTGCGTGCATCTTCGCCTCTATGGACATTTTATTTATCTCTATCTATGTTTTATGCCTTACCTTTACTTCACATTACGTCTGCCGCTTCTTAGTCCTTATCTAAATCCTGGATTAACTAAATCTACCTCTAGTTTAAAAAGTATCTTAACTGAATTGATGCTTTTTCCATTGAACCTTTTCTCGAGACACCCTGGTTCTGTATTGTGCGTGCCTTATTTCTTTATGTTTTGTATTCAACCGAGTTTGATTGATCATTGATGGCCAGGTATCTCTTCTTGACGTTCTCTGCGACTTTATCAGAGACTCGCATCAGACCATGTACGCGTCACCGCGACGCGTCAGCTCAGTGGACGCGTCATGACCTTACAATTTTTAGTTCAATCATCGATGGCTATAGCCTACTGGAGTCAGACGAGTATAAAAGGAGCTGAAATTCAACTTTGTTCTGTAGTACTCTCCTTGCACCTACCCGCATACGACGATGGCCTCACATGCTGAACGAGAGCCTACGTCCGATATTTCACATTTCCAGTCCACTGGCACAGCTGACTTTGTTGTCGACGGCAAGACATACAAGACATGGTACCGAACATATGGCGATCTTTACTCGAGCGAACGTACGCCCCTTGTGGTGGTCCATGGCGGTCCTGGTCTTTCACATGATTACATGTTGTGAGTCTTGTTCATTTTCCATCGAGTCATTCTGAATGACCTTGTCGCAGGCCAAACCGGAAACTATACGAACGTTTCCAGTGAATCATTCCCCACAAATCCAGATTTCCTGTGTGGTTCTGACCTTTGAAAATCAGTATTCCGGTCATACTTTACGATCAAATAGGGTGCGGTAGATCGTCCCATATTTCTGATGCACCTACGTCCTTCTGGTGTGTTGACCTTTTCCTGGACGAACTGGAAAATCTTTTGCGTCATCTTGGAATATCTCGTTACGATATTTTGGGACACTCTTGGGGGGGTTAGTGATCTCGTCAAACACCTCTTGTTTCATTTTATTACTTATTGACGTAAAAAATATTCAGGCATGATTGCTTCTAACTTTGCTGCCGCCCGTCAACCCACTGGAATGAGAAGGCTGGTTCTCGCAAACTGCCCAGCTTCAACTGAACTCGTAACTGAAGGCGTAACCCGACTTATCAAGGAAAACTTCCTTCCAGAATTTTATGAAATGATCAAGAAACATGAAGATGCGGGGACTATGGACTCTAAGGAGTACAAAGACTTGAATGCTGATATGCAATTCGCACGAAAGCATATCTGCACCTTAGATCCATGGCCAGCAGAGTTGTTGGCTTCCTTTGCTGAGTCTGAGAAGGATAAATCAGCGTATAAAGCCTTGTAAGTTGCACTCTCACATTACACTCTCACAAGCTAGGAATTAATACTTTGTCTCAGGAACAGCCCATACTTTTTAAGGAACGGGGGAAACAACAAAAATTGGAACGTCGTCCCCATTTTGCATCGAATCATGTGCCCTACGTTGCTCCTCCACTCTCCAACGGATGAGGTTCATGAAATAGCCATCAAACCCTTCTTCGAGGAAATTCCCAAAATTAAATGGGTCGAGTTCTATCACAGCTCTCATCTAGCACAGTTTGAGGAGCCGGAGAGGTTCGTCCCCATTCATCGATTTCAACAATAACAAGTTCTCATCATTTTCGCTACAGATATTTTAAGGTTGTGAGCGATTTTTTACTATGAATATATTATAAAAATTATGTACATTGTCGTCCACTACGGTGGCCTGGAACCGCCAGGATGTATTTCAGTTTTTTTGTTTTTGATTTTTGATCGTTTGGTTCGTTTCATCGCTAAGCTTGATGTCGGCTAACCGTCCTAAGTCCGTCCCTTAGGGGTAACATCTCCCCTTCTCAGGTAACGTCGAGGCAATATTCCCTTTCATGTAAGCATAGTTTGGCTGTGGATTGGCATCCTCTGAGCTCACTGGGGTCGTCAGTTCGCCCTTTGAGGGGGGTGACGGGTGTTCAGGTATGCCCAACCTAGTTTCTCATCGCATATTGACTTGCTGGGGATGCAAGCCTCAAAACTTCTCACCACGTCGAGAGCAGCGTATTGCACACTCTTGAAATGCGTCGCACTAGCCAATGATGCTTGTTGAGTTGTTACGCAGAGTGTGGCGTGTACGTGAGGCAAGTTGAGTGCGCACGCGCGGCGTGGGAAGTTGTAGTTGGCGATGCTCGGCAAAACTCGAGGAAACCTTCAACAGATTGTAATAGTAGTAGTTTGCCCGTAACTCTCTTCAAGTAACCTACCTCTTGGAAAACCAAAGAGGTTTCAATGTAACTCCCATCTGATAGCCCCTATTTATTTATTTTACAAAGGGCATAGTTAGGGGAAGCGCTCGACCACTGCACATATACTTTCCTCACAGTTAAGGTCCGGGGCCACAAATGACGGTATAAAACCCGCATATATTCAACCAAAGGTGTGTATCATACCTATAACCGACTATGAAAGTGTACTCACGCCGATTTTCGCGTGGTTATATTCTCTTTGGGCCGATTTAAGACATCGGGGGGGGGGGGCGTTCTCGTTGCTTTACATTAGGTTTGTTAATGATGCAAACATATATGCGCATATATTTAAAATTTTCGCTTCTTTAATCCCTTTCTTGGGTCAGGAAACCATAATAATACATGTCAGAATACGCTATTGCTATCCAGCCGGCCTGTTGGCAAGTGCTGTTTGCAGAATATGTACTGTGCGGTACGTCGCATGGTACTTGATCTAGTTCAAATGAATGGTAATTTCTGATTCTAAATCCTCCACATATCTGCGTTTTAGCCCGCATATATTGACATTTTGGAGCGCAACGTATCTTGAACAAGGTCGAAATGACTCGAAATGATGGAACCAATACCTTGCGTGAGTGCTATGTTATATTACAAGGGCCTATTGTCAAAGCTTACGCGTGACTTGTCCCAAAAAATTATTTAACTTCGATACAGAGGAGCAGTTCTGTTTAGACATTCGACTGAGAACACAGAAATATCCTGCCGGTGAGTGATTGTATGTGTCATACACACTCAGGAATTAATTTCTTTGCCTTTGAAATCGATAATTGCTAATTTTACAGTTGCTAGGACCTCCCAGCATGCCTTCGCACATTTCGCGTCCCTGCACCAGCTTGCGCATGAAATTTTCTCGTGGCTTGTGAGTGCGGCGGGTTTTATTTTGATCTGTACTGCGCTTTTAGTACTTCGAGTAGATATTATTGCTCTGAACACAGTACATACTCCTGTCTTAGGGACGGAAGATAATGGTACTTTCAGACCTGTACTTTATGCTGTCAAAAGGTAGGAGAAAATCCTGTTTTTGTGACGGATTTGAAAGCAATTTCTGCTGTATACAGACACCACTTTTTCCTGCGTGGGAAGCAGTATTTTTCCGGCATTTTTGAGACAGCTAAAAATCCTGCTTTTACTATCCGCAGTGTCACATGTGAAGTAACTCTCAAATTGCTCTCAAATATCAATTTGAACAGAACCAAATGCATAAACATTCCATAAATTATTCTACCTGCATTCACAGCAGTCAAGCGTACATACAACATCACCCGAGAACGAGCCTGGCAACCAATGTGGGAAACTGAGCTAGGGAATATTCTTCACGAGCACAATTCGGGTCTCGTTACTTTGGGATATCAAGAAGCTGATCCCTTACACTCGTAAGTCAACCGTTACTCTTCAGATCTGGATTGATGTTGTTTCTTCTGCACCGCTGTTAAGATTTGGCTTTGGGGACGCATTGTTCAACCCCGGCTCGACAACATTGTTGTCGAAAGTGCTGTTCATAGGGTTAGAAAGAAGAAAAAAAGGGATTTCACATCCCATTTTGGAGCTCGACGAATTGACATGTACGAGAGACCGACTGATTTTGGCGGCAAGGACTGTCTTATTGAAGTACCTGACGAGATCGTTGATCAGTTCCTTGTGAAGTACGATCAACCCAATCTTCTCCAATTTAGAAATGACGACGCTGTGGCATTGTACGAGAACACCTATAGAGCCATAAGTGATCCTCAACTTTTAGTAAAGGTTGGTTGGGCTGTATTTAATTCTATGATCTAGTTTATTATTGAATTCGGGGTTGAATATGTTTAGAAAGAATTGTATAGAAAAACAATAGCTATTTTATATCACCCCACACCGAAAGAAACATCGATAAATGACTGAAAGTACACCTTTGTGTCTCTTGTTCACGAAAATTATCAAGTCTCGCCGACGTCGCCGACGATGTCACACGCCGGGTGTGCGCGCTCAAGCTTCAAGCCTCGTGCACGCGCCGCAAACACCCGTCACCACCCCCGAAGAGCGAACTGATGACCCCAGTGAGCTCAGAGGGTGCCAATCCATAGCCAGACTATGCTTACATGAAAGGAAATATTGCCTCGACGTTACCTGAGAAGGGGAGTTACCCCTAAGGGACGGACTTAGGACGGTTAGCCGACATCAAGCTTAGCGATGAAACGAATCAAACGATCAAAAATCAAAAACAAAAAAACTGAAATACATCCTGGCGGTTCCAGGCCACCGTAGTCCACAGAAATTTGTAAATTTGTTTTTGTTTTTCACAAGTTTAAATTGTTTTTCACTCGTTATAACCAAAACCCTTCGGCCTCATTAATCATTCTCCGCTTTGACTTTTGGAAGACCGCCAATTTCACGTGTCAATCATTTGGTTTTCTTTCTTTGCTCCAGTTGAAAGTTCGTTGGATGCCGATGTAATTGTCAGTATCCGCCGTCTGTCAACCACGGGCCTGATATATTGGGATACTGACAAACCTACGTGCATCCAGGAGGCTCGCCCTGTGCAGGATATGCAAATATATTTCGGGGTGCCATTCCAGGCCAAATTTCGCTGCCGAAAAGATTACACCCAAATAATCTCAATGTGAATATCGGCGACCAGCGATTACGTGAAGATACGCTACACTCAACGCCTGCCTGGTACGATGCGTGCTTAGATTCCGCACTTCGTTAAGCTTTTGACCTTCAACCTCATAGATTTAGAAACAGACAAAATCGTTGCTATGATCTCGGACGCATTTGAAGACGTTAAACACAGCCTAATCGTCCGATCGATTATCACTGTGTAGTCTGTCAGCTTAAGTCGCTTCCTTAGTAAAGTCATTTCAAGCAATGGTCGGAGGCAATGATGATCTTCGTGGCTCTCTTTTTCGTGCAAAGATACGTCCAGGTAGTATCATGGGGGAATTACATGTTCTAGAGGTTGCCAACAGAGAGCTTCTTTCGATGACGTTGTGGTTTCCTCGGGGAGTTGCTATGTGGGACTCGTAAGTCTTTTTCGAGTTGAACTTGGATGATCGATAACAACCTGACATAATGTTTTTTCTCTACTTACAGCGAGAAGCAGCGAGAGCTCGGATACAACCAATTTATGGAGCGGCTTGATAAGGAAACAATACGATGGTGGAAAGAAGACTACGTTACTGTTACAGGAGAGTTCGTAAAAGTTGACAGTGGTAAGTAGTATTTTCCGCATCACCGACAGGCCCCTTCCTGGTACATAAAAACCACCCTGATGTATGATGGTTAAATGTTCTTGCGACTCCCCCACGACACCAAAGAAAAGCCTACGCGACTTTGTTACTCAAGGATGCTATCAAACGAGCTCCATTTTTTATGTCGGTTTGCGTTCTGTTCGACTGGCGTTCTGTTCGACCGCCTAAAAATATGTACGTTGACCCAAGGGTTTACTATTGTATATAATAAATGTCCGCCTAATTACCACTGTCAGGCTACCTTCTACAGCCAAACTGGGTTTCCTATAAGAATAAGGACAGGTCACAGAACAGAGAGGGTGCATTTCCTCTTATAGGGCACTTTCGAGAACAGTAGTAAGCGAGGCCAACCTTCGGCGTCATAATATATGGGAAATTGATTCCGGGGGTAACTTTTCCACACTGTAAGGAAGACAACCGAGCAATAAGCCCTCCGTGACATTTTTTTCCTATTCCGCATTAGTCTGCTGACAACATTGTACATAACGCAACCAAGCCGACTCTTCAGCGCCCAACGTTGAACATTGATTCATGGCCTTTGATATATGGAATGTTGAGAAGTTTTCCGGGTGGATGAATTTGAAGGCCCATTTCCCGTGCTAAGCATCTAACTATGGGCGGCGGTATGCGACTGGGAAGATAGTGCACATATATACTTGCCAGCAATCTGGCAATCGTCGTGTCCCGCAGGTCCAGTGTTTCCCCGCGATTTGGTCGCGGGTGCTAATGCGATATTTTTGATCTTGTCAAGTCAATGTCAACGTTAACGTTAAACACCATTTATACTGACGATGGATACTGTTCGCCGGTCCCCCTTCCCTTCCTTGACCAATCACTTCCGAGGGATGCCAGCCCTCGAAGTGATACCTGCAGTGGCAACGGATATCAACATTTCGAGTGAAGTAGATGGAATCTTTGTTGGTGCGTCTATCTTGAGTTCGGTGAATCAATAAACGCTGATAACGGGCTTTGTTCCAGGATTCGTACTTTCGACGATGTGAGCATAGGATTCTACTTCTTCGTACCATTAGCAATGAGTCGACATTCATTCACTGGCAGCCTTCTTGGGGTCACTATACTGCAGGCTTGGAACTATGCTCACAATAATCACGACACATGGACACTCAGATCCTTTGTGCGCATTCTGGACCAATTAGAACTAGAATATATCCCTCATTCTGTGCCATAGGTTGCTTTGCTGGTGTATGATTAATGGCAAGCGCTCTCAGCTTCTTTGCTGATATAGAACGATTGCCAGGTGTCTGGACGCTGCGACAACAATATCCAGCTCGATATTCATTCACGACAAGCTGGTAAGCGAGGTTGGGCGTGATAGTCAACTGTAATACCTTTTAACATAATTTTAGGTCGAACACTTCGGGAACAAGATCCAGTTTTTCACAATAGACGATGGACTTCTGGCTGAGCTAACATTTACCGGCGTCATCGTCTTCCTGTGAGCCATAACCATGCTATTATGCGGGTTTTCTAGATGTATGTTTAACCGTTTTCTGTGACTTACTATAGGGTTCAACTCTTCTTTGCGAGTAGAGTCCATTTATGTGAGTCTGCCCATGTTTTGGCCCAATTCACCTAAACAAAACAAACTGTATATCATGTTCGCCGCCCGCAGTACACCCCGGGAATTATTGGCTCGCTGGCACCATCGTAAGTCCTCTCTTGATTGGAGGTTGTGTTTCTAAGATAGAATTTTGTTAGGCTTTCACTGCCCTCCTTGCATTCGGTGAGCCGCGATACATAATTTATGTCACATCTTATCACTAATTTGCGTCCCTTAGTCGCTATAATTTGTACGTTGGGAGTATCCCCGCCCATGTACCACTCTCTGATCCTCAATAAGATACAATCATTGTGGAAGTTACCTATAGGGAGGTATCAGACCTATATTTACCCATGATCAGGGTAAGTTTCTCCGAGTCCTTCCGTGTGGTTTCTTGTAAGTTATCGAACTTCCCATCAAACAGATAAGCGCGGGAGTCCATCAAGCGTTTATCATTATTGCAGACGCAGTCGTCACTGTGGTATTGTCTTCACACTTTATTAAGGCTAGGTCAAGACAAATCGGCAAATTGTAAGCACAAGTGTCCAAAGCACCTGTATGTTTCAAGACATGACGTAATGATTGAACATTTCATAGGACACAAAGCGCTGTGCAAAGCCTCCTAACGTTTATCATAGCAAGAGGTCTTCTTATAACAATTTCTGACGCCGTCTTCTTTGTCCTTTATTGTGCTAATCCTGTCAATCTCGACTGGTACTCTACACATACTCCTATTCTCGAAGGTTTTTTAATTGAAGACAACCCCATAGGATGCCGATACAGTTAAATTTATCGAAACTATATGTTATAACGATGCGTAAGTTGCTCCAATTGCTACCAATTAGATCCAGTTCTAACCGGAAGCGTTCCGTAAAGTCGTTTTGTAAGGTCTAGCTCTGTTTCCCAATGATGGTCAGTACTTGATATTTCATATCGAAGACTAAATGGTCGACGTCACGGCATCGAGGATGGTAGTATGGCCTCTATTGATATGGTTACGATGCCCATCCGCTTCGCTCAATCAATGGCTGATAGTACGATGGATACCACTGTAGTACGAAATTCGACAAATGCCCCACCAGACAAGGTATGATCATGATCGTGCTAAGTCGTAACCCTTCTGAATCAATTCTCCCTAGGACCATGGTGTCTCCAGTATAGCCGAGAGAACAGGTACTTATCTCACTTCCATTACGCTAATATGTGCTGACCCGAGGCAACCACCAAGGCGCCATGTCCAGTCATGTGCATGATGACAATATCCATACCAATGTTAACGTTCACCAGGTATGAGGCCACAGTTCCCGTTTCATAAAGATTTGATTGATACGACTGGCCCTTTTCCTTTGCTATTTATGCAGTCAACCGTTGTGTGATCGCCACAGATAGAATCTTGGTTACCCATTTACCCTCCCTGCATTTATGATGGGCAATTTGGGGATGGATCGGCAAGGCGATGCCATGGCCGCACATAGGTGCCAAAGTGATGCGCATGCGGCATCGAGCTTGTTCGCCACTTTGGTTTGGGAAATACCCGTGTCAAAAACTTCGCGAAATATCGTTGCTCGACAAGTAGCAAAGCTCCCTAATTACGACATCAAGTCATGAAGTAGTGTATAATATATACTTTATAGTTGCTTTGAGTTTATTATTCGTCTCCCACCGCGTTTCTTGAGATCTACAGGTCCACCATCCAACCACCATCTTGCCGTGCCGCATGGGTCGCGTATTAGAAAGGGTAGATTTTAAAGGCATTGCTGTAATGATCGTCTGTTGTTGTCTTTTCCTTTAGAGAATGATGAATGAACCGGGTTAGTAATTGGAATAATGAAGGTAGACAGGAATAAACTGAGCAGTGAGCATATTCAAACACACGGAGAGCAAACACTCTTCACTTACGCGTTCGTAAATCAGTCGAAGGAGAAGGAATGTACACGGCCGCAGACCTAGTCGAGATAAACAGACGGTGTACATAGTCACACTCATGGTGGGTGTGAAACAAATTTGATGATCCCAGTTTTTGTTTATGTTTGAAAGAACCCGGTCATCTCCCGCCGCCATCCATTATGATTCATCGATATTGTTACTTACTGCGCCGCCTGTTGTCATTCGAGGAAACCGAACCCAGGAGCATATATATTATTGAGCGACTCGGAGGTCTTCTGCAACCTCCGATTAGTCTAGTAGGTCAGCTTCTCATTGCGACATTCTTTTCTCGCAAGTTCCCTTAAGCATTCTGAAACCAGATATCCATATTTTTCGTTCTAAATTTTCAATTCTATTAGCGTTTGATATGGGCATGACGGAACAAATCGTGGAACTTGAGAACGTTCTTCAAGTTCAAATCAAAACCGTAGATTCTTCCCAACTGGGTGATTAAGACGAGGAGAAAATGTTCGGTCATTGAGTCTTCTTATTTACTATAACTTCTGTATCTGTTTCTCAGTCATGCACTTGTTTTCTCACTTTCGCTATCGAATTATTGACCTTATTGTGATAGGCGACTTGCCGAGAAATTTACCTCCGTACCCCTCGACTCGTGCGTCTTGCATGGACTCTGCACGTCATATCGACACACCATCTACCGCAGTCGCGACAACTGGTATATCATATAGATATTTCTGTAATCTTCTATGAACACGAACGTGCTATTATTATCATCCTCCTTCACTTGTATTACCGCTGTTATATACATCCGAAAGCTTCTTCGTTTGAGTACCGCTTGTCTACAAAGGTCAAGTGCAGAGTTTTAAGAGTACGAGCATGAAAATTAAAATTCATGTTCCCTCGTCGCCTCGTTCGGGGAGGCGATTGAAAATACCGGACGTATGCTCCTGCTGTTGGTTTCGTATATCCCACCGGATGACGTTCATGCAAAATTTTGGAGTCAAAACATTACAACTGATTACAAGGTGAGCGTTTTTCGAGAAGAAGGCGGCCTGGCGTTGAAAAAATGGAAGAATCTGGGATCGGGTAACATCGAAACCCGACTTCCGATGTCTCACCTGACCGCGTTTATTCTCACGTATGGCAGATGTATTACGCAATGCGCACACGCTTACCTGGCTTCCTACTTGCCCCAATCCCATCTGTGTTTACTTTTTGCTATTTTATCTGAAATGAAAACCCTATTCAAATGAACTCTTCACCTAACTCGTTTTGAACATGGATTGGAAACGAGTCTAATCCTACTTCTGGGTTAACTCTGACGCGTTGGATCTCAATTCTCATGCTGTCTTCACCGTTCAGCAATCGGTCTACGCCCCAGTCTGCTAGGACATACCAATTGGAGTATCAAAGTTCTCCATTACAACCTTCATAGGTGGTATCTTGTAGTCATCAGACAGCATGCAATTCCTCTATACAATAACCGACTCTCATGGTATGTCTTCGCGAACTGGATTTTGCTCCCGGCAGTTTGACTTAAGAATCACAAATAGCCTTTTCCGCGATTTCATTCCACAAATGATAGAGAAGATGAGTCATAAGTAAAGGGCTGGCTCGGTGTGTTTCTTCTTAGCTGTCCATTTGTAATAAACTCTGGCCTGGCTTCATGAGATTTAGTTACCATGTCATACTTCGCAGAGACGTATAAAAGCACTTGCAAATCAACCAGTGTCACGAGCATAACCGATAATGCGTTCCCTTCTGCATTTAGTGCTGTTCTCAGCGTATATTCGAGCGTTCTCTTTTGATCTGAAGTCCGATGTTATTTCTTCTAGTTTTGCCCCTGGTCAATGGTCTTTGTCTCAGGAAGGGTAAGTACCTAAACGACTAGAATTTCTCATTAAATTAATCCCGCTCGTTCTCCTTATAGCACGACAGGTGTAAGCGGGATGCAACTTGCCGTTGTGTCAGAGACAACCGCAATTATATTTGACAAAGTGTACGTCTACTTTCTTTCTTTCAACAAGTAGCTCCAGTCATAACACAAGCCTATATCTGCAGCGAACACAACCCTCTTTCTGTCAACGGTCATCCTGCATGGTCTGTCGAGCTGAACCTCGTCACAAAGACAGTCAGACCACTGAACCCAGTGAGCAACACCTGGTGCGCCACTGGAAGCTTCCTTGGAAATGGGACTTTTATCAGTTCAGCTGGTAATCCGATTGTGATTACTGGTACGTTTGGAGATATTTCTCCCTTTCACTTCACACTTCATCTTAATTATTTCAACCAGGACAAAACGGCTTGCAAGCTATCCGGCTTTTCACCCCTTGCAATGATGAAAAATGCGATATTTTCGAGGACCAAAATACTGTTCGGTTGACTTCAGACAGGTGGTACCCTGCATCTGTATGCTTTTTAATATCAATATGATATCACTATCTAATGCGAAGCCCTTGTATCGCCATGTAGGTCAGAATTGAAGACGGTTCTGTGCTCATCTTTGGGTAAGTACCTTTTTCTTCAGTCCAATCGGGCCCAATTTTGATCAGAGTGATACAGCGGGTCTACAGCACTGGCGTAAGCTACATTTTATTAAGTACCGCGCTACCAAATAACTGAGCATGTAGGTTTATTAATAACGCAACAATCAACAACCCATCTTATGAGTTTTATCCGCCGAAAAATATCAATGGTACGTACGCATATCTTCGCGTCATTTTAATTAAATCTGACCCACCTCTCCGATATCAGGTTTCAACGGTCTTCAAATCCCCAGCAAATTCCTTGTGGATACTCTGAACGGCAACCATTTCCCCAATATTGCTTACCTTCCGGACGGCAACATCTTTGCTGCAGCCAACCAACAGGCCATGATCTTGAACTGGCGTACGAACACAGAGACAAGACTGCCTGGAATTCCCAACGGTGTTCGCGTCAGGTAAACGAGAAAATTTACTCGTGCGTAATTAAATGGACTAATTCGTATCTTGAAAAAGTTCTCCTTTCTCCGGGAGCGCAATACTGTTGCCATTGACGCCAGAGAATCATTATACGCCAGAGATCATGATCTGTGGTGGTTCAACGCTGTCAGATCAAGACCAGACTGGCAATTTCAGCGTCTTTACTCCAACTTCTGCTCAATGTGCTCGCTTAGTACTCACTCCAGCTGGAATTGCTGCAGGCTGGAAAGTTGAATTCATGCCCCAACCACGAATCATGCTTGATCTGATTCAACTTCCCGATATGCGCATCCTCATTGTTAATGGTGCACATACAGGCGTCGCAGGTTATGGTACTGTAAGCACTGTAATCATTTGCTAAACCCGCGTTGTGACCTCCTCTACTCTCGACAGAGCTTCAACAGAATCGGTAATAGTAGCGCAGCAAATCCGGCATTTACTCCGGTTCTATATGACCCGTCTGCCCCATCGGGCAAACGATTCTCTTCTGCAGGTATCCCAGCCACCACGATACCAAGATTATACCATTCTACTGCATCCCTCACCCCAGATGGAACGGTTATGCTGGGTACGTCTTTGTCTATGTAGCTGGCTGCTCTGTGTTATTCAACAACTACTGCTTCTAGCCGGGTCCAATCCTAACGTGGATGTGACGAATGTAACATTTGGCACTGAATACAGGTGCGTTGAATTTTCATATTTGTTATTACCTCTTTCTGAACTCTTTCTAGACTTGAGTTTTACTCCCCACCCTATATGACTCATCCTCGCCCAACGTACACCGGACTTCCAAAGACAGTAAACTACAACATCAAGTTCGAGCTTCAAGTCAATCTTCCTCTAGGGGCTACTTCCGTCAGTGGTAAGCGGTCATCTTCTGAGTCCTGCCATATTGAAGCTTATGAGATTATTTTTTTCAAAAGTTAATATCATGGATCTTGGGTTCGCAACGCATGGTGTACATATGGACCAGCGTCTTGTAAAACTCGTGTCCACCCTTTCAGCGGATAGGCGTACACTCACTGTCACCGGGCCCCCTTCCGCGAGGCACTTCCCTCCTGGTCCTGCTTTCGTATTCGTCGTCACGGATGGCGGCGTACCGAGCTTTGGACACAAGACGTTAATCGGAACTGGCGCCTCTCCTCCTGTGGACTTGGGTGCCATCGCGAAGTAAGTCTTCAATTAATTCTGCAACTTGGCGAATGTCGTTTAATTATGAACCTGTAGCTTGCTTAATAGCACAACGGCTAACTGGGCGACGTGAGATGAAACGATATCGGATGATATTTAGCCAACGCGCATGTATCTAACATATTTCTTTGACTTTTGTGTATTTAGTATACCACAAACTTGCTGACATATATTCCTCCCAAAGTACATATGAAGTTTGGACTTCGAAGATTCCGGAAGAGTCGGTGTTTGGGCAGGGCGGCAACATCAGAAGTCCCATGCTACGTAGTTACCAAATCTTAGATGTTGGCTAACGAGTAAGGCGAATAGGTTGCAAATAAGACGGGTAAGGCAGGACACAAATTTTGAAACAACATCATTTACGAATCTCCAGAAAGGCGTTCTTCCTCCTGGCAAGTCGTGCTGCATAAATTTGCGGCAACTGACTCTGTTCGAAAAAGTGATAGGAGATAAAACTTAAGACCAATGCACAAATACGGTGAGGTCATCTTTGACTGCAAATAATGGATGAAATGAAAAGTGTCGTAGCTTCAGAAGCTTGCGTGTTTAATTAAAGGGCTTTTTGAGTAATTTCCTTAATTTTCTGATGCCTACCTACTCTGACTGAGTCTTTGTATGCATAGTTTGTCTCCAACGCGTAAATGACAACCTTCGAAAGCTTCATCACTCTCGACTCTCCCACTAGTGTGTGTATATGAGCAATTCCCGACTTGTGGCGCACCGTACAGTTTTAATTTTCGATATCGTCTTTTCCTCTGGGACACGATATACGGGAGGTTTCATAAATAGAAATTTTAAGTCTCCCAATGGAGTGACTAACAGCCAACGTGCATTCCTTTAGTAATAAAGCTGCTCAATGACATAAAGGAAGGCTCAAATGCGGTCGAACCACAAGGCCTTTGGTACTCACGTACAAATGTACTCCCGACGATTTTTCTTGCTTTTTACAGCGTTCCTTCAAGCGTGTGCCTGGGGCTACAAGGTCGACGATGAACGTTCTCTGGGCTTTGTACCGGGTACATGGACTCTGACAAAAGAGGGGTATGTATGAGTGATATTCTCCCTCTGTTGGAGTCATGCTAATAATTATGTACAGCACTTCAGGTGTAAGTGCCATGCAGCTGGCCGTCGTGTCTGAAACCACGGCGATCATCCTCGACAAAGTGTACGTGTCTATACCGCTACTAGTCATTCGTTATGCGGGGCTCAACGCTCATAATTCTTATTATAGGGAGCACAATCCTCTAAATATCAATGGACACCCAGCTTGGGCCTCCGAATTCAACCTAGTTACAAAGAAGATAAGGCCGTTAAATCCACTAAGCAATACTTGGTGTGCGACAGGAAGCTTTTTAGGAAACGGCACTCTTGTCAGTTCTGCTGGCAACCCCGTCGTAATTACTGGTGCGCTCTTTACACCAATTCTTCTGCATGAGCCTTGACTTACCATTCAGTTGTACAGGTCAGGACGGCTTGCAAGCGATTCGGCTTTTTACACCATGCTCGGATGGAAAATGCGATATTTTCGAAGATCAAAATACAATGCGCATGGCCACTGACAGATGGTACCCTTCCTCGGTACGTTGACTATATTATAAATTCATAAGTTATTTTTTCTAATATGAGTGTATGCTACCAGGTCAGAATCGAAGATGGATCTGTCCTCATATATGGGTGAGTAGTGTTTACTAGCTGGCGGTTTTATTGTGTCGCTCTTTTCATAGGAAATTTTCAGTGGCTCAAAAATCTGGGGGTCAGTAATTCTATCTTATTTGACGTCTATCCGGGTTTCACATTTCCACAGATTTATAAATAACTCAACGGCTAACAACCCAACATATGAGTTCTATCCTCCAAAGAACATCCATGGTAATTTGACGGCGATATTGAGTTCAAACATACTAATGCCATCCACCACTCAGGTTATAATGGCATTCAAATTCCTAGCCAATTCATGATAGATACCTTGAACGCAAACAATTTTCCAATCATGATTTATCTTCCCGACGGAAATATTTTCATTGCCGCTAATCAACAGGCAATGATATTCAACTGGCGTACGAATACAGAAACCAGGTTACCCGGAATCCCTAATGGTGTTCGCATTACGTATGATATATAAAGAAAAATGACCGTCTGATATGAACTAACCTTTCTTTCTCAATTACAGCTCCCCATTCTCGGCAGGGGCAGTCCTTTTACCACTCACACCAGAGAACGACTATATTCCGGAGGTGATGATCTGCGGCGGTTCAACAATGCCAGATAACCTCACTTCAGAGCCCCATCGAGCCCATGCTCCAGCATCTTCTCAATGCTCTCGTATGGTCCTAACTCCAGCTGGAATTGCCGCTGGGTGGAAGGTCGAACACATGCCTCAGACACGGGTGATGCCCGAAATGGTCCAACTTCCTGATATGCGAATACTCATTGTAAACGGCGCCCAAGCTGGGATGGCAGGATATGGATTTGTGAGTCCCCTTTAGTAACCTAATCTTTCCGTTTTTATTGGCTCAACCTGTTCTTTCGCATAGACCCCTGACCGTGTCGGCGAGAGCGACGCGGCAAATCCTGCATTTAGACCCGTCATATACGATCCGACTGCCCCAGAAGGACAAAGATTTTCTTCAATCGGTATTCCGGCCAGTGACATAGCCAGGGTCTACCATTCAACCGCAACGCTCACCCCAAATGGGACAATACTTATCGGTATGTGTTGATTCGCTGAATTATGACGACGATGGCATAATTGATAGCTTTCTCATCGCTCAGCTGGGTCCAATCCCAACGACGACAGGACGACTGACGTACCATACCCTACAGAGTATCGGTATGTACACTCGAATATGTTTTCTTTTTGTGCGATGGATCTTATGAGGTGATTTTGATAGGCTTGAATCTTATTCTCCTCCGTACATGACACAGCCTCGACCTTCATATTCTGGGCTCCCTATAACAGTTGACTATAACCACGTATTTGAACTAAAGGTGGACCTTCCTAAACACGCTACACACCTGAATGGTAAGCCAATTTACTCGTGTATCATCTATCAAAGATGACACTACTTGTAGTAATCATTATGGACCTCGGGTTCGCGACACATGGTGTACACATGGATCAGCGGGTCGTTAAACTCAAATCGACTCTTTCAGCAGATAGGCGTACGCTCATTGTGACTGGTCCACCATCTTCAAAACATTACCCTCCTGGTCCCGCCTTCCTATATGTCGTTACAGACAATGGTGTTCCAAGCTTTGGACACAAGACGTTGATTGGGACTGGCGCTTCGCCTCCCGTCGATTTGGATGCTATCGCGAAGTAAGTATAGTCGAGTCCACCTTTTTAATTCATCACTAATTCCTCCATAGCTTGCTTCGTAGTACATCGTCGAATTGGTAATGATATCTGTAATTTGTGATTATCGGCGCGAAAACTTTTCCTTCTTTTCTGGCACCTCTAGTCCCCTCTTTCTTTATTGCTACACATATTCGCCGTATGTACCTTGATACGCTCTCTTGTCTACTCTTAAAACCTTGCCACGACCGCCGTAGCATGCCTCCCAAGATATCTCAAGGCAATCAGTCGGAAACTTCTGATTTTAGGACTATTGTGGCAACATTGTGGGTGGTAATATTTGACACGGGTGACAAGGTCTTCAATTTGGGGTTGATTATCTTCAAGACTCGGTATTTTCTGGGCAAATTTTTGACTAATTACGAACTGGTACAGCCGAACCTAAGATATTTTTTTCCCACTTCTGGCTGGTGGCTTATAGCTGCTTATCACTGCTCGACGCCATTTATAAAAGGTCCATTTCCTCCGTGATATAATGGCTTTGGGACTAATCGTTCTTTCCTTTCGACTCTATCTTATGACTAAATGGGACTTCGACTAAATATGCCTCCCACCATCCCCAAAGTGTGCTATTTGAATGCTTTATCTTCAATTTTATTTGCTTTCTTTTGGGCTTCTCAGTATCTACGCTCTTGACCCTCGGGTGCTCGCCAGAGATGTTGACGAGCTTCCACACACCCAATTTATCTCTGGACCGACTTCCTGATACCCAGATGGGATGGAATGCGCTATCTTCGAGGATCAGCATACTGTTCGGTTGACTTCGAATCGGTGGTATCCTTTAATTTGTTCATCTTGGTTGGTTTGGAGATGTTAATGTCGACTATCGATATCATAGCGGCTCTACAGACCTGGTGTAAGTTGCATACTATTGAGCATTTACACATATCCGGATAATCTCTTCAGATACATAAACAACGCGAATCTCAATAATCCTTCTTACGAGTTTTATCTACCGAAGGATATACACGGTACGTGACTTTATTTCTCCATGGTCCATCCTTTTATTCACACCATTTATAGGCTTCAACGGTCTTCAGATTCCGGGCGCGTTCCTAGTAGATACGTTGTTCGGCAACCAGTTTCCAAACATAATACACCTTCCCGATGGAACAAGCTATGTTGCTCGATTGGAAAGTAAATGCAGAATTCAGGCTTCCTAGGATACCGAACGGTGTTCGTGTCAGGTACTTCATATTCATAGGAGACAAAAAAGGTATTTTCCAAGGCTAACGTGTAGCCTGATACCCGAATAGTTACCCATTCTCATGTAGCGCTGTCCTCTTACCGTTGTCACCCGAGAATAGGTAGATTCCGAGTCCTGAGGTAATAATTTGCGGAGGATCGACAACGTCGAATAGGCTCCCTCAGGCGAATTACAGCTCCCGTTGGCTCCCGCACTCCCGCATCGGCTCAGTGCGCTCGGATGGTACTTACTCTTCATGGCCGCAGAACGGAAAGTCGAAATTCATGCCTCGCCTATGAGTTATGCTCGAGGTAAAGATATGCTCGAGATTATAGATAAATATAAATTATGCAGCTTCCTGATAATATGTTCATGCACGTGAACTGTCCGACATGTGACTTATGTCACGATCATGCGCTTGGCAAATGTTGTGTTTATTCCGATTCCCGAATCCCGATGTCCGTTACTCGTAACTCTGTTGTTCAACGTTGCCTTCATCTGCCACCACCTTTTTTTTCGCCTTGGTACGCGTCTCCACCTCCTCTACACGTCCACACTCCTACAGCCCAACACCAGACCTCAAGCTTATTTTACATTGCTAGGAATGATTCGGACAATGATGGGGAGCCCGAAGGGGGTAGAACAGGGCGATATAGGTTAGTTCCATTCATGATGCGTAGTATGTTGACAGAGTAATGGGCTCTAGGAAATATTATTAATCCCTATCTCTTTCTGTACAATCCTCCTGTGGTGCCTTTGATCGTAAAAACAAGTCTAAAACTGACTGGCGAGCACTTTGTTCCAAAGCTACCTCGACTATTTGCGATCTCTTTCACTGGTCTTAAAACTTGGAAGCAGCTGGATTCTAGGCTATCTACGGGTCGAACGTAAAGAAATTCTCGTGCGTGGTCATGAGTTTGCCAAACTAGCCATCATCGTGATTTGGACTCTTGGCCAAATCATTTCAGTTTTTCGTCGTTCTCAATGACTGGATGAAACCTGTGTTGATTCACAGGTTTTCCTCTACGTAAAATGCTCTAGTCAGCTGGAGGCCAATATCCTGTGCAAGTTGGTCTTGATTCGACTTTTCTGGCGCGAATACCTTGAGGTGCACTGGGGCTGAACTACTTATTTCTTGCTGTTAGGCAACGGCATCAGCATCCCGACTCTCGAGCGCTGTTGATACAAACCTTTACATCCCGACATTGGTTTAGCCTTTTATCTGTGTTTGGTCCCCCCTCAAATCAAGTCGCTTACACCGGCTGCAGCACTCCTTCCTAGCTCTAGTATTTCAATGACCGCTATTGGAGAGAACGTTCGCGATACTGTGCAACACGTCTCTTAAAAATACAACTGGGAATGCGTAGGCTAAAAACTACATTTGTCTAGAAGGGATGGGAAGTCAACCAAATCAAACGGATGTGAGCTGGAGAAATATACATATCAGTAACATCACTGGTAGTTGAGGAAAATATCATGATTACGTTGTGGGTGTCGTCGTACACTTCAAGCTCCCGCTCGACGAGAATGTTTGTCATTATCACTTGATTGCGAGACTTGCGTGCAGGAACCCCTTCCTCTTTAACAGTTCCCGCTCTTTCTAGATCCTGTTTAAGTGAACAAAGTTGTTAAAATTTAAATGTGTGAGAAATGAGCATTGCCTTACCTTGGCCGAAATAGTTGTTGAGGCATTGTTGTGACTCCCCTTTGAAGCAACTAAGGTGAAGGAGTTCATTTCAATCCCCGTGTTTCGATTTCCCGCGCGTGCGTTAAGTCTACCAATTATAAGTGAGATATCAACACGGTTATAAGAGACATTTCAACTCACAAGGCAACTGAAATGGACAATTCGTTTTGAGCGACATGGTTTCTTTCAGAAGGTAAAGAGGCTTACGCATTGTTATGACATATAATTTAGATAGCGACAGTTGTATTGGCATCCTACATGCCCAAATAAGCCTGGTTCAAGAAGGGGAGGAGCTTACAACATACCAGTCAAGATTTACCGGGTTCACGCAGGCCATTACCAAGAACACCGAGTCACAAATTGTAATAAGAAATCCACGTGCCACAACGATTGATAGAAGGTTTTGGAGGATATCTCCCGTGCTGTAGAGCTATAAGAAACACTTAGAATATACAAACGTGGACAAAAACAGTACCGTTCTACTTTGTTTTGCGATCGAGCTTTGATAAAATTCAACGATAAAACAATGGTAATCATGACGTCTGCAACGATCACGAAGCCTTGGTGAAGTGCGGCGGTGATCTGTTAAACATGAGTACAGGCGACAAAGGCTTTTCCATATTATAAAGCCATAACTCACTCTTATTGAAGGCCTGAGCAAGTCGGCGACATTTCTATGTATGAATTGCACGGCAATCGTGTCTGATGGAATTTAGTAAGCGCCCAGGATATTCAGATGAGAAAAGCAGCAGGCACACACATACGATGATACCTAACCTGGAATAAATCACACGTAAGAATTATTTCGAGTTAATTTCACTCACCAAACGCAATAGTGGCTGCGAGTGCCTTAGAGAAATATCAAGTTTAACAGAGACTATGACGTCATGAAAGTACTGACAATAGCGCCGGCGATCCATAAGTGATTAGGGTTTACTTCCAAAACTGGTTAGTACATAAGATCCTTCGAAATGTGTAAGCTGAACCTTGTACTCACGTAAGTAGACCCTACTTGCGAAATATAGTTGAACCCTAGTATTATATGGAATGGATTCCGTGATTAGAGGTATACCACAACCTCTGATATGGCTTCCAGGGTTGCTTACAAAAAAACGATCACGACAGTGAATATCAGTTCCGCTCTATATCCGTTATCTATAACAAAGAATTGAGGAATGTTGCCAAAATGTACGATCTGGGATAGACGCATCAACTTCATGCCACATAGTAAAGACCGCCCCGTGAGTTTGCTCACTAATTTCTCGTGTATGAATATAGCACTGCAGACCGTAGTGGCAAAGTCCATGACTCTGAGGAAAATAGGTGAATTTTTGGCGTTGTATGGCAGAAGAAAAAGGGAATATATACACAAGGGAAGCGACCTAAAGAGCGAGAGTAGTAAGAAATGTCATGTAAAATGGCAACGGTACTATACTACGCACAAAGATTCGTAGTTTCCAAGAGTCATTATTTCTGCGGGCATAGTTCCATGCTAACAGCAGCAAGACTCCCAAAAGTCTAGTACATCATGTTCAGCATGTCGTAATACTGCCTATCTCAGACGAAACAAAACTGACGCTGTCGAGAAAATGAATCCTGTTGCCGTTATAAAGAAATTATCCCAATTAGCTCATTAAACAAGAAACTTTGGCTGCCAGAGAGATCAAATTACCAATGAAAACACCATCTGCTCCACCGGAAATATTGGTGTCCTCAACAGGAAGAGGGAGTGGATCTGGAAATCCTGTCCCTGACATTAGGGTAGAGAACAAGAGGAGAAGAATCTAATATGAAAGGGGCAATCCTTATATAATGCATGCGAGGGATTTTTAGCTCGTCTCATTATTAGAGCTTAGTACTCGGGCCTCAGGCCTCAGTTCTCAGGTTTCAGAGGCAATCCAGATCAAATTTGGCCCGAAGTTAAGTTACTTGATTGACTTTATAAGTATACAAAGATAAGCATGTAGGCTACTCAATCAGAAACTGCACGAACGACCGATAGATGATCTATTGTAGTCCTTGAAACGACTAAGTAAAGCTTTGACCATTTGCGCCCAGAATCTAGCATTGTAAGAAAGCGTATCTTCATTATACTTACCGTATTATACAGCGTTCTAATATTATAATGTTATGTTTGGTGAAACTATTAAAATAGACTTGAAATAGACCGTCGCATCGAACAATCATCCCGCTGCAGACAGGTCGTGAGCATAAAGAAGGGCTTCAAATTTTATTCTATTCGAGTTAAGCCGGCCAAATGTCCAAGTAGATACTATAGATAGTACCTAAGTTATCTTAACACCTTGAAATGCTCAGATGAGCTTGGATCGCAACAGAATCAACACTTGGATTGTACCCGAATTCTTTACGCAGTCGGACCGCTGATATTCACACGGTTCCACTCGCGGACGCTCGCAATTAATCAATTAATCACCTTTGATGTCATCACACGTCCACTACTCCGTCTAACCCGGCTTTACATCAGGGAGTGGTTCCCACGCATTCACCGAGTCATGAAGCAAAACGCACCTTACCCTACCGCGGAGTCCTTCTCTTTGCTAGCTACAGGCTATCATCCTTTGAAGCTGCTCGAGGTGCTCTGAACTCTGGCCACATCGTACCCCCTCCAGGACCTCAAAGTCTTTTGTCATGCTGGAACTTGGAACCGATCCTCAAGGACTGAATCTTTGATGTGCGGGTTGGAAAAACAGGCATATTTATGGTGTCGGGATCTTGACAGTTCTTGAAGCTCTTGGGATGTCAATTGGTCGTTGCAGTTGTATCGGCCCTCGAGGCATTCTCTGCAGTGTCCACCTTATGACATGTCTTCTTGCGGTCGATTGCTGACAATTGCCTCGGCGTCAAGGACAAAGTGCGCTAAGATCGCTGGCACATGGTGTCGTGAGTCTCTACACTAATAAGGACTTTGCGACTCACAGTTTTGAAGCCGTGAGTCGCAAAGTTTACGAAGGGGCACTTCGGTGGGAACTTGCGGTCATTAGACTATCGTCACTTACCGGTTACCTTTGTTTCGACGATAAATTCTCATGGCATGTCTCTGTGGAGTTGCCTATGCGCCGCGGCATCATAACCAATACTTGGCCCAATGTTTCTTAGCATAGTTATATCTGGAAAACACTCTATGACTAAGAATACCGGCGAAGAATCAACCTGCTCTTTAACTACTCATTTGTAATGTATCAGCTCGGTTTTTGAGAGTTTTTTTGACCTTAAAAACTGTATAAAAAGGTCATTCGGCGGTTGGTATGTGTCGTGAAGTACTAACAATGATCTTCCTTTACAGCTTTCTCCTAGCAAGCGTCCAAGCTTTTTCTCTTGATCTTGCTAGCGACGCAAACCCACAAACATTTGTCGCTGGTCGCTGGTCTCTTTCACAAGACGGGTAAGAAATCATATTACACTTATCGTAGTAGATGTTGTGCTAAGTATCGTATTTACAGGAATTCAGGTGTGAGCGGGATGCAGCTTGCTGTAGTCTCCGAAACAACTGCCATCCTGTTCGACAAAGTGTAAATTCATCCAGTCACATGTCGATTTGACCGCCGGGGCTAATATATTTTCGTGAAAGTGAACATAACGCTCTCACCATCAACGGCCATCCAGCCTGGGCTGCTGAATTGAACCTGGCGACAAAGTCGGTGAGGCCACTGAATCCACTGAGTAACACCTGGTGTGCCACTGGGAGCTTCCTGGGAAACGGTACCTTTATCAGCTCAGCTGGCAACCCAATTATAATTACTGGTGATTTTTGCGTTGTGCTTTTGAGGTACTACATGTATTGACGTCTATTTTCATAGGCCAAGACGGGCTGCAGGCCATTCGTCTTTTTACGCCGTGCACAGATGGATCATGCGATATATTCGAGGACCAAAATACAGTTCGCTTGACTTCGGATCGGTGGTACCCTTCATCAGTCTGTCCTTGATCTATTTTCAAAACAAAGGCGCTCATATTGCTGCTCACATGCAGGTGAGAATCGAAGATGGATCCGTTCTAATTTTCGGGTGAGCAGACACATATCGATCTATTATTGTGTCGTCGGTCATTCTGATTGAAAATGGCCAACCAGTGGTTCTACTATTGGAGAGTGAGCCCATGTTTTTTTTTTTTTTTTTTTTTTTTTTCAATTCAGGAAGCTGAGAATCGTACCTTGAGCTTCATTAATAGTCCCTCAATCAACAATCCATCCTATGAGTTCTACCCTCCGAAGAATATACACGGTGCGTTGATTCTAAATGGTTAGTTAACTTGATGTACTGACACCAGAATAAGGAACCAATGGACTTCAAATTCCAAGCAAGTTCCTCGTAGATACTTTAAACGCAAACCACTTCCCGAATATGGTATATCTCCCCGACGGAAATATTTTCGTCGCGGCCAATCAACAGGCAATGCTATTTAATTGGCGCACAAATACTGAGACGAGACTACCTGGAATCCCCAATGGCGTTCGTATCAGGTAAACCACTTGATAATATTCCTCGATATTCAGCCTAATTTCTTTTCAGTTCTCCGTTCTCTGCCAGCGCTGTTCTTTTGCCACTAACTCCAGAGAACAATTATACACCTGAAGTGATGCTTTGTGGAGGATCCAAAGCAACCGATAACCTCCCCGCGGCGAACTACAGCGTGCTGACACCGACATCCAACCAATGTTCGCGCTTGGTACTCACGCCAAAGGGTATCGCGGAAGGCTGGAAAGTCGAGTTTATGCCCCAGTCGCGGATCATGTTGGACCTTATTCAGCTTCCCGACATGCGTTTCCTCATTGTTAATGGAGCCCAAACTGGAGTTGCGGGTTACGGATTTGTGAGTATTTGAAATTTCCATTTTTTATTAAGCTAATTTATTCGTTCCTTTCTTCACTTTTCGCATAGAGCAATGACCGTTTTCAAGGGGACAGCGACGCAGCTAATCCTGCTTTTACTCCTGTTATTTACGACCCAGCTGCGCCAGTCGGGAAAAGGTTCTCCTCTGTTGGTATTCCTACGACGGATATAGCCAGAATGTATCATTCAACTGCTTCTCTCACTCCAAACGGGAGTGTTATGTTAGGTGCGTATCATTTGTCCCATCAGATCCACGTGGCATTACCCCTGATGGAGGTTTCGCTTAATTCCATTCAGCCGGGTCTAATCCCAATACCGACGTCTCGACAGTATTGTTTGCTACGGAATATAGGTACGTAGCTTGAACTTTATGACGAGAACAGAAAATGAAGTGAACAACGTACACAAGGCTGGAATTTTATTCCCCTCCGTATATATCCCGTCCTCGCCCAACATACTCCGGGCTACCACCTACAGTAAACTATAATGAGAAGTTCCAATTGAAGGCCAACCTCCCTAAGGGTGTCACTTCTGTATCAGGTACGAGAGCGCAAAATTCAGCTAGAATAATCATAATCATAATAATAACCAGTACACATAATGGATCTTGGTTTCTCCACGCACGGAGTGCACATGGATCAACGTCTTGTCAAACTGGTATCGACGCTCTCTGCAGATAGACGCACGCTCACCGTAACCGGACCTCCATCGCCAAGACACTACCCTCCTGGACCTGCCTTTGTCTACGTCGTAACCAATGGTGGTGTTCCAAGCTTTGGACATAAGACATTGATTGGGACAGGAGCTTCTCCTCCTGTTGATTTGGGCGCCATTGCGAAGTAAGTGGAATGCTCACCTTCGTTATTTCGAGTCCATTACTGACGGACCGTTATCATATAAAGCCTACTTCGTAATACAAATTCGAACTGGCCGCCATCTTCTTGAAGCCCGATGCTCAAGAGAAACGAAGCCTAGAGGGTTCCGCATTTTGAACCTCCTCAGTCCATTTTCTCTCTTTTTGTATTACTTATATAAAATGAAAACATTTGTATTTGACCTGTAGTTAATGCAACGTTCGATAGATGCTCGATAGTCTGTAGGCGCCGGTGCCTATCAGTCGCGTTGATGGCATCAGTTCACTTCGATCATACCAAGTTGGTCTTAACATCATGCTTGCCGTTCGGTTCGGCCTCACGTGCCCTGGCTATATCTCGTTTGTTTAGCCTATAAAATTGCTGCAAGGGTAGTGCGATCACTAGGACTACATATGCGCGCTTGCTCCCTACAAGTACTAATTACCCTCCAAGTTCTCGCCCCCCCCGTTACACAGCCTTTAGTAGATCGAAATGTTACCATCAAAACTTAAAAATGAAGATTATTATGCAGAGCATTAACTATGTACATATCTTTAAGTTCGGCTCCGTATTCCGTGATAATAATCTTAACTACCGGACCTCATGGTCGCGAGCCATTGATATAAAGCATAATATAATCTGATACATACAAACCTACACTGAGTTACACTGCCTTTCCATCATTCATAGACGACTAAGGCTAAAAATAAACCATCAAAGGGTCCATCACCACACGGTTCCTGCATGCGACGGAGGAACCTGCGGCTATGCAATGATCGAATAATAGTGACTGTAACAGTCTCCGGTTCGCCGTCTTCGAAAATTTACACGTTACGTTGCTGCGAGAGTCAGAATTTTGGAAGGTTATGACTATCGTTGACTTTTGTCAATTTCAAGACGGCACGTCACTCGGACGCCTGTTAAACCTTCATTCTTGTTTTTGTGTGATATTACCACAACAACTAGCTCACGTAAGCGGCATGTCATGTCCTTGTCATTACATCGTATCGAAGACACGGCGACCTACAGTGTTTAAGTTTTAATTGTACCATTGACTGTTCGTGGGGTCGAATAAACTTTTGTGTCGTGTTCTCAAGCAAGAAACAAGGTGTATGTGAAGTATGTATGTAGGTTTGTGAGGATGGTAAGCCTGACCTGATACTTTTTACTCTGTTCCAGTAAGTACCGCGACGTACCATGAGGACAGTAGGATCCGACTCCGAAACAATGAAATTAAAACTCATCGAGAACACACGAGGCGGTGGCCAACCCGCCGGCTGTCAGTCGTACATACGTGTACATTGCACCTACGAGTCTTATGTGCTTACTCGGTGTTTCTCGAACTCTGAATTTGAGAAAAAGGTCCTCGGTTGAGGTCCATATTCTGAGAGAAGAAATGAGTGAGATAGAGAAGCGACCTCGGCATGTGTATTTGGGGATTTTAGTGGAACTAACACTGGTAAGCGACAAGCCAGAAAGAGACGCACAGTTTCAAGTGCCAGTACGTCCAACTGTAGCTATGTTTCTAGGTACCGCGGTCCAAACACTAATGTGATGGCGTGATAAGGACGAGTATGAAGAAGTAAATACAAGAACCCTTCTGACAATCTCGGGTAGCTTCTTCCTTCTTCTTGGAAGTCTCTGCCCTTCAAGGTTCAGGTCTAAAGCCTCAAGGCTGCGACTTATGTCACCGCGACCGCACAGAAATAAACAGAACAAAGAACTTGCACGCGTATTTGATGTGCCTCCCATGGCCCAAGGGTTCTTTAATACATAACTTGCCAAATATGTAGATTCATAACCCCAGAAATAAACGCTCCCATTGTTTAGAGAACAGAAATCTTCCTCCTGTCCGTTCAGTAGCTTAGTAGCCGTACTCGACGGACAATTGGAGCTTTGCCACATCTCCCCAGGTTCCCCAATCACATTGAATTTGTATGTAAGTAAGGGTTTTAAGCTAGAAATGACATGAGCAGTACGGAGCCGTAACAGCTTGGCCTGAAGACTGCGCAGGCTGAGGCCTGAGGCTGCTCTTGATCAGGATCATAATCCTCTCAGCGCTCGCTCGCAGGGCCAGCGGTGACTCAGTTGGCCCAGCCGAGCGACGGAGCTTGGAGTGGGGTCCAACTCCCTTGCCGCTCCTGAGAATGACACTTGTCATATTTTGAACAGAAGAACATTCATTCATTCATTCAAGAATCAGAAATTCCATTCCTATTCCCCCATTCCTCCGAATCGATTCCCGCGTCCTGTCACCGTGCTGGTGGCGCATGATCAAGACTCGAGTCCGAGACGTCATGACACGTGCAGAGTGCTATTTATATGTGTAGTTGTGTGTGCCGGTGGTTTGTGCCGCCGGGTGTTCCCGACAGCGCTTATATCGCCTGTAAGATAAAGAAAGTAAATATGTGGCGGACATAGTGGAATGCCCTCTACCCGCGTACAAATAAAGTGGAGGTGTACAAAGCTAGTAGGTATGTTTCATCGAGGGACACTAAGTGTTAAGAAGGGAGCAATGACATGGTCAATAATCCAACACCTAACTTTTAGTATGACACTGGCGCAGGAACCTGGCGTTCTTAGGATCTTATTTACTAGGATGACTTGGGACAATAAGGCTGGTTATAAGGCTAGACTACACTAAATAGTACAAAGTAGGTATGTAACAACAGACTTCAGTCACAAGGACGCTCGAGGCCGATGGATAGGAAATGAATGACGTTTGTGTTTTTGATTCTGATTAGGCAGTTAGATTAGGTTGCGTTATACGTATAGCCTGAGGGGGCCGTAGACGGCGTACGCTTATGTGAGAGGCTGATAAAAATTTGGAGCCTCGTGGTTGGATTTCTGGAGTTGTACATAAGTAGTCTAACTTGTCGGATTAAGTGCGTGTATGTAAGACGAGGGACTTGAAGTCAGATTGGGACCTGATCTAAGTTTAAATCGTACAAGTGTAGCACGAGTGAGATAAGATATGAAGTATCAGTATATCTTCTTCTTTCTGGTTTTCCTTTCGAATCTTCGCGTTGACCTCGATCAACTCATAATTACGCTATTTCAGCAAGATTTTTCGAGTTCGAGTTCTGATGAGCGCGGATGGGCGTCGAAGTTGAAGTTAATAGCGCGGCAGGCTTAGCTAGTCTCTGGCTGTGAGATGAGACTCTGTACGTAGGTGACTAGGGTGTGTAGTGCTCACTGCTCAATATTTTTCCCTTAGTGCGCACGTATGCATTTCAGGGACTGATCTAGTAGATGGCATTTGTGGACAGTGATATGTAGAGTAACAGGCACCTTAGCAGTACATGTCATAGTACATACGACGTAGAGCTACTAAGTGAAGCCAGAGGCAGAGATAAAGAAAAATGACCTAGGAACCGTCTTTGGGCCTCTCACTGTCTCTCCCTTCAAGCTTCTAAAACCATATTCTATGACATGACATAGGGGCCGTCCTAAGGTGCATCAAAAGGAACTACGCTGAGATGCCCTATGCACGCACCCAAACATAGTTCGTATGTCAATTAGTCTACCTTCTACAAAGCTACTATTATAATAACCGTTTCAATGAAAGCTTGAACAGTTACTACTTAGTTTTATCGTCGAACCTGTCGGTAATTAATAGGTCGTGGTACATTCTGCTTATGTTAGTTGGACCCCATGATGATGGATGATGTTGGTGGTGGTTGGGGATGATGGAAGGATGGACTGCGGAGCCTTTGGCAGATTTGCATTTCAGTTCTGGCCCAACTGCGTATCGTGACTTGATCTAATTTCTATATATGTCCCATGAATATGGGTATACGTACGTAACGTCCGATGGTAAATATATCATTGTCTTCATCTTCTGACCCCCCTCCGATTGCCCTAGGCTCTGTCGTCCGTCTTATCTCTCCGAGGCCGTCTCGGGATGTTCCTTTGTGCCTAAATACATAGTTCTATGTAAAACTACTTCTAGTACTACCACAGACCCTTCTTCTACTGCGGGTTCAATTGAGATAGTATGGGATCGTGTAAACTGGGTATGCTATATATAGGTGATTCATATTGTATTATCATCGGCGCTATGCGAGTACTATCTTAACGTCCAAGAAGAAGACGAAAGCCGTGTGTCGGATGAGGTCGTGCGACGAAGACGAGGAAGAGCCTGGCCCGGCTCACGCTTAGGCTCAAGTTCTCCCGACTTAGTATGCACTGGCACTATCATACGGTCGTTGTACGGTCTTCGTGATCTTTCAGGTTTTTATCCCGAAGTACATGTCCGACGGAGGGGGAGGGCGATCTGTAGAATGTCGTTCGAATCCTGTGCATCGGTACGTCGGTATGTAGGTTAAGTTTAAATAATCAGGATCGGCGCCGCCGCGCACCTAGATAAAAAAAAACACACACAATCTGTCTAGAACTTTCACTTTCTTCACCTAATAGTCCTGGTCCTCTACATATTAAAGACCTCGACAGTAAGATCAATCCGACACGGACGTAGAGTGGCAATTATCAGTGCGATGGATGTCGGAGGAGACCTACGTATATTAGATACGTTGACTTACATACTGGGGTGACTCGTTAGACTTCCAATGCCCAATACCAAAAGAAATAACATTAAAGGCTCTGGCTCTGGCTCTAGCCTATGGGTATGTACTAGTATATGGATATCTATACATAACGTGGACGAATGAACGAACTATTCATTGACTCGAGCGCGGACGCGGAGAATAGAGAACCATACGCGTGCGTATGCGTATGGTTTTGGCTTTCTGTCTTTCTGTTCCTGCTTTATCCAAGCTTACTCTCATTCTCACCTCTCACCTCTCACTCCAGTATTGAGAATTCGAAGCTCCAATCGTTGAACATTGAAAACCAGCTTCTCCTCCTTCATTGATTCCATCCCGCTCACGCGGGAGGTGAGCGCATGGTACCTGGCATATACATAGTATCTATGTACATACAATGCAATGCTATGTCGATTTCAGATCAATTGATCCCGGTCTGAACGTTGAGCTATATTTAGAGCTGGGCTATACACCAAATTTCTTGAACACATCGCATTCGATAGCCGATGTGTTTTGCGATTTGGCTTTCCGTGTCCGTGTCGGAGGCGGTGGTAGTAACTAAGTATCGCTCGAAAAGTTATCGTGGGTGATAAGGTAAGGTCGCAGTGAGGTACTTCCCGTTTGAAGAATCGACTCGGAGACTAGGCGAGGCGAGGCTAAGGTAGTCAATTCAACACGCCTTCCGTTCATTGAATCGTACATTTTTTTCAGGATTCTCAAGATATACTGACTGAGGGGTGGTAACACTGCAGCTTCCTGAGCCACGGGTGGCCACGTCGACTGTGATCGGTGTGTTTTCAGCTTTCTCTGTTATCTATATCTATAGGGTCGGAAAGCGTTGGAAGTTGATTCAATCCGTCCGTCTACGCCTTTAAGATGCTACATGCACATTGATCTATTTTTGGTCCTATTCAATGTCCACGTCTCTGTGCACTTCTACCTTTTCCTTTCCCCCTGATCATCATCTACATCAATCGAATGAGAAGAAGGGTGCGAAGAAGAACTTGACAGGATTGCAATACGAGAATACATAAATTCGTTTTATACTTGTGTCATAAACAGAAGGTCGTGTGCGTGGGTGCGTGGGTTTGGTCTGACGAGCAGAATCAAAGAGAGAAAGAAAAGATCTGAGAGAGGTGATTGAAGATTTTACTTCTGGACATTTCGGCTGAGGTACTCTGTTTATAAATAAATTTGCAGCAATCACTCTCCATGATACATATTCCAGAAAATTGATGTGTGGAGAATCGATCAATATAATAACATGGTAATATGATAGATGGATAGGATAGGACTCGCGCATGGAAAGATGATTATAATGATGATGATTTCATTGATCGTTGGTTGATTAGTTAGCGTTGGACGGAACATTGATTGTTAATGTTCATGTACTGTGTGTATACGCATTGCATAGCAGCAGCCAGCCAGCGGCGTCTAATTTAAAATCTGACATTGAAGTTGAACGCGTTGAAGGACAGCGATTTCACTTCAAGCGATCAATGATCGAGCGGTACTTGAGCTCGCCAGGGATACGTACTATGAATTACGGACGACTTGTGTCAGGCTTCAGCGGAGTGAGCTCGACGTTGGTGGTTTGGACTACGCGTCATATTTTTCCGTTTGTTTGGGTTCAGCTAGAGCCTAGGTCACAATTGGCAATCGCCTAAATATTAGTTCACCGGTTTGGAGCATTGAACGTGTACAATGCGTGTCGAGATTGAGTGTGGTCTGTGGTCTGCGGACGGAGAGTAATCATGATAGATAAAGGGTTTTGATTTTTGTTACTAACCGGCGGTTAAAGACGGTATGTACAGGGATGGATCAGAGGACTGATTCAAGCGTGAGATCTTGGAGGGCGTAGTAGTTCTCGTGCTCTGTGGTGTCTAGTAACTAGCTACACGGACGTTTTAGCGGGCTTCTTTTCTTTGAAGTTGGACAGATGAGATTGACTGACCATCATCATCAGCATCTTCGCACTATTCTTATCGGTCGCCCCAAACCCACGATAGGCTGAACCTGGATCGAAAAGGGGGATTACCGCATAAGACTAATGGGCACCCTCGCTTGAAGAAGCCTTTTATGGTAAATTGGGGTGGGACTTTGGGGGGGCCTCATTGTAGGAAGCTATTTGGCGTTTGTGAGATCTGGAATGAACCTATTGTGAGTAGTGATGACATTGTGAAAGGTAAGGAAATGTAGGAGGATGCGTACACTTTGTAATAATTATTGTACTTTTGGTAACTAGGATGACTCCCATGGGTGTGGGATCGGAGGATCGGACAAGAGATTGCCGAGAATGGACCATGTGAACAAAGACAGGAGCTAAAAATGGAAAATTGAGGCGCCACCTGAAACAAAGCGTGACAAACAGTGGGGCTGGTGGGCCCTGGATAATAAAAGATTCCCACGGCCGCCAATCGCCTCGTTTTCACTGTTCACCTCCATCTCTTCTCAATTATTATATCTCTGCCTGCCTCCTCGCCTTTTTCTCCTCTCCTCCTCATCCTCTCCTCCTCTTACTCTCTTCCCCATCCACCATGATGCTCGTACAAAAGCCCCAGAACATCCTCCTCGCCGCTCCAACTGTCTATGCTCATCGTCGACACCCGTCGGCCCCAGTAGTCGTGCAGCCGACCCGTACTCCAGGCCTCCTTTCCCTTTCAAGGCCCCCAGTACAGCCAAGGGTCACTCCTCAGCGCCAGCTGCCGTCTCTGCAGCGCAAGCCTGCGCCAAAGACCGTCAACAAGAAGGTGTTGGCCCCGGCAGTTGAAGTCGTTGGCCCAGAGACTCCTTCTCCAGCAGCTCGCGGGAGGTCTCAGGCAAAGCAGGGCGCGAAGGACAAGCACAGGTAGTTTAAACTCGGTGATGGATTGGAATCGGAACTGACCGTTATCAGGAGTTCTTCCCAATCACTTTTGCGGGCCAAGCATGGGCGCCAACCTTCTCCTCCAATTACAACCGTTTCCTCGCAGGCAGAGGCCCCCGTAGTTTTTTCAACAAACCTTTTTGACCCATTTTCAGACGATAACAACACTTCTCCTCCGCCTTCTCCTACTTTGTCCAAACCAACAGGCAAACTAGCCCGTCGCCGACAGCAAGCTTCTCCATCGCCAGCCTCAAAGGCTATTCCTGTTCCAAACATCCAGCGGGCAATTCCAACCAACAACATCGCTCGTTCCGACCCGCTTCCATCCAATATCCGTCCTCGTCCTGTTCCCAAGCGTTCTTCAACTTTCCAGGATTTCCCAGTTTGTGACGATTTGAATGAAAAGTCGATGAAGGTTTTCCCACCTTCTACCCCTCCTCGTCGACCCACTACAAACTACGTCGGCCCTCGCACAGCCCCACTTTCCGCTATCCCTACGGCTGGTTTCCCATTCGATTCCGCTATTCCAGCCATGAAAAGAGGTGCAAGGAGGCACCAGCGCGTTCCCAGCGAGGGTATGTTTGGAATGTCTTCCGATGAGGATGTTTCTACCGGCTCTGGCGGTGTGATCCTCAATCCAAACGTACAGGCTCTCTTTGGCCTCGTCAATAACAAGCGCGCCTCCCTTCCGTCAACCCCCGCACCCGCCCGTGTCACCGTCACTACGCCTGTCCGTAGTCAAGGCCCGTCTCCCGTCGGTCAACTTACGAGGGAGCAGGAACTTGAGCGAGAGGCGTTGGAAAAGGCTGGTTATTATGCGAGCTCCATGTTCCAAAACTCGCCCAGTCCGGAGGAACTCCCGGACCCTCTCCTCCTCTGAGGAGTATCATTATTCTTTTTCCCTCTTCTTGTAACACTAGTGATTTTTAGAGAAGATTTAGAAGTGAGTTTACCTGCTCCATTGAGTGGACGCTTGCTAATCTTTCACAGCTCTTGGGAATATTGTTTTTTAGACCGTGTCTTTCTGTCGATCACCACCACCACCACCACCACACCATCCGCTGCATAAATTACCCTCTATCGTCTACGTTGCTCGTCACGGTACATCCCCAATGCTTGCTAGTTTGCTTCTTCCGCCTATCTGTGTCTGTCTTCTATCCACCACCACCACCACCACCACTACCACTGTCTCGCCTCACCCGGAAGATTTTAACCAACACGCACACACAACTATACCACTTTGCATTGATTCCCCGCAATCTCATCAAGTGTATCAACATAATCAAGCATTATCGTTATTTTGTGACTAATCGTTCAAACATGTACACTTTTTCTTGTGGCGACCGTTATTTTTTCGCGCCGCCTTCAATTTTCGTTTTTCGCTGTCATCGCTGTTTTTAAAACTTCTTCCCCGGGTGGTTTCGGGAAATTTTTGGTGGACTGGTTCGGGATGGACGATCGGCTTCCGGTATTCGGGACACTAACATAACTACTCGCACTGTGCTTTCGACACCCGTCCTTATCGCCCGTCAACACCGCCACCACTACTTACATAATCCGACGTCGGCAATCTTGGAGTTAGCTTGACCCTCTTCTTCCTTCCCCGGAATCCAACTCGCCAGTCTATCCAAGCAAAAGCTATATTTTTCCCCTTTTGCAGACGGGTGCGGAGGGGGCGGCTAGCCTCTTTCGATTTGTGCTTTATACTGCACGCTCCGTTGTATTAATCTTATCGTTGTCATTATTCCTTGACCGACCGACGCACACTCTCCGGCTCTTGTGTATTTCCTCCCTCATCGACTTTTCTTCACTCTCCTGCGGGCTTTGACGGTGCTGCGGTGTGCCCCCACATGCATCTGTATATGACTTACGAAGGTCTTTTTTACCTCTCGCCTATCCTCACCCCCATCATCGACATCATCATCATCAATTATCATCACCACAATCCCACCACCAGCATTCAATCAATTTTATCATTGACGACGAAACGCAACCAATAGCAAATATCAACAACAACGCGCCGGCTACACTTTTTTTTCCTATCCTCAGTCCCGTTAATTCATTCCATTCCCAATCCAAACGAAATGAACAGAACAGAACAATTTGTATAACGCATGACTCAGTCTTCAAAAAGCATTTTTCTTTTCTTTTCTTTTCTTTATTATTTCTTTTTCTTCTTTTTCTCGTATTTTATTTCTTCCTTTTATTGGTTCTTGTTTTACGCCTTTTTTTTTTTCTATTCCACTTCACTGCCTACCTCTTTTTTAAAAACGAAATTTCCCCCTTTTTCTTGAAATCTTCTCCATCTTTCATTGGGCGTTATCGGTGGTTGTATTACATACATATTTTTCTCTCTTTCTTCTTGTCTCTTCTCTCTATCGATGTCTCTTTACGTTTTGTTTGCTCCCTGTTTCTATATTGTCTCGACGTCCGGTTTTTCCAAACTGGACTCGTGACACTGCTACTTTTGCAGTGTCATTTCTCGTCATCCCCTCTCGTTCCTCTTTTCTTCTTTCCGCCACTCCCTCTTTTTTCAACCCTTTGCTCTTTAGCTCCGATTGTCGTAGTACCTACACTACGTACCTCGCTCTACCCGGTCCTATCCTATCGTATGAACGTATAATCTTACCTAGCCAGCTTTACATATCCTAGTTTACTATGGTTATGTTATGCTTTTTTTGGGTTTATTTGTACGTTCTCAGTTTCGCCGTCGTCGTTTCGTACGTCGTTCGCGTTTCATTTCACCTCTCATCCGTTCGTCTATCCATACCTACACGTACATGCACACTCTCTACCTCTACTCCTTAGCACTATCCCTCTGTCTCGTAACACCAAACTCGGCGGTATAGCTACCGACTGTTTATACTATCCTTTTTCTTGCAATCTTATTACTTTTCCGCTTTGGTTTTCGATGTATACAAAATCTCCTCTCCTCCCTCGTTCATCTTTTCTTCCTCGCTGTCCTCCTTACCTTCCTACGCCCGACCTTCCTTACCTTCCTCCCTCCTCGTTCTTCCTCCTACAAATATAAGTACAAGTAACATAAGTATCGTACAGGCTCGCTAGGTATTAACCTTGTTAATATCATCATCGTTGTCATTGTTTTTATTTGCGTGGACTTGAATTTGAACGGGATTTGGGTGAAGATGATTACAGAGCGGAGATGTACCGAATACCCTGATTCAATTTTATTGCTACTTGATACATAAGTACATAGAAAATAACGAAAAGGTTAACAACAGACAATTTTCATATATTTGAAGAAAGGAATCAAAATTTTAAAGGTTTGACAGTAGTATCGGGACTACCAGTTAGACGCCGTATTATTAAGCAAGCTACAAGGCCACGTATCAGCAAAAGGAATAGAAACGAGGGCGATATGATCCAGAACTTACTTTGCAATGGCGCCTAAATCAACAGGAGGAGAAGCTCCAGTTCCAATCAACGTCTTATGTCCAAAGCTGGGGACACCATCGTTTGTCACGACGAAAATGAAGGCGGGTCCAGGAGGGTAATGCCTTGCAGAGGGCGGCCCAGTGACGGAGAGAGTACGTCCATCCGCAGAGAGACTCGATACGAGTGTTACGAGTCGCTGGTCCATATGTACACCATGCGTCGCAAATCCAAGATCCATTAAATTCACTGGTGACGAGATGTATCAGTCTTTATAATCGCCAAAGAAAGTGAGAAAGTGACTTACCGCTGACGGAAGTTACCCCAGTGGGCAGATCAACATTAAGCTCGAATTTCTCATTGTAATTGACGGTATCCGGCAGTCCCGTGAATGTTGGACGGGGATGAGATAGATAGGGCGGCGAAAAGAATTCGAATCTAAGTGTAAAATGATGTCGGGTCTCGAACGTGAATACATGCTTTGCCGACGTACCGGTATTCTGTGGCATACTTGACTGTTTTAACATCGTCATTAGGGTTTGATCCAGCTGGGGTGCGGATCGTTAGCGTGGATACATAACCATGATGCCCTTATACAAATTCCTTACCGACTATAACTGTTCCATTCGGCGTAAGAGATGCAGTAGAATGATACATTCTCGCGATTGTAGAAGCTGGAATACCAGAAGAAGAGAACCGTTTACCCTCCGGTGCAGATGGGTCGTATAAAACAGGACGAAAGGCTGGGTTTGTCGCACTGCTATTGCCGACTTTGTCGAAACTCTGATGATATTCTCGGAAATGTACAGTTTAAGAAAGAAAGAAAAGGCTCTCACAAATCCATAACCCGCGGTGCCAGTATGTGCACCGTTAACAATGAGGATTCGCATATCGGGCAGTTGGATCAACTCAAGCATTATTCGTGGTGAGGGCATAAATTCGACTTTCCATCCTGCCGCGATGCCAGCTGGAGTAAGCACTAAACGTGAACACTGAGCGGATGTCGGCGTGAAGACGCTATAGTTAGCTGCTGGAAGGTCGTCTAGCGCCTGTGATCCACCGCATATCATGATTTCAGGAGTGTAGCTATTTTCTGGGGTCAATGGTAGAAGGATCGCGCTTGCTGAGAATGGGGAACTTTCGAAGCACTTGAGTTCGATAACTATGCGCAAATAAATTTGACGCGTTTTCACCTGACTCGAACGCCATTGGGAATTCCAGGTAGTCTCGTTTCCGTGTTAGTGCGCCAGTCAAAAATCATTGCTTTTTGGTTTGCAGCAATAAAAATGTTGCCGTCTGGGAGATATGCGAGATTTGGAAATTGATTTCCGTTCAGAGTTTCCATGAGAAACTTGCTGGGAATCTGAAGGCCATTGAAACCTAGAATCAAGCTAACATTAATACATGCGTCACTACACATGTTTCTGACTCGCCGTTGATGTTTTTTGGTGGATAAAATTCGTACGTCGGGTTGTTTACACTGGCATTGTTTATGAATCTGACTCGGAGAACTTAGTTAGTAATTACTACCAAAAAATGAGGAGCGTAGCAACTTACCCTCCAACCACGGACCCTCTAGAATAATCGATGATCAAAATTGAATGGCATACGGGAAAAGCAATGATACCCACCCAAAAATGAGAACAGAACCATCCTCAATGCGTACCTGGGTACGTTGTAACTTTAATATCTTTCATTTTGGTGGTCAGATAATCGGCATACGCACGGAAGAAGCGTACCACCTGTCCGAAGTCAAGCGGACTGTGTTTTGATCTTCAAAAATGTCGCAGTTGCCGTCGTCGCAGGGTGTAAACAGGCGAATTCCCTGCAAGCCGTCCTTGCCTATATAATTCATGTCATCGAAATTTCGAACACAGAACTTGAGGGCCTTACCGGTGATTACCACTGGGTTGCCGCCTGTGCTGATTATGGTGCCATTTCCAAGGAAGCTTCCAGTGGCGCACCAGGTATTACTCGCTGGGTTCAGTGGTCTAAACGTTTTTGTGGCGAGGTTCAACTCGACAGACCATGCAGGATGGCCATCGACACTTGTGGGATTGTGTTCACTGACATGTATCCATGTTTAGATAGTAGATGCAGTAAAAAATGAAGAATTCATCGGCATACACTTTATCGAATATAATTGCCGTGGTTTCGGATACAACAGCGAGCTGCATAGCACTGACACCCGTCACACTGAATTTTTAAAAATGTCAGCATATTTATCTTGTCAAAATCGAGAACTACTTTAGGGCGGCCCTTACCCTTCTTCGGAGAGAGTCCACTGGCCAGAGATAAATCCTGGAGAGTTGGCAACATCCCGAACGAGGTTGAAAGCAAATGACTGGATTAAAGCAGAGAAAGTTATCAAAACCTGGAGTAAATGCATTGACATTGAGAATATCAGTTATGTTTGACGACTCGTTTTGAGGAAGCTTTTGTACCTGCTAAGTTTCAAGAGGTGTTCGAATATCGCAATAATAGTGGATGCATAACGGCGGTGGAGCCCACCGATTCGCGCGCTTGCTTCTTCCTTAGTCAGATGGCCGTTCTCTTTCAACGAAACTCACATCAAAGGCTAGTTGTTTATCACAAGTGCACATTGGTCCGTACTGCTACGGTTGCTCTTGCACTAGGTAGGTCAATCCTTGCAAATATAATAAGGAACCATATGTGAAGCCAATATCCACACCTGCCAACCTAAGCTCCACGATGAAAGATGGCCAAGTCAATTTTGCATAGAGCAACGTTAAATCTGTACTGACATTAGTAAGTACAATACAAGGGTTAAGATTTATGTTGCGGCCCCACATAGGTCATACCTTTGGTTGGCCGAACTGTATAGGATCTGCCCAAAGGTTTTGTGATAAGCACCTAAGCAACCAGGTTAGCAGCAAGTCCAATGCTAAATAGTGAAAGTTCAAACCACAAGGGTTCCGGCTTGGCATTTTCAGTGACGTCACGGATGTGAACCAGTCATGTGAACGATTGGTTCCGACTTCGGAATCGAAAGAATGCTGTTCGTTCCTCAGTTTTCTTCTTCAATACGATGAGAAAAACACTGTCTTACGCGGCATTCAAAAAATAAAAAACCCTCTTTCGTAACGCCAAACGCATGCATGACGCTTTCTTCTTTGTCATGATCCTTCTCAGGTTGTTCGACCTAAATTATTACACGACCACATGAGATATACCCGGGTGGAGCCTTGGTTCTGGACAGAATGAAAGGTGAAATATCGTCTCTCTTTTGGGACGGCCGGTTCTTTCGCGAGACAATTCATCCACATCCAAGATGCACGGTTCTGGAGGTATTCTAAATTAACCTACAGGGTTTATTGGTTGAGATTCAGTTCGCACCATTTCAACCTTTCTCCACCGATAGCTCATCTGACAGGTATCTCAAGAAAACCAGTGCAATAAGACATGTAACCTGGACGGACGCCAAGAGGTACCTTCATCACTCCCAGTTTGACAGCGTTTTACTGAGTAAGCTGCAACGGCATCAGCAGAAGCATTAACACTGTTATAATTGCACGCTTACTTCGTAATGGTCCCCAAATCTACAGGAGGAGCTCCGGTTCCAATCAATGTCTTGTGTCCGAAGCTTGGGTTCGTCACGACGAAAACGAAGGCGGGCCCAGGAGGACAATGTCTTGCAGACGGTTAGGTCTACTCAAAGCCTGAGATCGAACTTCTCGTTGTAGTTGACTGTGCTGGGCAGCCTTGTATACGTCAAACGTGGGAGGGACATACAGGTCGGTGAATAGAATTCAAGTCTGTAGCAAGGTTTAGGTATAATCGGGGCATGTTTTTACGAGGACATACCTATATTCCATGGCATGTTTGTTCGTTGAGACATCGATGTTGGGATTCGGTTCCATTAGGCATGAGGGACGCTGTGGGGTGAACTGTGATACAGTCACGATATATTAGATACAGGGATGTCAGCTGAAGAAAATCTTCTACCTGCTGGAGCAGCAGGATTATCAATGACGAGAGTAACAGCTGGATTCGTGGCTCTACTATTGCCTACTTGATCGAAGCTCTACACGGAAGAAAATGTCAAAGATTGAACTATACCAAGTGACATAGGAAACCACTAACGGATCCGTAACCCGCAACACCTGTTTATGCACCATTAACATTGAGGATTAGCCCATAGAAGCCACCAGCCAGAGCTCGAGTTCGACGATGGCGATCATCCCGTCTATGACTGCACCCCCCACACGCACCCACGGCTGGCACTGGCACTGATCAATAGGGTTCGCCTGCATTGTCGTCTTCGTCTTCGCATAGTATTTACGGGGACGAGCATCACAACACGCATGGCATGCAATAAACGAGAAGAGTTCCTTTGAGAAGTATAGGTGGGTGGAATGAGCGTTAGCAATGGTGCCGTAAGCGGTGTAGGTGGACCTGGTGGGCTGAGAGAGAGAGAAAGCGGGGACCATGTCGAGAAAGTAGGGGTTGTGGAGGTGAGCACAGAGGTGGAGAGCGTGCGATGAGTCGCGATCAGGCTAGGGGTGCAGAGAAGGCTGGAGCTGGGACACCTAGTAGTCGCACTACGAGCCGCGAACGAGAACGTGAGTTGAGACCATCGTCAACCCCCAACACAATGTTTTGTGTCCGAACCTGAGAACACCGGGGTTTGTCATGACAAAAAAGAAGGCGAGTTCAATGGGTGATGTCTTGAAGAAGGCGGCCCAGCCTGTGACGCTGAGAATATATCGATCTGCTGGAAGACTGGATATACAAATTGTACAAGTTGCTGGTTCACATGTACGTCGTCCGTCAAGAGCCCAAAGTTCATAATATCGACTGGTGATTTTTCCGTTAAGCTTGGATCAAGCGAGTAAAAAAAGGAAGACTTACCACTGATTGAATTAGCCCCTGTGCATATATTTACTTCAAGATCGATTGTCTCGTCGTAGTTGGCCGTGCTAAGCAGTTCTATATACATTGGACGAAGACGAGACATGTAGGACGGCGCATAAAGTGCATGTCTGTAACAAGGTTCAGACGTAATCAAGGCATATTTGTCCACAGACGTACCTGTATTCTGTGCCATGGTTATTTGTTGGTACAGCCCTCCATATTGGGTTTCGATCCGTCTGTTCTACTTGAAGGTAAACGTGTAATTGCTGGACAAAAAAAGGTGGAAATACGTACTCTTTGATGAATATAATGGCGGTGGTTTTGGAAACAACAGCGAGCTGCATAACACTCACACCTGGAGTGCTGTACAAGAAAGCGATTAATCTGGGTTTCATGAGATATCAAACGACTAATTACATACTGGTATTTCAATGATGATCATGGGTCAGAGATGAAATCTCGAGTGCGAGGATTTTTGAAGACTAGAGCTCGAATGGTGGTCGTGAAATGCGTCAGAATAACCCAAGTTTAGATCGATTGCACTGTCGGCTTGGAAATCGGACATCCATTGAAGGTTTTTTGATCCTTATCGAGGTCCAAAAATCTGATGGGGTTTCTTACCCAAGCATAACTTGTTCGAATTGAAGAATGAGTCTTCGACCGGGTCGTCTTTGTTCCCAGATCTCAGTCCTTGCCCTTGTCGTTCTTCTTGTCACATACGGCCAGTTCCATTTTGTTGCCGCATATATTCATGATGTTTCGCGAACGTTACGGTATGTCCGTAGTACCTTCACGATCATACATCACTGCGTAGACGTCCTAATGTAGAACAGTGCCATCGCTGTTAGAGAACCGAAGGATAGAATGTGAATGTCATATTTTGACTTGCGTGGAAACATAAATCGGTGAGGCTGGAATACGGTGAGTCTCCATTCATTTTTGCTTGGGAGTAGAGGGTTGTATATGGGACACAAAGGATGTCAAGAGCTCTCTGCTCATGTGTTCGTTCAAACGTTGAAGGTTGAACGCGGTCATGTGACCTTTCGGTCCGCATTGTGATTTTAGCTGTGAATGATTTTTGTTCCTAACCGTCAAAACCTCATCGCTATTCACAGTCATCAGGCTTATACATCCCAGATGATTCACAACAAACTACGTCGGCCGCCGCATATCGACTAGTTCCCCACTGGCTTCCACTACAGCGTATGCTTGGATTTTCACCTGCTCGAGCATTGTTATACTCAATCCTCTCGCTTCGGGCGTACCTCAGCAGTGCATAGAGGGTTCACGGGGAATGGAGACGGGCGCAGTGTCCTGGTAGTTACATCATTAATGTATTATGTCTGCATGAAGTCTCACTTCAATAGACCTAAATTGACAAGAAAAAAAAAAAAAAAAAAAAAAAACTCAATCCTCAACGAGTGCTCACCCCCACCGTCAACCCCTGTACCCGTCCCTATGTAGCCAAGGCCCATCTTCCTTTGGTTAACTTTTGAGGGAACAGGAACTTCAACAAGAAGCAGCTGGCTATCATGTGAGCTTCGTGTTCCAAAACTTGCCCAGAGCTCTTGCTCTAGACTATTTCTCTTCCCTCGATCACCACGATCAGGAACCCCTCGTCACTTAAGTTGTCTGCTTTGTTGCCACGGTACATCTCCTTGCTTGCTAGCTTCCTCCTTCTGCCTATATCTGTTTGCCTTCGACCCACCGCCACTGCCGTTGTCTCGTCTCACTTGGAAGATTTGGGCTTGGCCCTACTAGTCGGCAATCTTGAAGTTGTGTTTGACCTTCTCCTTTGCTATGATCCCACTAGCCAATCTATCGACCCAACTAACCCCATCTTTTATTGTTGTTATTTTTCCTTGACCGACCGACATACATTCTTTGGCTCTTGTGTATTTTCCCGACATTGACCTCTTCTTTCTTGCGGGTTTCAACGGTGCACCCTTTATCTTGCCTATCTTTTCTTTTACGCCTCTTCCTATTCCACGTCACTGCCTACATCAGGAAGATCGCACACCGCTAGAAAAGGTAGCATTATGTAATCTATCAAATCCAGCCCTCCACATCACAAGCTGGAAATACCACGATATGTCCGATTCTAGGCGGTCATGCTAGATCTAGCAGAGCTAGGAAGTCGTTAGATATATGTAAAAAAAGCTAGAATTAGGCCTTCGTATTATATCTATTTATTTATTTTGCTCAGTGCCAGATTCACAGATGACAGACGTTCAAAAATTTATAATATGAAAAAGTAAAGAATAATATTTTTGTTTCCACTTCTATTCTACTTAAGTAATACAGCTCAAACGAAACAGTATACAATAAAAGTACTATTATAATCATGATGTATGCAAAAAAACAAAAAAAAAAGAGAACGCAAGGGAGTGTGTGGGACATCCCCGGCATTTTGTTTGTCTGTTGCTCGTCGGCGGACGTCATGGATAGATACCGTGCAGATATGTGATAAGAAGAGCAACCCAGATTCAGGACTCACATGTACATCGATTCCCTTGTCTTTACCCACTCCAAATCAAAGAAAAAAAACACCAAAACGTCGTGTGGGATGGTTCTTCCAAGGTTCTTCATCGGCGGACGTTGTGGACGAGTGCGGGGCGTAGTTTTGATAGTACTGCATGCTGGAGATGTGCAGGGAAGGATGTCGTAGGGGACGCGAGGTGCAGGTGTTCGAGAACGACAAGCCTGGTTAGCAGAGGTGAGTTGGCATGCCCTATGGTTCACAAAAGGGTTGTTTACTTACCATAATCATATGTGCACGTTTATGTTGTCTTGGTTGGAAAGGGCTGAATGCGTAAATCAGTAAACATGGTCAGGATAAGCTAACAGGAATTACTGACCGTCAAAAAATTTAAATATACATGGCACCCCAATGCCAAGTGCCTGATACACGTTGCAGTCAGGTATGTATCCCGAATGTAGATGGATAAGAAAGGAGGAGAGAAGAGGGAGAGGTGAGGTGAGGAAGGTGAGGTGAGGATGAAGGTAAAGGACAAAGAATCATTCGAAAAATTGCATCGTGTTATTGATGTGACGCGTCACATAGTCGGAGTTTGAATTGACTTGGTCATATTTTGGAGGCCGTCATCTGTCCGTCGTCAAGTTGAAGTACTATGTGTACATACATTGCATATGTACTATGAATTCCAGTAGATATTATATGGCCATTGATGACTGGTATTGTCACCTATATGTAAACTACAAACACAGAGAGCAAGCACCAACTGTACCATGTGGCACAGGTATCGGAGTTTAACATATCTCCCATATGGTTCAGTGGCTATGCTGTCGTTTGCCGGCGTTGCTTTTTGGAGTCTGTAACTAAGTTCAACTCCCGTCCATACCAATAAATAAAATAATGTAGAAGGATAGAAGGAAAAAATGTGCGCTAGAAATAGCTTCTTCTGCTATACCTCTAGAAAAAAGAGGGTCGGAATTTCGGGCAGGATTTATACATACCAGGTACCCTAGCCCATTCTACCATATCTAGAGATTCTATCGAGATGTTATCTTCCTGATGTACCCGATTTCACTCTTGTTCTTGAATTTTGCTCCGCCTTTTGTTGGGCGTTATCAGTGGTATATTATATACATAATTTCTCATTCCCTCTCTTCTATCTTCACTCAACCCCCCTTCTCTTTAGCTCCGATCGTCGTAGTACATAGATATTGTATCATATTGTATTGTATCGTATGAGCGTATAATCTTACCTAGCCAGCTTACATATCCCAGTTCTCCTATGGCTTATCTCATGCTTTTTTAATGGCTTTTCTGTACATTCTTTTGTTCGTTGTTCTTTCGTGTTCGTTGTTTTGTACATTCGTTGTTTCTTGCACTCGTCGCTCGTCATTCCGCAGTTCTTTCGTGTTCGCATTTGCGGTTCACTTCACACCCTCTGGTCCATCTATCCATTGCACTCTATTTACACATGTTCATGCACACTCTATATCTACTCCTGACCACTATCCCCCAACACCAAGCTCGGCAGTATTGCTACTACTGCCTGTTTATACTGTTCTTCCTTTGCATTTCCCTTTTCTCTTTTGGTGAAATATTGCATGCAGTGTGCATGCCATAGATGGAAAAGAGAACATATTATCATTGGTATAATCTACATGTAAAATTATGCTTTCTTTGGTTTGGTTGTGGATTTTGATGTGTATATGGAAAAGATTGGTTTTTATTTACATTCAAGTATTACATAGAATGTCAAGAGCAGGATATAGCCAGGGTCCTTTTTCGGATGTTTTTCAGGATGGTAGTACATTCAGAAATCAAGATGGAAATTTATTGGACTTGCTGAGGACTTGATTTGTTGGTGCTTTTTCATTTTCTTTTGGCGTCTTCATCAGTATTTGTTGGGTCTTCAGTTGGTCTACTTTGATTGTTTAGCAGCATAAATAGCCTTGGCTGCTTTTATTTCCTCTTGAAGATTGTCCACAGCTGTGTGAGACATAGTACTATGTAAGTCATTGATTATATAAACAAGTAGAAAAGGGACATACAAAGGTGATTTTCAAATATTATAGTCCAAAGGTTGTTAATCAACAACTGACTTGGAGTAGTTGTTGGCTGGACATTTTCAGCTAGTAAAGTTTTAAATATACAAGTCAATTTAAGAAAAATAAAGGGAGAAAACATACAACTTTGATCAAACAAGTGCACCAGCTTATGAACAGTGTTTTTTTCCTTGAATTTTAGCTCATCCACTTCTGTTTAAATTGATATATGTAAAAAAAAATCCACAATTTTAGAGCTTACTATTGTATGATCCTAATGCAGCTAATATTGCATTTGAAACTTGTGAATGAGATAATATTGCATAAAGCTTGAAAGTCTCTGAAAAGTATGTCTCCAATGGAACCTCAAAGTATGTGTTGGACAAATAAAAAACATGCTCTGAGCATATTATCAAACCTGAAGAAAAATATGAGATATATATATTGACATTTAAATAAAATAAAGGCAAACATATAACAGAGCACAATGTTGTTTGTATTTTGGATTCAGATAATCCATTAAACTAAGAAAAAGTAAAATTAATGATGTATGACAAATATATTAATAAATCATTACCATTTTTTCACTGATAGATATTATTGTGGAAATTATTGTTTGCTAAAAAGTTGAAGGTATTTGAATTAATTACATTTAAATATTATTAAAGAACAATTTTACTCACAGACTGTTGAAAAAAATTGACAAATAAAATAAGCTAAAATATAAACAGACAAAAATAGATTATATGCACCATCTATGAGAAAAATAAATAAGCGAAGAAGAAAGACAGAAAAAGACAGGAAAGAATGAATTCTACACACATCCTATAAAACAAAGCGAAAAATAGAAGAGTTAAGCAAAACAAAAAAAAGGGCAGAGAAGAATGAATTCTACACACATGCTATAAAATAAAGAATAACACAGAAGGATTAAGACAAAGAACAAGGGTTAAAAAAATGAATTTTACACACAGCCTATGAAACAAAGGAAAACAAAGAAGAATTAAGCCAAAAAACAAAGGCAGAAAAGAATGAATTCTGTGCACAATCTATGAAACAAAGCAAAATACAGAAGAAGTAAGCAAAAGAACAAATGCAGAGAAGAATGAATTCTATGCACATCCTGTAAAACAAAGGAAAGAAAGAAAAATTAAGTGAAAGAAGAAAGGCAGAGAATATTGAATTCTACATACATACTATAAACAAAGCAAAAAAAAGAAGAATTAAACCAAAGAATGAAGGCAGAAAAGAATGAATTTTACACACATCCTATGAAACAAAGAAAAACAAAGAAGAATTAAGTCAAAGAACAAAGATGGAAAAGAATGAATTCTACACACAAACTATAAAACAAAGCAAAATACAGAAGAATTAAGCCAAAGAACAAAGGCAGAAAAGAATGAATGCTACACACAAGCTATGACACAAAGCAAAACATGGAAGAATTAGGCCATAGAACAAATGCAAGGAAGAATGAATTCCACGCACACCCTATGAAACAAACAAAAATACAGAAGAATTGAGCAAAAGAACAAAGGCAGAGAAGAATGAATTCTACATACATACTATGAAATAAAATAAAACACAGAAGAATTAAGCCAAAGAACAAAGACCAAGAAGAATGAATTCTACGCACAGCCTATAAAACAAAGCAAAACACAGAAGAATTAAGCCAAAGAACAAAACCAGAAAAGAATAAATTCTACACACATACTATGAAATGAAGCAAAACACAAAAGAATTAAGTGAAAGAACAAATGCAGAGAAGAATGGATTCTACTCACATACTATGAAACAAAGAAGAATATAGAAGAATTAACCTAAAGAACAAAGACAGAGAAGAATGAATTCTATGCACATGCTATGAAACAAAGAAAATAAAGAAGAATTAAGCCATAGAACAAAGTCAGAGAAGAATGAATTCTGCTCACATTCTATTAATGATGAAAAAAAAAATAGTGACTAAACAAGAAATATGAATATATCATAGAGCTGAAACATACTCTCCAAAAATTCTAAAAAAATTCAATTAATATATTATTTTATAGCAAAAACATTGAATGAAGGATATACCTTAGCATAAGGAAAACATTCTATTATTTCTTGCACATGTATGCTTCCCTCACTTGATAGAAGTGGTATGAGATACCTTTTGAATATTATTTCAATAACTTATTCTTGATATCATCTAACTTTAAATCAATACCTGTCAAATGCCCTTTTCATGCACAGCTCTAAATTTGCTTGCTGTGTTAAGACCAGAAGGTGACGTAGATTCTCATCACCAAGAGAATTCAAGGTTTTGTGTATAAGAATGTCACACTTGATATTCTCTGGCATAATTTCTACCAAATAAAGCAGTCAGTCACATTCAAATAATTATACAGTTTGATTACCTCCCAGATACACTGCTGCTGATGGTGGATACTTTAATTTCTGCAATTCCAACAATGCACCTTCTTCCATCTGCTTGATGGCAGAAGCCCGAAACTGTGCAGCTGGTTTATCCTTATCTTTTTTCCATTCCTGTGCATCTTTGACATGCATCTTGGTGAAAATGAGAACAACCGGAACTATTTATCATTAGAAATAATGTTATGATGATGATGTCAATAAGTGTGCACCCTTTCCTGTTCCACATTCAGAGAAAAATTGCTTCTCTGCATGTGTTATAGGCCTTGCATTATCAGCTGCAATGCAATACCTAGTGTTGATAATATTCAGGTAATATATCCTCAAAGCAATTGGAACACGGTACCATATGGCATGCAATTGGTCATCCACTTGCCGCTCTTGCAAACGCCCCCTGATAAAATGCTGTACTATTTTTAGCTCGTCAACCCCACCACTCTCGAATCCGCGAGAGTCGTGAAACACAAATTTCTTGTTGCTTTCAAAGACCATCTCGTCGTTGATGTCATGTATACCTCGCTGAAATATTAATTGAGCCCAAACCAAAATCTACGCCGGCATACAAAAAGACCTGACCTCCGTTGTGGGCTTAAGTATATGATCTTCGGGCGTCATCTAAAGCAAGGCACTAAGAAATCTGACACGGAGAAGTATGATATATGCTCACTTGTTTCCCCTTCTTATTTGATATAATCGGCTTCTCAGTGGTGTCACAGACTCTCTGGAGGACAGTTGTTTTGCCTGAGTTGCGTCGACCTATAATGAGAACACGGAAGCGGTCAAACTTGCTGCGAATTTTCTCGTAGCGTTGAGGAGATATTATAGAGCTTTGTGCTGGTGTAGACATTGTGTACAAAATACTTTGTATTGAGCAACGAGTGTTGAAAGATGTAAGGAAAGCTGAAGGAATGATCAAGGCGATAAACACCGTAGTAACATTCAAGTAACACCTCAGTGACAGTGACCTTTGCCTCTCGGAACCCCGGCAGCATTACTTATGTATCCCGAAGCGCGTTCGCTGTTTTCTTTCCACCAACGGACGATATAACACATTGATACATAATATCTGGGACTGCACTACATTACTCGCCATACCCTATGGAAGATTCTACAAGTTAGCAAGCGGGTTATATCAGATGTACCTGGACGAATATCCATCCATCCAAGCCCCATTGACATCTCCCTCTATGTCTGAGCCGTATTACAGACCCAATGGACTGAACTTAATTTGAATAGAGGGGCGTGGCACTGCAGCATATTGACCGAGATCCGCATATTTAGACGTGAGAAGGTGGAAGGAACGTTCGTGGGCGATTTTCTACGTGAACATGAAAGGTACGCAAATATGGGGTGTTCAATTCTCTAGTTGACTTGCATTCTTTTACACTACATTATTCGCTGACATCCGCCGAAGGACCAAGCTACCGTCCACCTATTCCGGTGTTTGTTGTCTCTACCGACAAACTTGGAACCATCGTGTAGATTTCGAGCGGCGTTCTCGAGGAGGCTTCGAGAGTACAAACAACGATTGGGAAGAAAGGGATCTGTATAATGGCGTCAAGAGCTACGGGGTCCGGTGGAGCGAATTGCTCGACCTTGTTCCGGTACCGAACATGCAAATTCTCGTTGTCAACGGTGCCCAAGTAGGTGTCGCGCGTTACGGATCTGTTGGTGCGCCTAACTATACAACTCGGCCCATCAAGTGGGTATCAGCAGCGCGACGAATCCAGAATGCACTCCTCTCATTTGAAATCCAGCTGCCCCGGCAGGAAGGTTATCTTTGGTCGTCATTCTTGCTACTACCATCGGAAGACTCCTCTATCACTCCAGGACGTCTGTCACGCCGAATGGAACAGCTGTGTTTGTGTGTCGGGATTTACTGATTCTGTGGGTCGCTCATTCTTCCACAGACGTTGCTTAACACGTACCTTAGTCAAAAACTGCCAAAGTATAAGCTGCAAGTACATGAGAAGTCGGGCCCGCAAGGAGAACAGCATACTCATAATATGGATCACGAAAGGCCAGGGATGGATGCTCGGTGTACAAAGAGGAAGGAAGAGTGCCATACGCAAGGATAGGTGACGAGTTGATCCTGGTGGTCACCTCTGGGACGAGGCGAGGCGATAGACAACACCGGCAGATGTCGACAGTGGACAACACGAGTTGGACATGGCAAGCGACTTGTATGAGGTCGTATTCGAGTGTGCTAGAATCTATAGGCGTGCCGAGAGGCAGACCAAGGATTGATGCATGATGGTTGTATGTTTGGTTATGGGTGCTGTGACTATGTGGTAAGTGCCCTACATCTTTCAGTACGTACCCATTACCATGAAATAATTTATGTGTACACCAGAATTATCACCTTCGTTCAGTTCTGCCTTCTATCGTCTCCGGGGACCATCACTGCGCGCAGAGGGAGAGGTCGATGTTCAAAGGCAACCCTTCTTCGTATCGACCAGCACAGGCTGCGAGGCGCCGTAAAAACTTTGGGCAAGACACCTTGCGAGGTTGGATGGCTCGTGAGCCCTTCAGATCGAGTACAAAGGTCTTACGACCGTAAACGGGGGTTGCGTAAGACAGGTAAGTAAATATTTCTATCTCGAGCAGTGTAACTATGTAACTCACGCATCTTCTCACCAGACGTCGACGGTGATGTTGAACCAAGTCGCCCGAACACGATAGACCATCCCAATTTCCATCGACACCATGCTAAGGCAAGCGGTCGTGTATCATACTGTAAGGCAGTGTATGGTGGCGACCGGCCGAAGGTGCGTTACGGTTTTAAGTTAGCGACCAGGGGTCCAGCATGCGTTACGAAACTAAAAATAGGCGACGGCCGTATGTAGGATCCTACTAATGATCGCTTCTTGCAGATTGTTCTAGTCAAGAGTACCTAGAAATACGTAAACACCCGCAATTCTCGTTCATTCAACACATTACTTTCCATTTCAAAGAAGCAATCGTACCTGCAAGCTTCGTGACTGAAAGTGACAAAGGACTTAATCCTAGTGGAGAAATAGAGAATATATGGGCGTATAGAGACGATGGAACGAGCTGGGATGGATTATTACAGTTGTAGTAGCATAGAAAACATGGTTTTTTTGGGAAATAAACAAAAAGATAAGCGGAAATATCGAAAAAAAGTGATGGTCCGGAGGTAGCGACCAGGCCTGCGTTACGCGTTATGAGCCTATCAATTAGGCGACCATTTTGGGGGTGCGTTATGCGTTACGTCGCCACCATACACTGCCTTACAGTATCCGAGTCCATCGTATGTACTCTCAGACATCGAGCTGCAGGCGTGTACTGACACGAATCTAGGATACCATATCTCCATTCGTGGTGCCGCATCGAAGAGTTGGTCAAGGGTTGCTGGTAAATGAGAAGAAAGCAAATATGACGAATTACCATCTCCTCTTCCCTTGGCAATGGGCATTACGCCAAGCAGACTCAAGGAATCGATGCTCGTCCTCTGTGGGCACTTGCGCATGTAAGAGAGTTTCTTTTGGTTTCTGTGCCCACGAAACTGAATTTTTTTGTTTCCATCCAGACGACCTTATTTTTCCAACGATATTCGTGCATGGCGTTAACCCCCAACAGCTCCTATCATAATGATTATCCCATCTCAGCGTCCGCAGCTTTCACTGAACTCTGGGGAAATATCGATTCATCACAGGTCGGAGATGAGGCGTCAAGTTTTTTGTTTTTATTTTGAGATGTATCTGAACAACTTGTACGTACGGATATCCTTTATGATGCCGCTCTTCGCTGATCCAATTCTTCGCCAGATTTCATATATAAAATTTCGATATCAGTTTGCAGCCTCCATCAGGTCAATTGTTGGAGATTCTCTCGAGAGCGAGGCGATACAGCAACTCTCTACGAGTTCATCAGTGGCAATTGTCACGAAAATTCTTACTGTCCAGAGGTTGCCTGTGGCGTGGGGTCTCCTTACTCTCGTTGACGCTCTGTAGTCGATATATAATTTCTCTTCGAACCGAAACCTAGTCGGCAAGGATTAACGAGAGTCGAGCGTCGCCCGCGCTTCAATTACTCAGAATATTAGGAATAAATTATGCCTCGAAATCCACTCTGTTATTCACGCAGAAGCACTGCTCAAAATGACATAACAAACATGTAATCAGAATTACAAAATTAACCGGCGGTCGACCATTAGCATATTGCATATTTTGCATATTATAGACGAAGAATTTGTAAATGCATCATTGGGATTCAGGATTGAGAGGTTTCGTATTCGTTCGGGTTGAGGATCCAAATAAAGGCATGAGGCGAGTCACGTCGGTGCTTTTCGTACGAGATGTGCAGGCCTGCAGTTAAGTAGGTCACCATAGGTTCGTATTTGACAAAAACCGGCGACTTCTTCAGCCACCTCCAGGGAGATTGGTGATAACACTGACGCCTGCGGCTTACTTTGATTCTGAAGTAATTAAGTGATACGAACGATTCGTTGACGAAGCTGATCCGACTCCGAGAGCTGAAAGCAGAATGCTAGTTTTTTCTTCGATCAATGTTTATCGTTTCTGCTTAGCTATTATCGGAGTGAGCCTGGCTATCTTGTACGTGCCGCTGGAAAAACCAAAAAAACAACAGATGAACGGACGATCCTCTCCGCTCCTGTTCATGAAATGACCGACTTCGAACTCGACGAAGTGGCCATAAGGTGCGGTTCAGTTCGTGCCGCCTAACGCTCCTCCTTTCCCCCCTCCCCCCCCGACGGTTTATCTGACGGATCTAACGGAACCTAGACGGATGCGGTCCCAGAGGTGCCTTCATGAGTGCCAATTCGACAATATTCTCTCCTTCTCCATCACTATCACCAAATTGTTCTCCATCTCCTTCGCCTTTGCCTCATCTCAACCTTCCTACACCGACACCTGCACCTGCACCAACACCAACATCTACACCCATCGCATCTTTCCCCCTCGGTGCGAATGGGCTCGGGCGCCGCGCGACGATCGCAGATCCTCCTATTTCAGGATATGGAGACACCACGGGTAGCTCAAGCTCGACGATGAGGATGAAGACAATGATGAAGACCCTCAAAGAGAGGGTATCGTTCGGCTAGGCGTTGGGCCTTTTTAGGAAGAATAGGCACATCCCCTCCCATTGAAACTGCAACCACACCTGCGGCTGGGACTACTGATCAATCAAGCTCGCCTGCGTCGTCGCCGTCGTCGTCGTGTAGCAGTTACGGGCATGGGCATAGCACCACCCATAATACCCACATTAACACCTGCGACACTCATGGCACACCGACGAGTAGGAAGACTCGGAGCGGGTTAGGCCAGAGATCGAGCTATGATTCCTCGCGTGCGTCGGCGCCTTTGAGAGGTATAGGTGTGGGTGGGTGGGAGGAGCATAAGCACGGGTGCTGTAAGCGGTGCAAGCGGACCCGGTGCGCTGAGAGCGAGAAAGAGAAAAGACTATGTCGAGCATGAACGCAAACGAGAGAGGGAAAGTAGGGGGTATGGAGGTAGGCACAGAGGTAGAGGGGGTGCGATGAGTCGCGATCGGGATAGGGGTACAGAGAGGGCTGGGGCCGGGGACGCCTAGCAGTTGCACCACGAGCCGCGAACGAGAATGTGAGTTGGGACCTCGTCAACCTCCAACACACACCGGTGTTCGTCATTACAAAAAGGAAGGCGAGTTTACATGGTTGATGTCTTGAAGAAGGCGGCCCAGTGACGCTAAGAATATATCGATCCACCGAGACTCGAGAGGAGATCCACAATTTGCTCGTCCATATGTACGTCGTCCGTCAAAAACCCAAGGTTCATAGTGTCGACTGGTGATTTTTTTCCGGTAAGCTTGGGTCAAGTTAGTAGAAAAGGGAGGCTTACCACTGACAGAAGTAACCCCTGCGCATAAACTGACCCAAGATCAAATTTCTCGTCGTAATTGACCGTGCTAGGCAGTCTCGTATACGTTGGAGGATAGCACATATAGGGCGGTGAATAGAATTAAAGTCTGTAGCAAAGTTCAGACGTAATCGGGGCATAATTGTGCACAAACATACCTGTATTCTGTGCCATCATTTATTCGTTGATACATCTATTCCACGTTGGGGTTCGACCCGTCTGTTCAACTTGAAGGTTAGCCTGTAGTCGCTGGGTAAAAGGTGAAAAGACGAACACTTTCACGAGTATAACGACAGCGAGCTGCATAGCACTCCAATCTGGACCCGCTCGAAGGCCTTGCCGTTGCCATTCTTCTTGCGAGGTACAACCGTAGGACGACGGCGTTTATTTTGATAGATGGTGGAGAACTATAGGCCAGAGAGTGTGACATTTGAGAGACGTGCCTCGAGTTGCTTGAAGCAAAAATCCAAAATGGTGAGGGGGATAGATTGAGTTTCCGTTCCTTTTTGCTTGGGAGTAGATGGGGCACAAAGGGAGTCAAGATACCGCTTGGCTAGCGCTCAAAGTTCAAACGTTCGCTTAACGCGGTCATGTGACCCTTCGATTCGCATTCTAGGCGTAAATATTAAAATAAAATTTCGACCTCGCACTAGTGACTAATTACATCTCGAAACCTCATCTTGAATCACACAGGATGATTTGAACGAAAGAATTCTTTTCCTGGCCGATTCTGAATAAACCATGTCGGCCGTCTCACGTTACCAGCGAGGGTATGTCTTCCGATAAGGATGTCTCCACCGGCTGTGACTGGAGGTGTGGTCCTCAATCCAAACGTACAGGCCCTCTTTGGCCTCAAGCTTTCAAATTCCAAGGCCGTCTCACTTCGGTCAACTTTCGAGGGAGCAGGAACTTGAGCGAGAGGCGTTGGGAAAGGCTGGTTATTATGCGAGCTCCATTTTCCAAAACTCGCCCAGTCCGGAGGAACTCTAGGATCGTTATTCTTCTGCCAACACTCTGAGTGATTTTTGAGGAGTAAGTTTCTCTCCTCCATTGCCCACACGCTGGCTGATTTCCCCAACTCTCAGGAATCTTTTTTAGACCGTGTTTTTGTCGTCCACCACCACGACCCGCTGCATAAATTACCCTCTATTATTGTGTGCCCTGCTCGTCTCGGTACATCTCCTTGCTTGTTAGTTTACTTCTTCCGCTTATTTCTATCTATCTTCCATCCACCACCGCCACCCCTGCTTCGTCTTCCCTGGAAGACTTCAGTCCAATTCCAGTCTGCATTCTTGAAATTAGACCTTATCTCTTCCTTTGCCATGATCCAACTCGCCAGTCTACTGACAAAAGTGTCATAATTTTTCCCTTTTACACACAGGCGCGGAGGTGCTGCATTAATCTTATCGCTTGTCGTTGTCATGTTTTCTTGACCGACCGACGTATGCTCTCCGGCTGTTGTGTATCTTCCCGCTATCGACCTCTTTCCCTCGCTTTCTTGCAATCTTTGACATGGCATCTAGTATGTCGCCATTCATCCTGTTCTTCTATTATATTCCTTACTTTTCATGTTCCTTTTTTTTGTGCGCGTTGCTATGCTACACAACTGCCTAGTTTTTTCAAAGGGAAATTTCCCTCTTTGTCTTGAAAATCTTCGCCATCCTTCATTGGGCGTTATCGGTGGCATATTACATGTATATTTTTCTTCTCTCTCTCTCTCTTCATTTCCATTTTTTCCCTCTTGCCACGTAGTCTCGACGCCCGGTTTTCGAACTGGACTTGGAGCTGAGTGTCCGCTGATATACGTGTACTCACAGTTCATTAGACTTCAGAGCATCTTCGACCCGTGTCACTCTGGCACTCTATTAGGTATATCCCACGACTCATTAACGTCTCGATACGTCTCTAATCCAGTTACAGGATTTAAGGCACCGACGATGCAACGAGATCAATAGGACGAGGAATTTGCGTGAGTTTTTTCTAATAATCTTTGTCTCCCTCGCTGCATACGCAACTGGACTAACTTATTGAAATTAGCACCCAGCACGGGACATTATGTCTGTGGAATCCAAAGGGCATGGAACCGCCCTACAAATTTTCGCCTTCCGCGGAGGCAAGGAACGCAAATATCTCCCAACAGTGATCCCTTGCATGATCTTGCTAGGATGGGGTGATGTTCTTGGATAGTGTGATGACTCTGTTTATTCCCAACATCGCATGGACCTCAGGCCCAAGCTGTAAGTCAACCTTCATTGCATTTTTTCGAACATATCAGGAGCTTATTGTAAGATTGCATCAATGGGTTTTTGTGTCAGCAACGAGGATGCAGGGACTACCAGAACGATCATGAAAGTCGCAAGGCAGGAGCTTGATACGGGCATGTACGTACATGCAGTTCACTTAAATTTCCTACTTATTCTTTATATCAACGCCCAGGCTGTCACTAGCACTCTGGAACATGACCAGGCTCCTACGTATAAAGAGTTGATGGTCGCCGTTAGGTGAGTTGCAGAGAGTGTTTTTCTCCTTTGTGTTTGACTCTCATATTTCTTCAGCGACCATTTCAAATGCATGCACGAAAATGCCAAGAAAGACGTAGCTCAGCTCGTCTGCGAAAGCATCCTATTTGGAAATTTAGGTGGATACCGGCCTTTGTTTCGCGTTGGCACAAGTGCCTGAAGGACCACCAGATGTCGAAAAATATTGCGGAAAATCTTCAGGATCCACAGGTAAATTATATTTTATGCCTTATGCGTGTTTTTCATAAAGTCGACTCACCCATCACCTACGTAGCTTTTTAGCCACCATCCTCTGAATGTTGAAGACACTATTAGAATATGATCTGCGATGGCAAGATCGACCGACTCATTTTGACTTCTCTTCTCTGATACCTCTTGGAACACACGACACGGCTACGGCTATCTCATTACGGCTTATACCCCCTACATATTTGTACACAAAGCATTGCATCACCATCTCGTTCTATCTTGTATTACGATCGGCATTTTCCCGCATTCTCTTTCTCTCTTTCCCTTCGAGTCTTTCTCTCTCTCGCTCTTCATTTGATCGCCGTCTAGGGGACGGCGAGCACTTTCAATTCGCGCTACCTCACCCTTAGTCCTTTCTTCTTTTCTTTTCTTTTCCGTTCGTCGTTAGTTATGATTATTTTTACCCTCCAGTAGGATACCTTTCAAGATTTATTCACCCAGTTCACGTTGTTACACATGTACAAAAATGGTCGTCGCGCTTAAAATGATTGCAAAATCGCTATTTGACGTGACAATATCATGATCAACCTAATGTCATATCTAGAAGAGCCAAAGATATAGGTTGCGCACGAACGAGTTGCTCCAGAAAAATAATTTCATGACGTCACGCGACTGGGGCCGTATGCCAATAGTCTTCCACCGTTAACAAAACGGTTCAATGTAGCGTCGACAACTTTTGCATGCGCTCAGCTGAAGGCAGGACTATGATCGCTGACAATTTGCACAATAGCAACACAAGCTTCGTTGGCTAGCAGGAGAGACGTGTTGATACAACGTGAAGTTGAATGACTAGTACTATCATATCTTCTGATCATTCCTTTGCCTATGGCTCTTTGTTTTCTGCTTCTCTTGTCTTCTCTCTCTCTTCCTTGCCCTCTCTGCTCGTCATTTTTTCGTTGCTAATTTCTTGTTTTTATTTTGTTTTTATTTTCGGTGTTTTTATTTTCTTTCATCCTCTCCATTGGACCTTTTATCATTCAAAGATAGTCATAGCCGGGGAGAAGACCGCACTGGCATCAGAGGGTCGGTATGCTCCCGGTGTGCGACACATTCAGAAGTGTCATGAGAGGATTAGCTTCCCAGTGCGTGCAACTGCAACGGCGCCGTGCGACCGGGCAGGACCACGGAAGCCTCTCAGAGGACACTTAACTCCAATGTGTGCTTTTAAACACCGCAGCTCCACGACCTTGAGCCGAATGTCAGGTCTAGACCAGGCTTAGCGAATCCGATGATAACAAGGCTTTTGAAGAGGATCGAAAGAGGAATCGGTGCTGGACGCATCGCTGAAAGTGCTGTATCGACTACATTAGTTTAGATGTGAGAGATAAGAGGCCGCACTTACCATAGGTGCAGCGCCCGACGTACATACAGGAGAACGAAGATGTAGTTGGGTCGAAGGTTTCTAAGGGAAGCGTCAGCCATATGAACTTTCGAAGAGCAGGCATAGCGGACGTACCAGGGACCGACGACCCCACCGTCAATAGAGGAAGAATGCCATGGCGGGCATCGATAGAGGGTCATGGTATGCAGGTGGCCTGGAGCCAAGGTATCATCACGAGCACAACGAAGATTGTATCGAGTGAACGTACGATGGAACTTCTCACCAACCGAACACGATGTGAAGACGATGGTAGGGATGTATACGCTTCAGAGAAGCGAGCGATAGTCATGAAGGTAATGAGGGCATGGCGAGGTTAGGTATGTACCTACAGCCGACGCGCAGGGAGGGCATGTCAGAGGAGCAGACGGTGGTGGTGATCGGGAAGAAGGAGAGGTTCGAACGCAGGAAAGGCTTATATACTGCGGGTGGAAAATTGTGCTTGTTTGTTCTTTATCGATCGCCATCCCGAGAAATGGCGACCAATTGTCCAAAAAACATACGGACCGGCGACTAATAGGCTAGAAATCGGACGTGACGGGTGGAGGTGGACGGGGACACACACAGAACCGGAGAAACATGGGCTGTCAATGACGAATGTGTGCGATTCACGGAGCCGAGCCGTGTGATTAGGGGATAAGACTGGGTCGTCTGTGCTATCCAGGAGAGTCGAGAGGTGAATGGAGTGAAGATTTAACATTGAATTGGCCTTGTAATGTTAATTTTATGCGTCATTTGGATCCTCCTTTCTCCACCAACAGTGTATTTGACGGATATCCCAAGTAAACCCAGGTCAACGCAATGATGCACGGAACCTAGACGGACACCATCCCAGAGGGGCTTTCATGAGTGCCAATTCGCGAACATTCTATCCTTCGCCACCACCTTTTTCGTATTTATCTCCATCTCCATCTTCACCTCCTCCTTTACCCACACACATCGCATCCGTCTCTTCCTAACTTTCCTACACGGACACCTGCGCCAACACCAACATCAACGTCCATATCCATCGCATCTTCCCCCTTGGTGCGAATAGGATCGGGTACTGCCAAGGTCGGGCTTGACGATGACGATGAAGACGTTCAAAACGAGTATCAGTATCGCTCAGCTCAGGGTTTAGCCTTTTTATGAGGAATATTGGGAGTAATGTTAATACATCCCCTCTCATTGTGACTGCACCCACACCTGCGGCTGGCTGATCAATGGGGCTCGCCTGCGTTATCGTCTTCGCGTAGCAGTTACGGGCATGGGCATAGTACCACCCACAATACCCACAGTAACACCTACAACACCCAGGGCACACCGACGAGTAGGATGAGCGGGTTAGGTCAGAGGTCCAGCTATGATTCCTCGAGTACATCGGCGCCTTTGAGAGGCATAGGTGTGGGTGGGAGGGGCATTAGCACGGGTGCTGTGAGCGATGCAAGCGGACCTGGTGGACTGAGCGAAAAAGAGAGGACCATGTCAAGCGCGAACGCGAGCAAGTAGAGGTTATGGAGGTGGGCACGGAGGTGGAGAGCGTGCAATGAGTCGCGTTCGGGACAGGGGTGCTGAGAAGGCTGCGAGCCGCGAACGAGAACGTGAGTTGGGACCCCCGTCAATCCCCAATACACAATGTATTGTGTCCAAAACTGGGAATACCGGTGTCCGTCCTGGTTTAGGAGGGTAGTGAGTGTCGTGAAGACGGAGGTCCAGTGATGGTGAGAGTTCGTCGATGCCGACAGACTCGAGAAGGGTTCAGGAAGCGCTTGTCTATATGTATGCCGTGCGTCGAGAACCCAAGGTCCATAGTATTGACTGGTGATTTTTTCCGGTAAGCCCGGATCAAGTCAGTAGAAATTAAAGACTTACCACTGACGGAAGTAAACCCTGCGCATATATTGACCTCAAGATAAGTTCCTCGTCGTAGTTGACCGTGCTAGGCAGTCCTATATACGTTGGACGTGGGCGAGACATGTAGGGCGGCGCATAGATTACGAATCTGTAGCAAAGTTCAGACGTAATATCTGTTTGCTGACTGGGAATCATTCATGTTGGCGTTCGACTATCAGATCATCTTGAAGGTTAGCGTGTAGTTGTGAGAGTAAAAGAAGCGCAAACGCGCACACTTTGTTGAGTACACCAGTAGTGGTTTCGGAAACGACACAGCGAGTTGCGGTGCTATAAAAGAAGGCGATTAATCTGACATTGATGATACTATCGAATGACTAATTACATACCAATCGTGCAACAACGATCGTGGGCATGCTGAGTACGAGGATCTTCGAGGAAATAGAGGTCGATTGTTGAATAGTAGTCATGAAACGCGCCACCATAGCCCCCAAGTTTGGATCGAGTCCATTATGGACTTGGAAATCAAATCGGACCTCCACGCGAAACCTTTTATACTTGTCGAAGTCGTCATAAAAGCCCTCGGAATTAGCCCAACCAGAACTTGATCGGTCAAAATGTAGTAGATCTTCGAGCGGGTCTCCTACGTGCCCAGAGCTGGGTCCTTGCCGTTCTTGCCAGGCACAATCTGTTCCACTTCGCTGCTGCATATTTTTGTACATTCCTGACGACGTATCATGGGAGCTCTTGAGCATCATAGTACGTTCGTAGTAAACTGATGATCATGCATTACTGTGTAGACGTCCTAAGATAGGACGACGGCGTTTATTTTCATCGATGCTGGAGAACCATAGGCCAGAGAGTGTGACACTCGAGAGACGTGCCTTGACTTGCTTGAAGCAAGAAGCCAAACCGCTAGGGCTGGAAGATGCGGGTAATAGGTTGAGTTTCCGTTCATTTTTGCTTGGGAGTAGAGGGACGGAGTCAAGAGCCCCCTGCTCAACTTCAACTTCAAGCGCTCAACGTTCGTTTAACGCGGTCATGTGAGCCTTCGGTCGAATCGGTTCGCATTTTAGCCGTAAATAAAATTTCGACCTCGACGATTTGAACGAAAGGGTTCTCTTCCTAGCCAATTCTCAGCAAACCATGTCGGCCGTCGCACTTTGACTGGTTTCCCATTCGATTCCGCTACCAGCCTGGAATGCCTTTCGGTGAGGATGTTTTCAGCCGTGCTAATCCAAACGCTTCCCTTCCGTCAATCACTACACTCGCCTGTCCGTAGCCAAGATCTATCTCCCTTGGGTCGACTTTCGAGAGCAGGAACTTGAGCAAGAGGAATTGGCAAAGGCGGGTTCCATGTACCAAAATTCGCCCAATCCTGAGAAACTCCTGCACCAAAAGGCCTCATCTCTTATGGTCCGTTGTTCGCCTCCCAAGTTTGTTCTTTGCTATCATGCCTGTTCTTGGAACATTCTTCCCTCTGTGGTGTCAAGAAATTGAAGCTTTGCGTGGTTTCGTACGTTCGGGATAGACGATCGTATTCGGGACATCACCAACGTAACTACTCGTGTTTTTGCCTTCGACACCCGTCATGTTCGCCACCACCGCTAGTTGGCAATCTCGCAATTGCGCTTGACTTCTCCCTTCTCTATGATTCAGTCTACCGACGCAACTGCTATATATTTTTTGGCGGCAAGAAGCGGAGAGACTCGTGGGGAGCCCAGCTCTCTTTCGACTTTTCTTGCTCCTTTGTATTAATCTTATTGTTTATCGCAATTTCTTGTCATTTTTGCTTGATCAACCGACGTACACTTCCCGGCTCTTGTGTATCTCTGACATCGACCTCTTTCTTCCACTTTATTGCTGGCTTTGACGGTGCCGTGGTGTGCCTCCATTTGTCTCTATATATCACCCTCGGAGGTCTTTTATCACGCCTATCCACCACTTCACTGCCTAATACCTTTTATGACGAAAATTTTCTCCCTCTTTTTCTTATCTTCTCCGTCTTTCATTGCGCACTATTGGTGGTTGTATTACATACATGTTTTCTTCTTTCTCTTGTGTCTTTTCTCTCTCTCTCTCTATCAATGTCTCGTTTTGTTTTTGTTCTGTTTCTATATTGTCTCGACATTCGGCTTTCGAACTGGACTCGTGTGGCATCATGTTCGTAGTGCCATTTCTTGTCACCTCCCCTCCTCGTAAACCAGCCTACATATCCTAGTTTACCTATGGTTATGTTATCCTTTCTATGAGGCTTCTTATATCGTGTGCTCGTCATTTCTTTTGGTGTTCGTGTGCGTGTTAGTGTTGCACCCCTTCTCATTTATCCATCCATTGAATCCTATCTACCTGCACACGTACATGTAGGGTCTCTATCTCTACCCCCGTTGCCCATCACACCAAACTCGGCGCTATAACTACCGGTTGTTTATACTATCCTTTTCTTGCATGTCCTCCTCTTTCTTTCCTTTGCGTGGTTTCGCATCTCCGTTTCGATTTCCATTGTGTGAAAAACTCTCCGTCCCTCGTTCCCTTCTTGCCTTCCGCCCTTTCCTCCTTATATTCCTTCCTTCGTACCCACCTTACCTTCATCCTTACCTTCCTCCCTCCTCGTTCTTTCCACTCGTTCATCCTTATCTTCCTTCCAATCCGTCCATCCTTCTATACATATAACAAATATACTATAAGTACAGTTTGAACAGGATTCAGGTACTTAAGCGTGTACATGTGTTCGGGAACTTGCAGAAAAGATTTGTTTTCATTTACATTGTGTTACATATAATGTCAAGAGCAGTATATAGCCGGTGTCCTTTTTTGTATTTTTTTGCTGGTTGGTAGTACATTCGGAAAATTGAGACGGAAAAAATCTGAATCACGGAATATTATTGGACTTGTTGAGGACTTGATTTTTTTCTGGTGCTTTTTCAATTTCCTTTGGTCTCTTCATCAGTGTTTGCTGGGTCTTCAGTTGGTCAACTTTGACCGTTCAGTAGCATGAATAGCCTTGGCTACTTTGATTTCCTCTTCAAGATTGTCCATAGCTGTGTGAGATATAGTACTATGTAAGTAATTAGTTGTATAAAGGAGTATAAAAAGGACATACAAAGACGATTTTCTAATGTTATAGTCCAAAGAGCATCAATCAACAACTGACGAGGAGTGGGTGGCTGAATACTTTCAGCTGGTAAAATTTTGGATATATACAAGTGAATCTGAATAACAAGAGGAATAAACATACAACTTTTGTCAAACAAGTTCTCCAGCTTATAAATTGCCTGCTTTTCCTTGAATTTTGACTCCTCCACTCCTGTTTAAATGGATTTATGTATAAAAATATGATTCATAATTTTTAAAGCTTACTATTATTGAACGATGCCAATGCAACTGATACAGCATTTGAAACTTGTGAATAAGATAATTTTTGATAAAGCTTGAGAGTTTCTGGAAAGTAAAATTTTAATGAGAGCAAAGGGGATGTGTTGATCAAATAAAAAACATGTTCTGAGCATATTATCAAACCTAGAGAAATATATTAGATATATATTGACAATAAAAAAATAAAAAAAGCAAACATATAACAGAGCACAACACTGTGTGCCTTTCGGAGTCAAGTATTCCATTAAACTGGAAAGAAGTAAAATTAATGACATATAGAAAATATATTGATGAATTATTACCATTTGTTCAATAATAGAAGTTATTTTGGAAATCAATTTTTTCTAAAAATAAAAAAAGCAAAGTAATATGAATGAATCACATGTAAATATTATTAAAAAAAGAATTTTACTTACTGACTATTTTTTTTAAAAAAAAGAAAAAGACAAAAAATATGAGTTAAAAATCAAAAGAGACAAAAATAGATCATATATATTACCTACAAGTAAAAAAGGAACACAGAAGCAAGAGAGTTAAGCCAAGAAGCAGAGGCAGAAAAGAATAGATGCTACACACCACCTATGAAACAAAGCAAAACACAGAAGAATTAAGCCAAAAAACAAGGGGAAGAAAGGATGATTTCTACACACAATCTATGAAACAAAGCAAGACACAGGAGAATTAAGCCAAAGAACAAGAGCAGAGAAGAATGAATTTTACACACATCCTATGAAACAAAGCAGGGCACAGAAAAATTAAGCCAAAACAAAGATGGACAAGGATGAATTTTACCCACCAGCTATAAATAAATTAAAACACACAACAGAATTCAGCCAAAGAACAGAAGCAAAAAAAAAAATGAATTTTACACACCAGCTATAAAACAAAGCAAAACACAGCAGAGTTAAGCCAAAGAACAAAGGCAAGAATGAATGAATTCTACACACAATCTATGAAACAAAGAAAAATACAGAAATATTAGGCTAAAGATCAAAGAAAGAGAAAACTGAATTCTATGCACATGCTATAAAACAAAGTAGGGCATAGGAGAATCAATCCAACAAAGAAAGATAGAAAAGAATGAATTCTATGCACATGCTATGAAACAAAGCAGGGCACAGAAGAATTAAGCCAAAAATCAAAGATGGAGAAGAATGAAGTTTACACACAATCTATGAAAAAAGAAAAACA